>JAHWFO010007254.1:1580832-1645021 GCA_023313115.1 Rhysida immarginata
ACATCCTTCTTTATATATATAGACTAGCAGAGGACCCAGCGTTGCCTGGGATAATTACACTTGATGTTGTTGCAATTTCCTTTCCTCTTTCGATGTCTTGAAGCAAAAATTGGCCATTCTTCACTTTGTGTAGTCTAGCGGTCGCCGATTCTTCTATTTACTTGCTTACCATTTGCTCAATATAGCACGGAGCTAAAGGAGTGCTTCCACTATCGTCTTTCACTCTTTCTCAATAGTCTGCTAACTCATTATCTCCAGTTACTGATCATTTTTAAAGATTTTTAAGAAACTGTTAAGTACTAAGAATGCTCTTTTCTAAGAAAAGCCTGAATAACAGGAATTCTATGCATTGAATTCTATATTGCACAAACTTTGCCTTGCATTGTTGGTCATGAGATATATATTGTTGGACCGTGCAGAGTGTTTGTGAATTGCGTGTTGATACTTATTGTTGCAAAAACTTTGTCTTGCATTGCTGGTTATGAAATATTTCTCATTAATATGCCCTGCCATAACCTTCGAAAATATGATGCCATTATCAGTTGTTCAGTAAATTGCGAGATCAGAAAAAAATTAAGGCTTTCATTTGAATTCCCTCGTATTATAATTCTATACTGTCTTTACGTTTATACGTATTCTAATTCTAACTATTCATGGAGAAAAAATAAGTGAAGACGAGACCCTTCTGAACTTCATTCACGATTAAGAATAACTGACAATCAACATATAATTGTTAGACGTTTTAAAAGGATCAAAACCTTCTTTAACAGGGTCTCACAAGTGAAAGTGAAACAAAATTGATTGACCCAGAAAATCTTGTTTTTCACAGTTCGTCCTGCCCAACGTCGGAACATGACAGAAACGGAATGTTTGCTTATTATCGATCGGTTAATAGTTTTCGTCAAACAAATTTTTTTTTATTTCCTTGCATCGATGAATTGTGATCCGTTTCGGTATATTCGCCCTTTTAGGTAGCCCCGTAATAAGACGGTGTCAGATCGGTCGACATTTAAATAAGTAGGGAAGCTTCTTCTTAACGGTTTTATTTCTTAATACACGGTACTTTACTCAATTCACCAATGTCAAGAGAAGTAAAGTGATTATCAAGATTAAATGACATTTTATTTTACTTTTTATTCATTCATTACACAATTCCGTCCCCCCCTCTTAATGTCTTTTGAATTTGTTTCGCACATTCTTCCACCTTCAATTTCAGAGGTGGGCTTTATCATTGAGTATACGTACCAATATTGGCAAATAGAACATGTAGTTCTGTAAAAATGGCCTCTACACAATGAGTCACACTGAATTGGCCCGAATTTGAAAAATGGTGAGGAGCCAACCAAAGGGGCGAGAAATAAGCAAACCCATTCAGGTTGTTCGGGAAGAAGTGAAGTGATAATAATGCTGGCTCTCGCTGGCATTATCGCTGAAGGAAACAGACGACTAAAAGACCAGACGCTCGAGGTTTAGTTTGGTCGCCGCCATAATGGCGTATGCGTCGCCATAGAGCCAGACTAACCCAACTTTGAGAAGCAATTAAAAGGTGTATCTATTTTTAAGGAACGGACGAGAAGGGGGAATAGAAAGAAAGCAATTCTTCGGTAATTTATTTTTAATCACTTTCCAGGAAAAAAACTCGCGTCTTGTGGCAAAAGGGAGGCGCCGTTGCTCGAGAAACCGCAACTCCCACATTTCTACCTAGCGGTTGGCAACGCCGGTCTCTTCATTTCGTCTAAATTTAGATTTGCATGCTCACATTAAACTATCTTCTGAAAACATATTCTTCGAAACACGTTCAGAGAAATGTAACTCTTCCTATTCAAAGTTTGAAGAGTTTTAGCCCTAATCGTTCCATTATTGGAATTTCGTCTGAAGTCAACGTGGTTTCCAAAAGAGGATATGTGTGGTCATCTCTTTAAGGGATATGGCCTTATAAAATAATAATATATAAAATTTATAAAATAAATCTCATCATATTTCCAGAATGTACGAAGATGCATAAGAGAAGCACACTAAACCTCTCACTTAAAAATAAAGCCATCATGATTGACAAAATACTTATAAAACAGGGCTAACTGCACAAATTTTGGCCACAGGAATAAGTACAATGTAAGCGTACACTACATTTTCACTCTTATTTTACATGGACATAATGAAAATTTACACTTCCACACAAACACAATAGCAAAAGTTACTTGAGATTATACACACTTTTTTAAAACATATACACATGCAATTGATAAATGCAAAATCATTCACACTGAAAATGGAAAAGGATGAAATTTACAAATATATAGGATTTAAACAAGCCAAGCTTATACGAGATGCACTATAAAAGTAATGAGACTGATGTTTTGTATGATACATGGTTTTGTACTAAAAAGTAAGAACGGTACTTTTTAGGAATCCAGGTTATCACCCTCAAAATGGCGTTGTTGCCATTGTTCCTAACAGCGCTGTAATAGCTTTCAGCTGGCCAGTTACGTTCTTCAGTAAGTCTTCATGAGTATCAAAATGCCGCCCTTTTAAGTACTGTTTGACCAGGGAACAAAAAGAAGTCACAAGGACTGAGGTCTCGTGAATAGAAGGCTGCGGAACCACAAGAATATTCTTCACTGCCAAATATTCATTGATGGAGACTGCCATTATCGTGGTGCAGCGTCCAGGTGCGTAAAATATCTGGACTCACACGTGCCACCATTTTTCGTAGCCTTTAAAGCATTTCCCGTTAAAAAGTGTGAGTGACAGGTTGTCCAGGTCACTCTGCCCACACATTCGTCCGTTCGTGATATTTACGGTCTTCCCGAACGAGCTTCGTCTTCCATTTCTTCTCGGCCTCAGAAAAGGACTTGTGCCATCTGAACATTTGTGCTCTAGATAGGGAATGTCCTCATAAGCCCTTTGTATCTTTTTACAAGTCACAGCAGCCGATCGCCTAGTTTCACACAAAATATGATGGCACAACGTTGCTCAAACTTTTCATGGTTCATGGTGGTAACGCACCTAACAAACACATTCACTTCAGACGCTCGCCACAATCGTATAGTGACAGTATCAAGGTGACAGTATCCACTTTCAATCCGAAGGGGGAAGAGCACCGTTGTCGGTTCGTTTGCCGGGTTGCCAGCCTCACTCCTTTTCGAAGTGCATCTCGTAGAGCACAAAACGCAAAATGAGCACACTTACTAAACAACAATCCTCATAGGTGGCGATGAACTTAAAACACTGAATTTCCAAAAATTTAATTAAGGCCTTCAACACTCATAGTATTCCAATACTATCCTACTCTTTTGGAATCATACAGTGGAATACCGATCCCGAGGGATTTCAAAGGAAAACATACAAACACCACTCAGACGCTGTTTATATGTCCAGTTAATATATAGTGTCTTTTTAATCCTACGTTGTTTGTAGCTATTGTTGATGGTTGTACATTTTTGTTGTACATTTGTACACCACTCGTAATTCCTGTTTTATGGTTGATGATAGATTTTTTGCGTTGAGTTTACTTGTCTTTTTATTTTCATTTGTATGTTGATGTTTTAATAAAGATTTTTATTGATGGCCTTTTGAAATGCTTTAATTTTTTGATCATATAAATCTTGCGTTTAGGGCGCAAACTGCTATCGATATTGACGCGCTTGTAATGCCAAAATACCAATCAACCCACCCACTGCGATTGTTAGGCTCAAAGGGAGGTAGGTCTTACCGACATAATCATTTTACGTCACAAACAGACTCATTCACTTAGAGAATTCTTTTACTCTAAACAGCAAGCGTAATCACTGCACAAATTAATCTACATGATACGAAATAAACACCTTTAAATCTGAACAGCGTACAAAACATACATAATATTCCTACAACATGTACTAAACTTCAAGCATGACTCGGAAAAGAACTCCATGGTAGAGACAACTTTTTGAGCTCAACCGCATAGTAAAACTTTTGGTTGAGTGAAGGGAGTCATTTTAGAGAAACTAACGGAACCACAGAAAAGCTGTAGAAAATCCCTTATCAAAGATTCGAGAATTGAGACTTGTAGGAAATGCCACGTCAGAGAGGAAACCATCCAGCGCACCACAGCTAATTGCAAAATACTCACAGACATAACCAGCTCGCCAACATCATTCATCAACACCTAGCTAAGATACCCAATTTAGGGGCGTAAACAGTTCATACAATAAATATGTCCCAGACACTGTCTTAGAGAACACAGAATAAATTATATTTTAACATAGCTATAAAAACTGACAAAATTATATCTGTCATAACAGACCAGACATTGCACCTACATAATTGATATTTCCATCCGCAATACACATAATTTAAAAAGATCTACACAAATAAAATCACTAAGTATACAAATCTAGCAACGAAATAAAACGCCCTTGCGGAGCCAACAGAATACACATTGTTCTTATCGTTCTTTCTGCCATTGGGGTTATTCCACACATATTACACAAAAGCCTGAAAACATAGAATGCAAAACACACGCATACTTTACAAAAAGCCACAAACCTGAACACTTGCCATATATTAAGGAAATTCTTACGCCCACACATTAATACTTCCACCAACATGTAACTTTTCCTTTCCCTGCATTTCAGTCCTTGGGTTTGACCGTCTCTTTGGACTACTTCTGGGATTTGACTTCCGTTCTTAATAGGAGTTTGCATTTCAAAAAACACATATAACAATATTTTCATTATGTCTTTAAGAAATTGTTTATCAACACTGACGTAATTTCTGTTTCATTTGGCAGGAAATCTGTTTCACTTCAGTAAAGGGAAACAGCTACAGCCTTGGTCGTTGGTGGCACTCTTCTTGTACAGTCTTTCAGCGAGTTGGGCTACCGTATCGCTGTCTTCGCACAAGGGGATCATATGACTAGGGATACCATCGAAGCCGACGTGAGCACCGCAAATGGCGCCCGCCATACTCGCGATCGTATCAGTGTCGCCTCGGAGGGAGATGGCGTAGTGAACGGTCCTCTCGAATACGTTTTCCATCTGTAAATAGTAATATATGATAGAAAATTTTTGGAAAATGATTCCAAAAAAGGCAGTGAAAATAAAGAAAAACTAGACTTACTGTATGCACTTCTTCTTCGAGTGTGAGTTTTTGAATTATCAGATATGAAAAGATGGCTGCAGGCACTGACTTCAGAGCTAGTGTCTCAGTTCCTATAAAAAATGCTGATAATTAAGTAATTAAATAATTCAATGAAGGTTTTTGTCAAAACTCACATACCCAAACTCACCTAACTTGTCGGCAACGTGGCAAGGAGCCAGGAGCGTCGACTGTTGGAGAATCTCCTCAACCTCTTCTAATTTGTCACAGAAGTCGTGAGATCTACAAATATCGATATATTATCAATCGCTTATAGTGATGAAACTTTGTAGGGTGTTTGTTATAAAGATTTGACCGTTTATCAACTATTTATTGCCTTCTTTCTAACCATATTAACTCGGCGAAAGAACTTCCTTCAAAATTTCACTTTGTATCAACCATTGCCAGATGGTGCTCTTTAAAATAATCGCTAACACAGTATTAGCCATTTTCACAAACTCAATCGTTGACAACTTATTTCATTAGAGATATTATCATTATCAGCACTGGTAACAAAGAATGGTTTCATCAACTCCACTGTCAAGAGTTGAAAATAGGTAGTCTTAAGTGTAAGATGAAAAAAATACTGGGTTGTTCCGTAATTTATTGCCAGTTCTGACACAAATAAAACAAACATCAATAGCAAACGCAGAATGAAGACTTTTATTCAGAAAAATATGTCATCGACAGCAAACAAAACTGTGCCCAACGTAATTTTTATTGAAAAATACCGTAGTGGTATAAGCTGACATCAGTGTTAAGACAGTATGACAGCATCCTGGTTAGTGAATCGTTTACCCCCTCAAGACGTAGTCCAAATGGGAAACATGTGAAATTCTGATGGGGACTCTAGTCTGGTAAATACGGAGGGTTGCCCCAGTTAAGCTTGGACGGTTTTGGGCCATTCCCATTTATGTAGGTGAGAAGACAGTTAAACTCCCTGCGTGTTCCGTGGTTTGCGGTTTGAGTCTATGAATACATAAGCAGAATTTCAATATTTCAAGAATGGCGTCTAAAATTGCGGATTTATGGCAAGGGTACATCATTGGACTTTCCGATGCCAAGTACAGTCAATCAATGATACTGGAAGTACGTAAAAAAAAGGGTCTGTCCATCAGCAAGTCTTGTGTGGGTCGTATTATCCAACTACACAAAAATGGATTCCCACCTGAAGCCCAAGCTTTAAAAAAACTGACCCGGAAGCGAGCGCAGCCCAGTCGCACCTCAGCTACCATAAAACGTGTCAAGGCAGCAGTCACCCAAGAAAACCCCCAAACCCATAGGAGCATTGCCAGCCTCGTAGGGACATCCAAAAACACCGTCTGGCGCATCATCTACAACAACCTAGCATTAGAACGGCGTCATAAATCAAGAGGACACGCATTGAGAGAAGGGCACATCAGGGAGAGGTTCACCAACGCCTTTTAGTCCCCTTTATTTTATTTTATTTTATTTTATTTTATTTTAGTCACCAAACGTGTCATACCTTTTAGTGTTGTCCCTGTGAAGTCGCCGGATGCCTCACTAATGGATTTCTGCAGCTTTGGTCTCTTAAAACGAGGTCTTGCTTCCAGGCGCCCACCACTGTTGAAGGCCTTTGGAAAGTGTGTCAGGAGGTGTGGGCTAACATTCCACGTCCGGTGCTGTAGCCTTCTGCAATGGAAACTGCGATGCAGGGCGATAACCGGGGCCATCACATTGAGCACAATCGATGGTGGAGGAAGGGATTGACATCGTAAAAAAATGACACCCAAATTCGACCGAGCTTAACTGGGAGTGAGGGAGAATCTCGTACCTAACGAGCTGTTTTTCTGCATGCTTCCAATAGACAAATGTGGTTACACTCTATCATGGAGAAGTATGGAACCTAAGCGATTGACGAGTGACGGTTGTTTATTACTTAATTATTGGTAAGATTCCTCCAGAAGACGGCAGAAAACGACAGTTGTGATTGTTTATCCACGCGGGAAAAGCTCATAACGCACCAGTCTTAGCAAGCCACCACACAAAGATCAGAACCTACTGTAAATGAATGTCGGGTTTGGACATTTGTTTCGGTGGCTTCCCTTTAATGAACTATTGCGCTGATCCTTTTCTGTTGTGATAAAGTATCTATTTTTAATCAACTGTAATGATCCGAAGCAAAACGGGATCGCTACCCTCACATCTTTGGAGGGCAAAGCCTGTTTCCAGACGACTTACCTGTTGCCTTTTTGGCGAGTTCGTATGGAACTCAGTTATCAGTTTTTAAATTTTCTAAAAGCTGCCACGTGTCTGCAAATTGTCTCTGGAAAGTCGACATATTATCGATGCTGATTTTTTTCGACTTTCTGACTTAAGGTCGTTGTCAAAACGTAGTGCTGGACTTGGAAAATAGTATATATGTAAAATATATACAATATAGATTAGAAGAGGGGAGGTTTGGAGTTAATGGCTAGAATCATTCTCAACAGAAGAAACCAATCAAAGATGGCATACAAAGAACACAAGAGATAATTCTAAGAAATGGAATAGGAAAATTAAAACCTAAGAATCAATAAAGCAAATGAAATAGACTCTAGGACTGGCCCTTTGTCTGCATTTAATAGCTTCTTAGTATCCTTTTTATGGATTTCGTGCTCTCAGAACTGTTTAATTGATTTCTTGAATTGACATACGTGAGTAACTTAAATTATCTAAATTAATACTGTGACCTATTTCCAACACATCTAATAAGGGGCCAATCCTAGTGTCTGTTCTATCGCTATCTTTTCAACTCCTCTTTTTACCCTTCTGGTGCCGAGAATGTTAAATAATCAGTGAATCTATCTGAAATTTAACCTAGCAGGGGATCAACCTAATGAGGCTTGCTTGGCCTTCCAAGCTTGTATTAGTAAAGGGACAAACGCCCTCATCGGGATTCGATGCACCGAACCGACTCTATTCTCTTTAATTTATTAAACTTAGGTTTTAGTTTTCCTGCTCATCTGTATTGTCAGTCTCAGTCCTCTCGTTGACAATGAAGGCATAGCCTTCGAAATATGCATCCGGCATTTCATATCACGGATGATATTTTTTTTTTATTTTGGACAGAGGCGTTTCCTTCCTATACAGGCAATTCCAATAAGCGCCATAGTTCTTTCTAATTTTTTTAGCAGTTGAAGGTGTTAATTTTACCACTAAAATGAAACGTGCCTACGTTTAGTTTTATCTTAACTAGGGTAAATGAATAGAATTTTATCAAATTAAAATTTCCTACCCACCATCTGTGACTGGATTAATTTTCTGGTTGAAATCGCACCCTAAAAATACTTGAATACGGTCAGATCTCTTTAGATATGTTCTTGAAATATCCTCTTTTAAATTGTATAATCGTAAATTAATATTTTATTTTTAATTCAGTTATCAATGTTATTTAATTTGAGTTATAAAGGGGAAGTCAATGCACTATAATGAAAATTATATACTCTTCTGTTGCTTCAATTTCCTTCATTTTCGAACGTAGTTCTCTGACGAAATCGATAGGATCGACGGCAGCGTTGGGATCTTGGCTCAGAGCCTGCTGAACGGCCAAGCATTGGAGGATGGCGCCATTATAACCGTTTCTGTGCGCATGCGTCACTTGCGCGCTATATCGAGCCGCCTTCGGGAGAATAAATTGTTTGAAAGTTTTTAAACTAGTCATAGGCCATCAAAATCTATTTTGAAAGGCTTACCTCAATCATCTGCTGTGTGTCTCTGTGGTAGAAGAGGGCTATGGGAGCAATGCGCATAGCAGCGCCGTTTCCGAAGGAGCCCTTCCCGTCAAACTGCGCCCTCGCCATTTGTAAAACGTCTGCCTCCGGATTGTCGTGAAAGCGCACCAATAAAATTTTCACGCTACCATAACCTCTTCTCATGTCTGCCAAGAATTCTTTGGACAGCCTAAGATATCGTTAAAAAGTAATTCATCTAATGTGCTACTTATTAATAGTAAAACTGAGAATTATACCATTGTTCAGTTAACTATGCACCCTGTCAAAACACACCATTTCACCCACCCTTTGAAATATTGCACGGCAGGTAGTGATGATTGGTTGTTTCGTGAATCGCACGTAGCTGCCTTTCACTTTGATCGAGTGAAATCAATATGGCTGCCATCGATTTTCAGCACTACGCAAGCACAATAAACTAAAAATTCTTTTAGTAATACATCAGGAAGTTCCGAAAACAATTCATTCGGCTCTACGTTTTAAATATACCTAATTGTGATATTTTAATGATTTCCATGTGGGAAAATTAGAAACTAAATAGTATAGGTTAGGTTAGGTTAAACATAACTCTATTTTCCATTCTTGCGGATTCTTTCTGTATACCTCTTTCTTTTTGTTTATTTTAGAAACTGGCTTATTAACATTCAAAATAAGAACTATCTCATCTGAGCGGAAGTGCTAATCGGAGTGTTCAGCGGCCTTCAGGCAATGATAGCCGGCGAAATCCACGTGCGTTTGTTTTGACGGGGTGCATAGTTAAAATAAAAAATGCATAAAACTAATGTCTTAAGGCGAAAAGGTATAGGTGCCAGCAGATTTGGATTAATGTCCAAAATACAGGATGTCCCAAAAGTTGGAATCTTAAGGAATTTATAAAACATATTCGAAATGACCTTCGTAAACACACATTTAGCCGATACTGCCATTGCAGAATTCCCGGATAAATACGATAGGAGTAATCTAAAGAGAAGCAATCCTGATTCCAAATACCAAATTACGTAGATCAAGACACTTTAAGCGTAAAACATGGCTTGAGGTATCACGCAGGTAAGAGAGGAAATCAAAAAGTAATTGAGCAAATTTTTCACAGCAAAACCGTCATGTATTTGCAAAAATCATTATATAGGGAGAGTCAAAAGCCTGTACCCTCCCCCCCATGCAAAACGAGTGAAGATACAACAAATGTGTTACAGGCAATATATGGGAAGTTAGGTAGGGGCTAAACAATGGTGATGTCATATTTGACCTCGAATTTTGCATCTTGCAACTTTGTAACCATTACAGGTAGAGAAAACTTTCCAATTGTACAGTTGTAGAGCTCAAAACGTTGATTTTTTTTTAAAAATAAGCGTATAAATAAACCCACTACAACAAAATGAATTTCATTTCTCAAGCTGTGGTGTGGACTATGGAATGGCATCTTGGTGGGACCTGTTTCCTACAACGGTTGCCTTACAGGAGTAAGTTACACAGAATTGATTCCAAAATTGACTCTTGGGAGACCAATGTGAGACCAACTTTTCAGTGCCAATAGCGTAGAATTCGTTCGGCTGGGAGCGAAGCCATGACCGCACATCTGTTTTCACCTCATTGTCGCTCCGAAATTTAAGGTCTTCGTGGATAATGTGGATTGGAGTTCCGTATGAAATGTGCACTTCCCGTGGCACTGCTTGGATCGTTACCCGCCGTTCTCGCTGAATCACTGCATTCACGGCATCAGTTTTCTCCTGCGTGCGGGATGTGCATGGGCATAAAGAACGTGGTTCATCGAGGACAGTTTTACGCCCCCCCCCCTTCCCATCAGAACAACCTTTGACTACAGAAACCTGACTACACTCCAGATCTCTACAGTCTCGAATGTGAAAAATACCTGACGGCTTAGCTGTGAAAAATTTACTCAATTACTTTATGATTTTCCCTCGTAAAAGTCTAGTAGTGACAAGTCCGGGTTGCGGGGGAAGCACTTAATGCCATTGGAAATTGGTGATTCCCGATTTTTGGAAGTAATTTCTTACGTGTTATATATAAATCTCTGTGATTTCAGACTTTTGGTGCAGTCTGTAGTATTGCCAACACAAATCTTAAAATTTATCTCAAAATATAAAATCGAATCCAATAACTTTTGGGATAAGAGGAAATGGGTTTGAAATATTCAATCAAAATTATTCTGGTCTCCATCATCGTTTAGAAGGCTTCTTAAGGCATATGAAAGAATAGAAATAGGCACTCATCCTGAAGTAGAGAGATGGCTAAACGTTTCCGAGTAAGTTGTTCCTATTCTACATAAAGTCATTCACACGTTACGGAAACGCGTGAAAATCCATGAGTGCAGCAGTTACGATGCGCATTTTTCTGTTAGTTTCGACTAACGTTCTTCAGGGCAAGCAACACGTGCTATTTTATCTTATAATACCGCCAACCCTTTTATCTTATTTTGCTATGTACAGAGTTTGTACAAACATACGGAAACCATGGTAATTTGGTGTTGGAACACTTTTGGAATTCAAGATGGCCTTAAACATCCTGGGAATTGAGAAATACTCCACTTAACAAGAAACTCGTGGAGTATTTTATAAGATGGAAAATTGGTAATGCGGTAAGTAAAGATAATTGCTTGCATAAGGTTTAAGAAGAAAACTACACTAGCTGACAAAAAAAAGTGAAGCACCCAGAAGGAGTGGTCCAATATTATCCTATTTCGGTACACATGCATACTATTGATGTGTGAGTCAACGATTAGATTCACAAGGATCTGTAATGTCTAAAATGCTCACCAGAGTGCATTCGTGATGTAACCGCCATGTCCTTGATAAGTTGTTAACTGCTGTGAGTGCGACAGTTACGCAAGACGTTCAAAGAAGATTACTTTACTGTACAAAGCACCCGCGATGCCTCGCGATAGAAATCCTATCCCCCAATTGGCAGCATTTGTCAGGTGCCGCATTGTGGGACTGCATGAGGCTGGTCGGTCGTATCGTGCAATTGCCAGGCATGTGGGCCATTCATGTGTCACAGTGGTCCGATGTTGGAATCAATGGATACATAAGGGCACCCATACACGTCGTGCAGGTTCGGGTCGATCAACAAACACCACACAAAGGGAAGACCGTCGTATGGTGATCCAAGCATTACGAAATCCCATGGCATCGGCACCTGCCATCCGCGAACATGTACTGTAGACTCTACAACATCCCGTGAGTTCCCGCACAGTGTCTCGACGACACACATCCGCCGGATTGGGGTCCTACCGCCCCATGCGTCGGTTGCCATTAACATCACAACACCAACGCCTGCGTTTTGAGTGGTGCCTTGCCCGGGAGGCATGGACAGAAGACGGATGGCCTCGCATCATGTTTAGTGATGAGTCCCGCTTCTCCATAACCTCCGATGACCATCGTGTTCGCGTATGGCGGCGTCGAGGGCAGAGGGCACAACCGTCCCATATTGTGGAGAGACACAGGAGAGCCATCGCATATGCGTTCAGGTCCCCTCTAATAGTGCTTTGGCAGACTTTGACGGCATAGCGATACGTCACAGACATTCTGCGTGCGCACTTCCTACCCCTTCCGGCACAACACCCTGGGACATTGTGTACCAACAAGATAACGCACGCCCACACACAGCACGTGTGTCTATGGACCGCCTACAGCCTGTTGAGGTCCTCCCGTGGACAGCAAGATTCTCGAACATCTCCATCATTGAACACGTTTGGGATGACATTGGAAGGCGACTCCGTTCCAGTACCAACCTGCAGGATCGGGAGTGCCCCTGGCTTGGCTCACCGATCGATGGAGTTAAGAAACTTCAGGCGCAGCTAGCTGGTTGACAGCTAGTGGCTTGAGGACCACTGCTGGGTGGGATGGCTATTTGGGGCCCAGCTGTTGGGGACATTAGTCTGACCCATTTGCTAGAATAATTAGTGCTGGATGCCCAGCAGTTGGTGATAGCCACTGGTTTGTTTGTCCACCAGCAACTCTTCCATCATGAACCCTCCGTGCTTCGGAGGACATGTAAGCCGTTCGTCCCGACTGTTACTGTCATCTCGCAGCAGCTGTTAGTTACTGGGATGGCGCAAAACTCCGTTCTGCGATGATCTACCCTCTGTACAAGATAATAATCTGCGGGATCTGAAGGGACAGCTGCAACAACTGTGGACTGACTTGCCTCAGGAGAGGATCCAAAGGCTGTTTAACACCATTCGGAACCGCATAAGGGCATGCATTGGGACCAGAGGGGGTACCACATCCTATTGACCTGGCGCCAACATTCCACCTATACTGCCAACGGGGTTGTCTGTTTCATCCCATATTGTAATCAGTACAATAAAGTCACACGTTCTTTTATCATATGTCGTTTCATTCACTTTCAACCACTCCTTCTGGGTGCTTCACTTTTTTAGTCAGCCAGTGTAAATAGGAAAATCTATGATAACGTATAAAATATAATTTACTTTTGTCCAAAGTCATTTATGTCGATGGAACCCTTCTGAATGAGGTGTTTAGCCAGAACTTTGGTTTGCGCCGTATCATCTGTATAAGGCAGTTTGCCAGAGTGATGTTTAACTGGTACTGCAAAGAGAGAATCATACAATATAACCCAATGGTCAGAACAGGAAAAGAAATTATACAAGGATAATTCAATAATGACTGAAACTCCCCCCCCCCTCCATAATTCCCAAGTTTGAAATTCGCGCCTGATATGTGTGGCTGTAATACTGGGTAATGCTAGCAGATGACGTTGCTGCATCGTATAGGAATGGAAGATGCCCAGTCATACATGGATGTATGCGGTTGCATTCATGGAAAAAACGAGAACACATGGAAGCACATAATCATGGGCAACCATAGACAGTGTAGTTGCTTTAGAGGGAAGAAGCAGCTGCTTTAAACATCAACGCGAAATTAGCAGTATCCAACACCCACGGTGTGGAAACGCAACATTAAGTCGCAGAACCTAGCTTTGCTGGATATCGGAGATCAAAATCGGTAAGGTATTGTGCTAAAAAAAGCAATGGGCTTCCGGCAAGTGCACGCAAAGTAAACAGATCCAGTGCTTGTCCGACTTGATAATGGCTAGCAGGCGAATTACATCGATAAATTGGCGATCGCAACGGGTCTGTCGGAAATGACGACTGTCTTCTGGGATCACGTGAGGAGCATGGTGTTAGATTGACTGCCACCCTCTGAGAGCAACTACGCCGACACTATTAGCAACGACGCCGTGGAGACCTACATGACAATACGCGGTCACACGGCAATCGCCACACAGTTTCCATTCTGAAGGTTTTAGGATACAACCATGCTGCCTCATGCTCCATATTCGTTTAAGTACTCATTGGGTTACGAAAGTCCCTGATTATCGACTGGTATCCTGATTTGCAGTTTGAGATTAATGGATCCCGTGAACGAAACAACTTTGACTATTAACAAGGGCATAGGAAAAGGTAAACGAGCCCGTGAAGACTCTGATTCTGAAGGGGAGTGGCCTAATCAAAATTTTCATAATCAGCCTTCTGAAAAAAGGACTAAAATACTTTGCTGTTCTCTACCTGGCCTTATAAATGAGACTCGGCTTAAGGTGGATACCACAGCGGAGGGAATGGAAGAAATAAAAGATATAGCGAATTCTTCTTCTTGCTGAGAAGTTGGCCAAGAAGAATTAAAAAAAACTTAAAAAGACCAACAAATCAATCATAAAGTATTTTGAAAATGAAAAAGAGAATATAATTAATATAATAAATGAGTTGAAAAAGGAAGATGATGATGATGATGATGATGATGATGAGACGATTGAAGCCACACGATGATTCTCAAAGACTACTTTTCCTTAAGTCGTCAAACAACTCTTTTCGCGTTATTTTAGAAAGAATTCTAATTTTAAACGTATTTCTTTTTAAATCAGGAAATTGGTCATATTTTTGACGCATTGACCCGATCACAATGATATTCACAAGGCAATACTAAAACCCTTGGCATGCTTGAGGCCAGAAGTGGTGTCAGGATATCCCCAAAGAATGGTTTCTGCGGCAATACTAAAACTACCGAACGATAGCAAAAGTGCTTAGATATTGGCGGGGAATCTCTCTAATGTAACGTGCACTCATTTCCTCCTAATAAATGGTCGGCGTGAAGAAAAAAAACTGTAGTGTCAGTCATTTCTAAACGATCTGAATAAAATACAAAAGCTAAATTACATTTATATAAACGAATATGGAATGCGTGTTTGTTGTCGCGCGTCCTCGTAATTGTTGTCATGTGAAGCCATTTTCGAGAGGAACATTGTCTTTTCCGTAGGAGTATCATAGACAACAGTATGTCGCATTATTAACTAAGATTTGCAAATTGATCAAAGAAACAAGGCACGGCCTACGAGATATTTTACTCGTGAACAAGGCCAATGTTTAAGAATTAAGGTTGGATCTTCTTCCACGCGCTGCAGTATGGCCTGTTCCCGTGCAGCAGCCCCATCGGTTTGCGCACGTCCTTCGCGGAGGGTGATGTTAAATGTACCTGCTCACGTAAACGCTGGTGAAGACGGATGAACATGCGACGATCAGGGTGTCGTAGTTTTGGGTACGTGTCTCTGTGAAGACGCGTCTGCCGCGTCTGCTGCATTCCCATTTACCTGACCGTACGTGAAATGCCTATCCGCCAACTCGACATTGCTGTAACCTGCTGCAGTCATGTAGTCTCAATCAAACACAGTCCAGGCAACGAATCATCCGGGTCTACTTTCTTCCATTTACATGAACAGGGCATTCCATCATCATCATCATCATCATCATGTGCGTTCTTCGACCTATGTTCATAGGTAGATTTTGTTCCTTGCTATTGAATATGCATACCATTAAATTTACGACCACGACTTACGGGGCATCCCTGTATAGATATTTAGATTATAAATTTACATCCCCTATTTTATCCCCTTAGAGGAGAATTTCGTAATGTCCTTTCATAGTGGGTGCTTACATCACAAAATAAATCTACAGTCAAAACTTGATGTAATTAGCTTCAGCGGTTTCGACTCGGCGATGATGAATCAGTGAACAACCTATTTTACAAACAACCAATGCATTACAGGAACAGTCTTCATGCAAGATGGTACAGCAACGCATGCGGGTCGCCCAGTACAGGAATTTCTTCGTACCAATTCGGCGATGTAGGTGTTCTGTAGAAACACTTTCCAGATGCGTGGCCTGCCCGTTCACCAGATATTAATCCATGTCACTTCTGGCTGTGGGGAACCCTGAAGGATCGTGTTTAGCATGGAGGCATACGAACCTTGCCTGAAGTGAAAGCCAACATCATTCGTCATGTTGCAGCCATTTCATGGGACATACTTCGAGCTACTGTTGAATATGCTGTCCTGCGCTTCCAGCATGCCAGAATCGCAGAGGATGCGCATATTGAACAGTTTCTCTAACAGCATTCCAACATGCATCACTACCGTCTTTGTAAGATCTTGCAGCGTCACTTTTTCTCCTCATGGCAACCGCATGCACAAAAATTTTCCATTGGAATTCTCTTCCCCATGTTCTGCACAGCCTATACACAATGTTTCATTACTATCCGTGCAATAACACGGTCTGCAGCCCGCGGAGAAGTGGAGAACTTTAATTATACCCACCCTATATATAGATATTTCGGTAGATGTTTTTACTTCTTAAATGTAAAAACATCAGATTTAATGGTTGTTAGAAATTTTGGCGTCGACTACTACGGTCATTTTGCGAAGTTATAACAGTACGCAGCCCAGGACAAACACAAACATCCATGCCCATGGCGGCATTCGAACCCACGACCAGGCGGACTCGAGTACTAGAAAGTCTACGCCCTAGCCCTCTCGGCCACCTGGCCGACAATGTAAAAACATGCTCTCAGTGACTGGACATTACATTTTAATGAAAATAGTCTTTGCTATCTATAAATTATGCAAAACAGTTTTCATGTATTTGGAGCGATCGTCCAGCAGCGTATGCCCTCACTGTGTGTACCTGTTCGGGTTATAGAGTTTTGCAAACAATTAAACGATACCGCAATTTAAAATACAGCCAGCGCCATCTCTCGGTATTAAAAATAAATTTTGTGCTATAGAAAGTAATTTTGTTACAATCATTGCTCAGCCAAAACCCCCTGAAACTAATTAGATTACCCTGTCAAGGGGTAAATTTCCAAAAATCATGAAACACATCTTTCTTAATTTCTTGCCAAAGTGCCATATACCAATTTTCATGGATTTAATCATAGATTTAACTTAAAAATGACGGAATTTCATTAAAACTTACATCTCATATTTGACCCCCTTAGGGGATGAATTTCGTAAAATCCTTTCTTAGTGAATCTCTACATTATAAAATAAAACTATAGACCATATTTCATATTAATAGCTTCGGCGGTTTCGGCTCGGCGATGATGAATCACTCAATCAATCAGGACATGTTATTCTATATTTATAGGTTTAGCAACAGCGAAGCATTGCCGGGTCCGCTAGTTTTTAATAAGTTTATATAGGTGATATGCCCGGCGTTGCTCGGTCTGTTTGTTTGATGAAATTTTGTAGTATCTTTATTTGAATATGAATAAGAACACATGAAAAATCCTTAGAGTTAATAAAGTAAATATTCCCTTTGGAAATAAAGAATTCTTGAAAATGCTTGCACTGCAATTTCGTGTCCGATTGGGTTTGCCTAGGAAAATTGGACATTGCATCCTTGAACATTTCCGAATATCAAAGAAAGGCTATGAGTATTAAATTATTTCTCCCTATATTAAAAATATTTCATAGATGGATTGAGAGTATTCAGGAGCTCCTCAATATCCCTCATTAACATGGAACCGTTTTATTAGAGTTGTATTCAGTCACAGAGCGTGGAATCATGTCCTGAATGTGGTTGTTCATATTGACAGTATCAGTTTTAGTAGCAAGAATTACCCTCTCATATTGCCCTTCGATATCCCTTCGAGATATTTATAATCATCAAACTATAAATAAAGGAGAACAAGTGAGTCCGTCACGGAAACTGTTTTGCATTATTGTTGCATATTTAAACATTGTTGGCGCTGGCTTGAAGCACAGGCCGGCACTGAAAAGTCAACTGACCATTGTTGTCTGAGCAACAATTTTTATTTAAATCTTTACGATATATATATCATTAATCAATCACAAACTAAAACGGAGAACATGTGAGTTTTGCAACAATATGAATTGAATTTCAAATATTTATCGCGCAAGCTGCGCGCGGATAAAATCTTGTTTTCTCCTATGTTTAGATGAACATTATCTATAATTTCTCTAAAGGAAGTTACTACATCAAAAACCATATGAAAAATAAATTTTTTCCAGTTATTAGCTCATTAGGGAAAGTGCCTTCACTTTTTCAGCAAAAGCTTGAACAGCTGCACGCCGTAGCAGTTGTATTCTCTAATTTTTTTTAGAAAAATTTCTTCTATCTCTTCAAAGATTTTAATAAAAAATATCATTATTTTTATTTATTTATTATTTTTTATAACTATCTCCCATAAAACGTGAATCATTAAGTCAACCATCGTAGCTAACGAAAAAGACACGCCCTGGCATTAAAAATTATCTAATCTTAGTCGAAGCAACAATGTAACCTTTACAGTTTCCATCTTGGATTTTAGCAATCAGTATTTTTTCGTTTGCTCGGAACCACGGTCAATAGGTATTCATGGTCATCGAGCTTCTGCCATTTTCCATTGTTTCGAGAAGCTAAGGAAAACAGATCGCGCCAGGTGCCGCATACATCGCACTAGGGCCGACCCTGACCTAGTTTTTCATTGAAACTGAATATGAACGTAAAGTTTCTATCTGCCGATAGGGCGGCGCTGCAGGCGCAGTTGGGCCGATCGTACATGCAGCGCCACTTTTCAATAGTGTGCTCCCTATTGGGAGCTAGAAACTTTAGCTTCATTTTAACAATGGAGCGCGATGACCATGTATATCTAAAGACTGTGCTCGGAACCAATGATGTGAATAAAAGATGTTCTTAATTCACATCATTGCTCGGAACAATTAAGCTTACATTGTTGCGTTTCCCTGGCGCCATCTCTTGAGTAAACAAACAAACATAAACCAAGTCTATTTGATATATTATTTTACCCCTCCCCCCTCTTTTGGGCCAACCTGACACTGAACCTAACGAACATATGGTGCGAATATGAGCTCAATCGGATATGTGGTTCAAACGTTTTTAGAACATTTACATTCGTACACTGGATTTTTATATATAAAGATTTTTATAGAATTAGATTTTAATATTAAGCATGGTCTAGAATACAATGGTCCGAAACCTCCATTGTTAATCCACCAATCACGAGTTTTGAGGACAGAGGGAGGAAAACGGAAGCAGACATCAACGAATAATGAAGAATAGATAAAAATCACTTTCCCGAAACTATGCACTGCCCGTTCCATCATTATAGTATAATGTATAAGGTAGGTTTGAAAGTTATTTACATTCTTTCGTATGATAAGGCGTTCATTTCGGGTGATCAGTTTTTATTACGAACAGCAAATGTGGAAAAATCCGGACAGTAGCCAATGAGATGTGTGAGACCTCTTCTGGACTCCGTAGGTTATTCAAGTTTAGTCTTTGGTAATCCGAGATAAAAAGCGAGTTTTGACAAATTCTATACTATTCGTTTAATCAAGGCTTCTAAATTCATATTTCGATGTTTGTGGGGATCAGGGAGTATTCTAATCCTCAGCGGGTGGCTTCGGAAACTTCTAGAGGGAAAGTTTGTTTTTGGAATCAGTAGTCAACTTCCGCAGTAAATAAGCTCCTGCAGACTCTGTAGATGCCTTTATTATTTTACGCAGTTTGTTCTTTATGCTATAATCAATTTTACTGAAGTTTATAAATCCCGATCGATTATTTCAACTTCCCTAAGGGACCACAGCGGAAAGAACATCCTAATGCCTTCCGGTGGCGAGCGATCGTCAGAGGCAGTGACTGCGGTGGAGTTCGATCTCCCTTGACAGATAATCTCGTGAGAATGCATTTGAATAGAGCGAGAATAGAGAGAGAATAAAGCGATGAATACAATTGTGTCTTTAATTAAAGAAAGATAAGAGAATATTGAGATTTTCCCTTCCATTTTTAGTATAATTTCATGTGATTTATGTAAGTAAAGTGTAACCTTCTGTTACGCAAAACTAATGAAGATTTAATAAATCAGACGATAGATTTTAATTATACTGTAACAAAAAATGAAGATTACTACTGAATTTATATTCTTTGATATTCAAAAGGATTTAATCAATTAATATTATTAATAATTACAAAATTAAATGAATGAATAAAATTTTTAAAGAAATTGATTTTTTTTTTTGCATAACTGAATTGTTTAACATGTTAAAATGACTCGCTTTTTCTTCTTCTCCTTCTTCTTTTCTTGCATTAATAAATCCTCATTTCGTTCTATATTATTTTTCAAACTATTTAAAAAGAACTACATACTATTTAATTAAAACTCTATATACATATGTGAGACCGGAAAGTTCGATGAATGACTCGGAAAAACAAACAGGGACAGGTATTTCAGATATGATACTTTACTGTCCTTCAATGTAAGAAGCTCCCATGGCCACAATACACTTTTGACATCGTTCGTACAACTGTTGCATGGCGTATGAAAAATCTTCTTTCTGTACTGCTTGTGTCACCAAATGGGGTGACAGGCGCTTCGACCAAGGCTCCCGATCGCTCCTCTCGATAGGACAGCAAGCTTGGAGAAACTGTGTCGCCATTTCTCGAGAATATAGCCAAAATATCTACCTCCACTGATGGCGACAGCAGAAAAAAGCGTCATAGGCGTTCAAAGCGGAAGAAGCGCAGAAAGCGGCGCGAGGTTCTTGAGCGGGAAGATTCAAATCGAGGAGACGAGACTTGGAACCATTGGAATAGGTCACGAAAAATCCCGACCGACGTTTTTGGAACAGCGGCTGGAAAAAGCCCACGAGCTCGCCGAATGTGACTAAACGCGAGCGCAACGATTCAGCCCGTGTCAAGCGACTAACTCCGCGAGCGACTCGTAGCAATACATGCTGAACAATTTAGCGACTAACTCCCTCGACCTATGAACTTTGCAGTTTCAACGACACAGCCCCGTATCGTCGAATTGCCTAGCGACGAGGACAGCACGTTCCCGTCGGATGACCAATCAGTTGCCCCGCCGCCGGACTCGCCAACCGTTCTCTTCAGCATCGTAGCAGCTCCGAGAGAGGTGAACCCATTGCGCACGTTAGTCGTCGCAGCCGGCATTCATTCCTCCTCAATCTTGGAACTCAATTTCTTCGATCCGTCCTGGGTCCCCAGCGGAATCTGTACCTGGATCACCCCCTGGGCACACGAGGCCTTCTGGCAACACGTATTGGGCGCCCTGGTTCCATACTTAAGGTGAGTCATATTTGTCTATTATTTTTGCCCTCACCTATAGTCTCATAGTCTCGCTCGTAATGCTTAACCTTAATCTTTCCGCTCGAGCGCGTTGCTTATACTTCGTCCAACAAGAGAAAAACAGGGTGTGTTTCCGGTCTGATATCGACTACTCACTCATCCGCAATGCTTTGTGGGATCTCTCCTTCAGCGGCTGCACAAGTCAATTTGTAATGGCGACGCTCGTGCAGCAACTCTTCAGCCCAACAAGGAAAAACTATTCACAGCCAGGCTACGGAGATTTGTGTGGAACGTATTTTGCTACTTTAAAGGAAAATAGTGTTTTAAAAGCTCATCTGCAAGTTTCCAAAGCAACGCAAGTTTCTTTTTCTTGCGTTCGAACAATTGTTCAAGAAGGAAACGAAGCGTCTTCATGCGAAGCTACCACCTCCTCTCCTCGCTTTTCGACTCCTGGAAAGAAAAGGCTCGGGGAATCTCGAACAACGATATATATAAAATTGAGTTAAAAGATAATTTTATGACGTGTACAATATTTTTAATTATAATTAAAGCAAAGCAACTGAATAATATTAAAGCTTCTGCTGTAATATTATAAAGCGCTTCTTCAATGAGACATGAGACAGAAGTTATTTAGCGCATGAGGCCCCCTTTCTCTGATTGGCTAATCTGAAACTTCCTGTGACACACCCTGTTTTTCTCTTGTTGGATGAACTATAGTTTGAATTCGTGCTGATAATTAGCTGCTTAGGCGAGCTTTAATTAAAGTACTATGTTTTTCTATCAGACGGGCTCTCAATTCACTTAGGTAGATTTAAGGGCTAAGGCAAGGAGTTTATTCACTCTTATCTCACCCCCTTTTATTTTTTTGTCTGTTCTAGTTATCGACGGTGTAGTGTATTTTCATATGAAGTAAGACAAGATGACACTGAAACGTGTGTAGGCTTGGAATCCATTTATTAGAGTGTCAAGATAAAAGATAACAAGGACTATATATACAAGAGAAGATTTCATAACAAAAGTATAGAGGGCGCCAACAACAAGGCTAATGTAATATAAGGAATACATTACATCACTTGCCCCAAAAAGAAGGGATTAACTGAAAAATATTAAATACGAATTAACTAAATAACAAAGTCATTTAAGTTCTTTGGAAGACGACGCTCTCGCCTCGGGCGTGAAGCAGTAGGATTTGAAGATAAAACAGCAGTAGATTCTGAACATGACTCTGGAGTATTAGTCTTATTAGGAGTTTGTGAAAGTGTAGAATGTTGGTTATTAAACTCTGCAGGTACACTAGGTAAAGAATCTATTCTTTCTTCCACTGATGGTAGCATCCATATGTCATCTATTGAATTAGTAGAACGTGGCACAATAGATATTTGACGTGAACGCAATTGGTTGATGTGACGTTTCCAAATTACGCCTCTATCAAGTTCTACAAGATAAGTATCTTGATAACTTTTCCAGGAACCCAAGAGTTTTTTTTGAACACATCTAAAGCATAGACTAAATTATCTACACAGAATTTACGTTTAGGTTCATGATCTGAAATAATTGGGTCAAATTTTGGGTTCAAAAGGTGAAGACGAGTTCTCATTTCTCTACCAAACATTGCATCAAAAGGGGTAATCCCAGTTGCAGGATGTGGGGTTGATCGATAAGAGAACAAAAATATATTAATTGCAGTCTCTAAATCTTTTCCAGATCCAACAGCTTTTCTTATTGATGCTTTAAATGTTGAAATAAAATTTTCTGCAGCACCATTAGTAGCAGGATGATAGGGAGGAGAACGGAAATGACGAATGCAATTAGAAGCTAAGAATGATGAGAATTCATTAGAAGTTAGTTGAGGGCCATTATCAGAATGAATATGCAATGGTAACCCAAAAGTCGAAAACCAAGAATTAAGGACTCTGATAGTTTCAGCAGAAGTTATAGAAGTCATAACTGAAACCAAAGGATACTTAGTTTTAGCATCAATAGCAATGAGAAAGTTCTTGCCTAAAAATGGTCCGGCAAAATCAATATGGACACGACCCCATTTTTCTGAAGGTATAGGCCAAGAAAATGAAGAATCTTTTGAGGGACTGCGGGCATTTAACTGACACTCAGAACAACTAATAACCAATTGTTCTAGCTGATTATCTAAACCCGGCCACCAAACAACAGTACGAGCAAAAGACTTCATACGAACAATACCTCTATGACCAGCATGAATATCAATTAAAACTGCTTTTCTAAGAGGTTCAGGAACAATCACTCTATCATAGTAAAATATTACATCATTCACCACAGACAATCTCTTCCTCACATGAAAATAAGGTTTTAATTCATTTGTAATTGAAATACCTTCCCAGTTAGTAGAGATAGCATTACATATTGAAATGTACAAATGCTATCAGTTTTACAAATGGAGATAAGGGAATCTCGCGATAAAGCCAAAGAGTTAACTTGTAAATGAAAAACTGTGTTATCATCAACATCATCCAAATCAGAAACTGAAGTCTTATTAACATTACGAGATAAGGAATCTGCTACAAAGTTCGCCTCTCCTGGAATATAAACTAACTCAAAATCATAAGGAGACAATTTTAATTTCCATCGAAATAGACGAGAGGATGTATTATCATCAATATTACAAGATCCACCAAGTAAAGGAATAAGTGAATTAATTGTGATCTGTCTGAATTTCAATTTTCGTCCAAAAAGAAACTGATGGAACTTTTTTACACCAAAAATAATTGCCAGGGCTTCTTTATCTAACTGTGAATAATTACGTTGAGCCTTGTTCAAAAGTGAACTAGCAAAGTATATTGGTTTATTAATACCCTTAATATCAGGATGAGACAAAACTGCACCAATGCCATAACTAGAAGCATCACAAGTTAAAATAAGAGGTTTAGATGAATCATAAAATGAAAGTAATTGAGGTGAAGACAGTTGATCTTTAGCTAACTCAAAAGCTTTGTCATGATATGATGACCAAAGTTGTGTATTATTCTTACGCAGCAAATCATAAAGAAGTTCTAATGTTTCTTGAAGATTGGGTAAAAATTTAGAATAATAACTAATCATACCCAAAAAACTCTTAAGAGCATGAAGATCTGTTGGTTTTGGAGTATTTAAGATAGGTTCAATTCTATCTTGCAACGGAGAAATTCCATCCTTAGAAATACGATTTCCCAACAAGTCAATTGAAGGCTTTAAAAATGAGCATTTTCCAAGGTTTAAACGCAAGCCTTTTTCTTCAAGAATTGAAAATATTTTATCCAAGCGAATTAAATGGTCTATACGACTCTTTCCTGAAATTGCAATATCATCAAAAAATGGTTGAACTCCTTCAATTTGAGCAAAAATTTGATCCATTACTCTTTGAAATATAGCAGGAGTTGAGTTAATACCATAAAGAAAACGATTAACAAAATAGAGCCCAAATGGAGTTATAATAGTGAGGAGTTTGGAACTCTCTTCATCTAATTCCAGCTGATTGTAAGCATTAGCAATATCTAAAGTAGAGAATTCAATTCCACCATTCAGTTTTGCAGTAACTTCTTCAAACCTAGGAATAGGGTGAGAATCACATTCAATAAATTTATTTACTGTCTTATTATAAAGGGCAGCGATACGAACAGATCCATTCTGTTTTACAACAGGTATAGCAGCTGTCACAAAAGAAGGTGCATCTTCACCTGGTTTGGCTAAACGAATAATATTGTTAGCTTCTAAGCGATCAAGCTCTTTTTTAAATTTCTCTCTAATAGCAAAAGGACAGGGAACAAATTTCATCTTAATAGGAGTAGCATCAGGCTTTAAGGTCAGGTGAAATTTTGTATCTTTGAAGCATCCAATTTCCTTACTGAAAACACAAGAATGTTTCTCAATAATAGACTCAAGAGTAATATTATTGGTAGCAAGAGAACTACAGGTTAAAGAATCTTTTCTAAAAACAAATTTAAGTGCGACAGGTAAGGTTATAAGATCAAGTAAGTCACGACCAATCAACAAACTTGAACCATTACGCACTACATGAACAATAAAATCCTTAAAGAGGCAATTAGCAATAAGCTATATCTACCTTAATAGAACTTCTATCGGTGATGCAGTATAAGTAGACAATGAGAGTAACGATGGAACACAACTTAAACTAGGAAATTTAGAAATGAACTCTGATTCAGGAATCAAAGTTATAGGTGAGCCACTGTCAATTTCAAATGTGAGAGTTACATTATTTATCAACACATTAATAAAATAAGGTGATACTGAAGGAGAAATAGTATTAACATGACCTAATGGTGGTAGAGCAATTACATCTTCCGGATTAGAAGCTGAAACAAAATTAGCTGTATTAGATTTACATGCTCTAAAAATATGACCTTTTTTTCCACACCTATGACAGGTAGAATCTTTAAATTTGCAATTTTTACGAAGATGGTTTCCCCCACAAGAGTGACAAGGATTAATTATACGATTTGAAGTATTTGATTCTGAATTTTTAAAATTGGAATTAGTCGCATTAGGATTAGAGACATGCTTAGGCCTACTCTTCGACCTGAACAAAGGATTAGGGTTAGAATTAGTTTTAGTGAATTTGCTTGTAGTATTTTTTTGAAATTAAATTAATTTCTCCCTTATTTTTTTTTTCAACATAACCAGCATCACGGGACGCAGTTTCAATAGCAATAGCTTCTTCCAAAATATCTTTGAAAGTCTTATTTTCATAATCTTTGAGTGAAAATAAACGTTTTCGAATATCTAATGCGGATATTCCCACTGAAAATTGGTCTCTAAGTCTTTCATCTAAGTTATTTTTAAACTTACAAGTTCTTGAAAGTTGATTCAATGCCTTCGCAAAATCTTGAACGGATTCGCCTTCTATCTGAACACGTTGAGTAAAATTGAATCGCTCAGCAAGGATTGACGGTGTCGGTTGTAGATAATTTTCTAATATCTTGGTAAGTTGCTCATAAGTTTTTTCTTTAGGTTTTTCAGATCCAAGTAGTTCTAACAGAATGTCGTACACTTCTCTGGATAAACACATAATTAAGTAGTCTCGACGTTTGCTATCATCGCTGATCTCGACCATGCGGAAATAGGCCTCCATGCGGTCGCAGAAATTCAAGAAGTTGTGACCTTTTTCAAATCGCTCCATGGCACGAAAGTCAGGGATAGTAACAGTCATTTTTGAAGGAAGATTTCATTTACCTCGTCGCCAAATTGTAGTGTATTTTCATATGAAGTAAGACAAGATGACACTGAAACGTGTGTAGGCTTGGAATCCATTTATTAGAGTGTCAATATAAAAGATAACAAGGACTATATATACAAGAGAAGATTTCATAACAAAAGTATAGAGGGCGCCAACAACAAAGCTAATGTAATATAAGGAATACATTACAGACGGCTTCAAGCCGGACAATAAACGCTCTTGCGTCACCGTTTTCGTACGGTACGACAGAGGGCACGCGGCGTGCTATTCACCTGAAGAGACTACGTCATTTCCAGGTTTCTTCTCTCCTAGGATAGGGCACGGCGATGTCCCCAGTACTTAAGCACAATAATTTTTGAACTTTAAAACATAAGTTAAAAGGGCTCAATTTAATGGACGTTTATTTCAATTAAATTGTTCCGAAGTCTCGGTCTTACGTTTAGCTAGAAGCGTGTCTATACGACCGCGCCATTAAACCTGCTAATTCTTAGCAGCCTTACTTTTGCGAGCTTTGGTTCAGTAGCTCGAATACTTTTGTTGTAAATCTGAGATTCTTTTCTCAGATCGGGCAAGGCACTGTCCTCATGCGTTTCTTGCGTGTAAGCAAGTTCGTCGCCCGTATATACATAGTTTAATTGTACCCAATTGAATAATTTATGTTGTTAAATAAATCAATTAAGCCAAAAGCTATACTCTCTTGTCCGTATAATTTCCACTGCGCATATGCTCTAAAATACGTGACAGCTTGAATTCCTCGTCACAACCATTTGAATATCCGGAATGTCGAGAATCTGTATGAAAGCTGATTCAAAGAAACTCACGAACACGTTAGATATACCGCGGTGTAGTGCTGATGATCGGTTCATCTTCGACGGTTTCTCCACGTAATCCTTAAACCATTCATATATACGTTTTCAAGTCAGAGCGTGGGTTTCTTTTGCGGCTTCACCCAATTTAAAACAGTGATTTATTTTTCATATTTACTCTCTGCTTCTTTATTAGTGATAAACACTGCTGCATGAACGTACCCCTGTCAACAATGGTGAAGGCACGTTTGCATATATTAGCTGAGATACAGAACACCTTGTGCATGTCGTCGCAATCGGATATTTTCCATTATCACATTAAGGGGTGACTCACCGAACCTTACGGTCTCACCTTGTTGTATTCAAACTGGCGCGTATTATCAGAAAATGCTTGCTTTGCATATAATTGATCTAGTAGAACAATCTACCTGTGTAATGCTTATGTAATTTATTACTAATAAATAAATATAATTATCAAAAATACAAATACGTCGCTATCAAACTACTTATAAACCCACATGCTAAAAGTCAGGGATAGCAGTGGACTATTTTTCAAGTGGCAATAGCATCATGTGCTAACAGTATAAATATGCAAATCAGTGTCAGTAGGTTTAGTCACACTACCATGAGTAAGAGGTGAGGTGTTCAGTGTGACATTGGCTACAGGACGAGAGCTATCCGAGTTCGAACATGGCCTGATATGAGGAACACAACGTATGGGTCATTCACTATCGGAGGTGGCTCAAGAATTCAACATCCACAGTTTCATGAGTCTACCGCGAGTACTAACTTGACGGCATTACCTCCCACCATGGACAACGCAGTGGTAGACCACCTTCTCAATGAACGAGACCAGCGGCATCTGAGTAGGATGGTCACCGCTAACAGGCAACTGATACAACGCCAGATGACATCAGATTTTAACCAGGGTGATACTAGAGCTGTATCGATGCGAACTGTACAACGAAATCTGATGTCCGTGGGATATGAAACAGAAGATCCACGAGGGTGCCCTTGCTAACAACAAAACATCGTCAGCAACATCTCTCCTGGGCCTAGGAACACATTGATTGGATACTTGACAACTGGAAACGTGCGATCTGGTCTGATGAGTCTCGATTCCAGCTAATATGAGCTGATGGTAGGGCTCGAGTGTGGCACAGAACCCATGAAGGCCATGGACCCCAGTTGTCAAGCTTGCACTGTGCAAGTCGGTTGTGGCTCCGTTATGGGCAATTGTGGGAAGCTCTCCAGTCGGAATGTGTTCAGATGCCTTCCACCGACTCGTGGAATCAGTGCCACGTCGCACTGTAGCATTTCGCCGGGTTAGAGAAGGTCCCACACGTTATTAGGTTCTATCCCATGACTTTTGGCATGTGAGTGTTTTATATAATATACACAGGAATATATTCTTAAAAATAAACACTATATAAACTCACGAAGGTTGTACTTTCTCGCATCTTATTAATTTATTGTATACTAATAATTGGATGGCTGAAAGTACAAATAGACCAAATCACATATGAGTCATTCCACGTCAAATCCAACAAAATCGGGTGATAATTGACCTTAGGGTCTCCGATTTTTCTCAAACTTTATCAGTCGATATTCTAGTAGATAAAATATAAGTCATGAATAGTTTCGTTTGACAGATAAAAATATATTTGAGTTATAATTATTTATCAAAGTTATCAAAATTTCGCGCGTCTCATCACATAAAACAAAGCATATCTCTGGTTATATTCGTCGTAGGGAATCACTTTTTACTTTAATTTAATTTATGGACTTCAAAATAAAATATGAGGGGAAAATGCATTTTAATTTTATGAAATTGTGACCTTTGTCATGAAACACTGCTCTACACGTTGGGCGGCATTGTGACCTTTGCCATTTAATACCTCTTTACACACTGGGTGCCATTATGACATTTACTTGTAAGATCAGATCACCCCCCTTTCCATTTATGATTCTTCTCATAATAACCCCCAAAAAAGATCTAGGCCAAAGAAAGAATTGATTAACAGCTAGCTCAATATTTACTCATTAATAGGCTCAATCAAAGACAAAGGTCGGGTTCTTTAAAGAAGTGGCAGGTTGTGTCTTATCTATTCCAATAAGATAGGCAAGGATTAGAATTAAATAAATGTCTTTTTATTCAAAGTTAAAAGAATACCAAAGAGATACAAGAATAAAATAAGTATTAAATCTAAGAGAAAAAAAGTGATAGTACTTAACGTTAAAGAAGAAAGTTAATCCTAAATCCCCAATTACTTATAGGTATGATATCATGCAAAAATTCAATAAATGTATATGAGATAATTATTCATTAAGGAAAGTTCAAGTTCTTTCAATTAATCTGAGGATAGGGATAATTAGCTTAAAAAACTCTCAGTTTCAATAAAGCTCACTCAAATCTATCTCTTATGATACACTTGTCATGACAACCTAGGAATTTTTTTAATACATCAAAATGTTTCACTCTACTTTCAATAGTGTAGTCTTAAACATCTGTAGATTTGTGCTCATACATAATCCAGCACAAGGCACTTAAACACTTTTTATATTAACAGGCCATAATCATATTTCACTAAACACACTGAAGCACAAAAACACACTTTAAAATGATCCGGATCAATTAGTGAGTGAGTCCACTGGAGGTCTCAAAATGTTCCCACTAAGTTCAACAGAAGATTTCAAATGCGAAATTGTCTTCCTTTCATAACGGTGATCCCCTGACCACGCTGATTTCTATCTTGCTTCACCAGGCTCTGAAGAATGTCAAGGTTTCAATTTCCAATGATGATTCTACATTGATTACATTTGATCTCCATGCTGATTACATTTGATCTCCATTCCATAAATTTCTCAAAACGTCACTGTAATCTCAATTACCATACCAATAAAGTCGAGGAGGGTTCAACTACTTCATCGAGGTTTACCAATATTTCTCTTTGATGAGTCTGCTTAGGCATAATTTGGTAGGAGAAGCCAATGGACTTAATAACTGTTTGTGTGGGTTTCACAGCAGCCGTTTACATCGCAATATGCCCCTCCCTCAAATCACCTTGTCACCAGAACTCATTTGGACTACATAATTAGTCCCCACTATTCTTGATGAGACCGTACTATTCTTAAATTCTTGATGAGACTGTACGAGCCTTGATTTCGGGAAAGGGAGGCAATCAGATCGCTTCGACTAGCTGCGAAGGTTTCGCAGCAGCCTCGCGCATCTCAGCTGCCCCCCCCCCCCCTCAATCGCCCAGAGCGGAGAACCTTCAGCCTCCCCCTTGCCACTGACTCGACAGAACTTATAAGTTTCACTTTCTCACGATTGCTTTTATATGGAAAACACTTCCGGTCTCTCTTCTCATTTCTCATCTTATCAAAATCCAACCAGAATAATCGAGAAAATCACAATAATCCCAAATTCTCTATAGAACCCATAATACAAATTATCCTTTAATTCAATAATTCAGTTCACCAACGAATTCAAAGACCAACTCCAGTTCTATTCAAATGAATCTCTAAAAGACGATTTCTTCCTGTCACAGCACTTCCCCTCCAAATATTTCACAATCAAGTGATCTAGGTTTATATCCAACCTTAGAATTACCAATTCTATCAACCCTATAAATCTTCATCCAAAAAATTCTATACAATTATATTCACACTGAATAATTGAATAATACACACTATTATTCTAGTGACCAAGTTTCTCATCAAAATGGATTTTTAACACAACACGTGATAACGTCACAAAATCATATATTAACCTGAAATGCTCTAAAATTATTACAAAAATAAAGTTTACTTCCCTCATATCCATTGCATGACACACGAAATTACAGGATGGAATTCCAAACATTTCAGTCAGTATTAAATTATTTATGAGGTCAGGTTCGCTGCTTTGATGTGTGAGTTGTAGCAGGAATACCTTTATGCGACGTTCACGTCGTGAGCAGTTAACACTTTTAATTAAATTACATCATTTCACATTTATTTTCTAAATTTCTAAAAGGAATTCCATTTTGAAATTTGGATGGTCATTAGAACAAACATCAAGAAGCACGCTAGTATTTTTTACAGATTTTTTGTATGTTGTGTTAACTTAAAATTTTCAAAGTTAATGTTAAAATCGAATTAAATAAATTTTTCTTTAATTTCATTACATCTGAAAATATATGGTTTAAAAGCCCATATTTTAAGCTTTAAAATGAGCTATGAATGATATCTGTATGACGTACAGTTTCAGAGAAACATGTGTTTATAGAACACCTTAACCAGTTAATTTCTGTAAATTTCACTAAGAATATTTTTGTAAAAAAATATGTTAGATGAAAATTAACACCGGGAGGTTACTTACTTTGATGTAGGGAATGTATAAAAAAAAGTTTGAATCTTTTATAAAAATGTAGTGTGTTTTTAGGTGCCTCATTACACGTAGAATGACTCTTATTTGAGACTCGTAATAACTTTAGAGATAAAGCAATTTTATTTTTAAAGAAATGAGAAATCGTGATTTACACAAAGGATGCATGTTATTGTCTCGAAAACATAATTTTTCTTGTCCTAAACTTTGGTATTGGTCCAGAATTGGTGTTTATCCACAATTTATTGAAAATGGGCTTGCTCTATTTGTACGAGGGGAAGTCGGTAAGTTACAAATGGATATAGAAATGAAATAAATAATAGTGCTGACTTGAAAACTACTTTTATTTCTCCGCTTAATCTTTCTATATAACGAGGCTCCATTACTTGTCCCTTCGCCCCTCCCCCCCCCCACAATAAAAAAAAAAAAAAATCAGCAGCATACAATTCTTTGTGGTGCTGTCTGAACTAGGCGGCAACTTCCCGCTGTACAGCTTGAAGACGACCAAATGGAAATCACTTGGAGCAATGTAAGGGCTATATGGAGGATGCTCGAAAACTTCCAGTTGAACTTTCGCAGCATTTCAGTTAGCTTGCTTGCAATATGAGGACGCTTCTGTCGAAAGCCATTACAAGGTTTCATGATTATGTTACAGTAGGAGTCGGCATTTACAGTATACTCTTGCTGCTGGAATGTGTTAAGCAATGTGCCCTAGTGATCCCAGAAGACTATGAATATCACTTTCCCGGCGATGAAGCTGTACAAAAGTCACCGCCCAAAGAATTTTATGCTGCTGGTTTTCAGGGGCTTGTGAAACGATGTGACATGTCCCTCATTGTAGAGGGAGATTATGTGGAGATTTAAAGTAGTTTTTAAGTCAATACTCTTATTTGTTTCGTTTCTATATCCATTTGTAACTAACTTACTGACTTCTTGCATTTTCAACGATTCAATTAAAGTGATTTCTAAAGCAACGGGCCGCATCACGTAGGTAGTAGTATGTGGCAAATGTTCAATGTACTTTTGAGATCTTTCAAAGGTTAATGAAGGTTACAAGATATTAAATATTATAAAATGGCATAATGAAAGGAGTACTTAAGTGTAATAGAAATACTGTATGTGGCCAAAAGAATCCGGACACCCCTGTTATAAAATCGGAGACTCCTGAATAGGGTATCGATCCACCTTTTGTATCAATGACAACCTGCGCACATCTGGAAAGACTTTCCATCAGATAACTGATGTCCAGTCTAAAAATAAAAATTTGGAGAAAAACCCATATCGTTTTGTTTATTTTTCATATGCTACAGTTACAACGTATTTCAAGCATTATTTTTTTAGAGGGTAATCCCAAACATTATTTTTTTGATTCACTTTGTTGCTGGTCCCGTTTGCCTTCGGGACAAAATCTTCGCTGAAATATATGAGGTGTAACATGCTCTTTGTATCCATGAAGTTTCAGGATAATTCGTCAAGTATTTTTGTAGATATTCGACAAAACGTCTAAAATCTAAAGTGTCTAATTACTTTTGGGTAATAGTGTACTGTTTCCAGTCCTCAACTGTCTGTAGAATTTTCCTAAGGATAATTATATTTTTCAATGTAATAAAAAGGATCTTCAGCGCAATGTTCATAATAGATGAAATGTTAAAAAACTATATCGAAAACAGTTCGAATACTATATGGAATGCTTTATATGAACGATAATTAATATGAGCATTCACAAATTTGGAGGAATCAGAGGAAAGAATAGATAATGTTTGGGGTATGTGAAGCTGCTTTTTTGAGGCTTTTTCTTTTCACGCTGTGAATTAGAACATGGTTTGCTTTTTAACGATTTTAGAATCTACACATGACATGGTGGCTCTATTGGCTTTTAGTATTAACGGTTACGGGTTGTCGTGTGGTTTTTCGAAAGGAAAAATCGATCGAAAAATCTAGCACGGTGAAAAAATTTTTTTTTATAAATTCTTTTGTCTAGAAGTTGTGGGGCTTTAGGTATAGATTTTTATTTGATCCGCTTAGTATTTAATGAGAACGGTGTATTTCAAAAATTTTAAACAATAACAATAAACCAAAGTTTTGAAATACGCTGTTCTTAAGTAAATATTATAAAATTTGGCTAATGATCCACATTTTTTAAGCTTGAGCTTTGTTCATAAGAATGAGCGCATGATTACAATATATATTGTATTCCGTGAAAATTCAAACGGCACTCACTTCCAGTGATCAAGTAACTCAAAATAGTAATGCTGTGATTTGCTACCAAATTAATGCCATCTCTTGGTGCGCAAAGAAACTTCACGCTAGCTTCTAAGGTTACCTTAGCGGAGAAATAAGATAGAGAGCTCAAAGCCCTCACTACCAACCCTCGCAGCAATAGTGCCTCTTATGGGGAATTATATTTTTGAAAATGCTAAACGACACTGTCTTTGCATTGTAAACAGCGCCCCTTCGCTCTCAACCATCCCCAAATCGCTGTTGGCTATTTCGCCTCGATATTGGCATCCGAAATCGCTCCTGTTCAGGCGAATGCGCTTTCTGTTTTATTTCTCCTCTATGATGGTAACGGGACATTCGTAATTATTATTGTTAGGATTGTCATGTAAACAAAAAGATAAAGAAATGTTCTGGCGATGACGTGGTTGGAATCAGAGAGGGAAAAAGGGTTGGTAATTGAAGTCACTCTGTGATTATACTCTGTCCGACGAAAGTTTGACAGGGCGTGTCCAGTTAAATTTCAGTTTTCAATTTAATTATTTAGGCATTGTTGCAAAATAAAATTAACAATGTCTAACAATCGAAATTGGAAATTTAATTGGACACGCCCATACAAACTTTCTTTGGAGAGAGTATAGTTGCAATCCTTTTTTTCCCCTGAAGGGATTGAACTTATAAGCTCTCCAGGATGTTCTGAAAACGAAAACCAGCAATTGTTGTATAAGGACGTATTTTGCGGAAAGGCCTAGAACCCAGGATATAACACAGGTAAGTTCGTCATGCCGAATGGACGAACATTTCAGCGCCATACATGTGAAGTCCAATTAGATGCACTCTCATCAAAAAGATATAGAAGGTAAATGCGTATTGTCCTTCCGATACCACAGCTATGCATTGTAAAGAAGAATTCAGATGTGTTTACTTTAAAAAGTGATTTTATACAAATTTGACATGCTGATTTCAAATCTGTTGAAGAAATTAGGCCATCACGTCAGAATTTTTTAACCAAATCCAAAGTTTAATCAGCTTTACAAATTATAGCAATTCTTGGCTTTCAAACGTGATCCCAGAAATTATGCAGATATTTTTGGCAGGTCTAAGGTCTCGAATGAGATCATTAGTTCTGCTTGAGAAAACGTTTGAGCAATTTCTAGATTGTCCGAAATATATTTTGCTGTATCTTATCCATGTCATCTTCGCCTTCGGAATTCAACTCACATTCTGCCATGGAGTCCACATTATGCTTTGATACTGGAACAGGAATGTTGTCATCGTGAGGTACAGGTCTCAATGCAAAAGGCAAATTTGGATAAAAGATTTTCTTCTTATTTTGTGTGTTGTAACCAATAGTTCAACCATGTAGAAATAGCAGTCACCAACATGCTTGGAATCCCGAAGGTCTTTACCCCTTTGCTCCAGTTTCTAAGATCCTCAACACGTGCCTTGCAAACCACATGAGGTCCCCATGATTTCTCTTGATCTCCTAACTTCATTCCAAAATACGCACGGTAAGCTTTCTTCACAAACTCGTTAATTTTTTGTCTTTGTTTAGGCAAGGTATAGTTTCCGCAGATGTACCAGAAGGAATCGGGTGAATTAAAACAACTTTTTTCTAAAGCGTCTGGTTCAAGACGCAGCCATATTGAAGATTCAGACTACAGATGTCAACGATCGAAAAACACAGATTGCCTACAAGAAAACGAATGATTCATGAAATCTCAGACAAATGCTACGTGATATAGAAAAAAGGATTTCATATTCGAAATTTACATGTTAAAATAATTAAGAAAAATATATTTTTTCCAGAACATCAAAAATCATGCATAGCAGTGTACTTAACGAGATAGACTTTTCCTTCTAATTTGGATCTAAAGGCCTCCCGCTCAGTCAATACTGTTGCTCCCTTCTGAACTGAAAGCAAGACACTGCGCAAATCTAATATTTTGTGATGTGCAGTTCGATTTAGTGAGGCAGCGCGTGATCTGCAGAGAGTTGTTACGAGGGTTGTTCAAGAATTTTTGCCTCCTGGTCCGTAACATTTTTATTTGTTAACCGATTTTCAAAATTCTTTTTGTTTCTGATACTTACATTTGTCCTCTATGTAATACACTATTCACTTTTCGAGACAATTCCCATCCCTTTCCACGCATTACGCCAGTGACTAGTCGGGTGAACCGTCGGAGAGGAATTCCAGAGTTGTTGACACGAGGATCGAATAACATCGTTCACCTCGTCGTCAGAACGCAACTCATGTCCTTTAAAGTGCCCTTTCTTCTTTGGGAAGTGATGAAAGTCGCAAGGTACAAAGCCTTTCATTTTTGAACTGTAGGCGCTGCAACGCCTCTGATGTGTGGCGATCGTGTGCGGATGTGTGGTTATCGTGCTGCAGAAGAGGATCCAAAACTGCCATTCAATCCTGGTGTCGACAACAACCCCTGAATTCCTCTCCGATGAGTTCACCCGAGTAGTTACGCGTTGGCGCAATGCATGGAAAGGGATGGGGACTATGTCGAAAAGTGAATAGTGCACTACATAGAGGACAAATTTAAGTATCAGATACAAAATTTTGAAAATCCGTTAACAAATAAAAAAGTTACGGACCAGGAGGCAAAAATTCTTGAACAACCCTCGTAAATTATTGTATTGTTGTGCTTTCAAGTGCTTTGAGTGCATAGTGGAATTAAGTATTCTGAGTGTTATACACTACCCTCCAAAAGTATCCGGACACCCTTATATATAGTCGTTTTGCGAATATCTAGAAAAATACTTGACGAATTATCCTGAAACTTTAGGGATGTAAAGAGCATGTTACACCTCATGTATTTCTGCGAAGATTTTGTCCCGAAGGCAAACAGGGGACCAGTAAAAAATTGAACAAAAAATAATATTTGGGATCACCCTGTAAAAATAATGCTTGAAATGCGTTATAGCTGTAGCATATAATTATGAGGCTTCTTTCACTTATCTGTTTTCATTTGGATGAGAATAGCATGTATATTCGAGGATATACAGGATGTTTCAAAAATACTTTTACAAACTTTAGGGACAGGATCCTTACACCAAAACAAGAAAAAATGTTCATATAAACATATGTCGATGCACGTGCTCATTTCGTTTTAAAATTCAGTGCTGTTAGCCCTATTGTTAATGTGACTAAATTATGTTAGGGCGATTGTTAAAAATGGCTAGTTAATGTTAGGCCTATAGTTAAAAATGACTATTTAATGTACTTTACCTTCCGTAGACCTAACTCGTCGGCCCATGGCCATACTGGCTCCAGCTAGATAATTTTTGTGCTTAAATATAAATAAATCACCCTGTATATATTTTGCTTGATCCGTCCGTCATGAAGCGATAATGCATGAGCAACAATATGCGCGGACCAACAGTGTATATCTCATGCAAAAAAAGCTTCTGCAACAATAGGCCATAATAAAAAAATTACTTGCGTTAAATTAAAATAAATTATACAGATTCGACTGTTGTGGTACCCGTCGTACGACGGACTTTAATGCTAACAAAAATAAATGACACGACAAAAGAAAACAATTAAAAATCTCCTTTCTTTTTAACAATATTACACCAATTATCTACTTCAATTCTGCGTGGGAGATTCGAAAAATAGCTCGATAATTTTTTGATGCGTATAATAACAGTTAGTAAACAGCGTGGTTAATGATTCCTAAAGAATAGGGTAATAGCGCCGAAGAAGCCTATGCGAATCTAACCAACGCCACCTAAAAAACAAAGCCTTCTCACTGCCTGTGGACTGCGTCATCAACCCAGGGCTGACAATCCAACTTTCATTGTTTACAACAAACGAAAAAACGCTGATTACATCGGGTGCTTTTTCGTTTGTTGTAAACAATGAAAGTTGAATTGTCAGCCCAGGTGTGATGACGCAGTGACTAGGCTTTGTTTTTTAGGTGGCGTTGATCTAACGGAGTTTGGAAGTCGACAGCATCGATTGCTTGCTATGTTCGTGATCCAAAATCATTTGAAGATCTTCAAAAAGTTGTTGGTGTATTGCAAATTACTTTCCAGGAGGCTTCAGAAGCTCTAAGGCTGCTAAAGTGCGATGAAGAATGGTGTCGTTGCATGCGGTACGTGAAGCAATTGCTTTCCAGATTTGACAACTCAGACATCTATTTGCAGTCATTCTGGCATACTGTAAGTCCCCAGGAATCTAAGCGAATGTGGAATAATTGTGCAGACGCATTGCATAAAGACCATCAGCATCAATTCAACTCGGAAGCAACCAATCTTCGAGTGCTGTATCCCATATTAAGAGATATGGACCAATATCTGACGAACAATGAACGCCGACTCAATGATTATCCAGGGCTGCCTCAATTGCACAGTTCGCTGATCAATAAGTTGAAGCGTTCCAGGATTCAAATCCACTGGTATCGCTGGAGACTGCATACATTCGCGCAAGATTCCAAGAGTTGGTGGATCAAAGATCGCTCTTAAATGTATAATAGCTGATTGTGTACGATCACATATTAAATGCGGTATGTAATGAGACGCCAGAAAGGCAGACTCTGTTGTTAGACAGTCCTGGGGAAACCGGTAAATCATTTTTGCTGGAAAAAGTGCTGGCGACTGTTTGATTGGAAGGCAAAATTGCCCTGGCAACGGCAACGAGTGGAATTGGTCGGGCGAACGGCACATTCAGTATTCAAGCTAGGCCTGGATCTAAATGTAACTTCAACCTGTACCCCCATTCAATCGCAACATGCCGATCCTGGACATGTGAGTTACTAAATACATGTAAATTTCTTTTCCTATAATCTAGGGGTGTTAATGTTGCTTATTGCCTCTGCTCGGTTGCGTCGAGCACAACACCTTTTTAATAAAAAAAAATGCTTACACTTTTGCAATGCTACTTTAACGCGTTGATTACATGGCGTGTTCGACAACCTTGATATTGTGGGTTCGAATCCTTTAGAATGCACTTTTTAAATATAAACAACTGTTTCCCGTCTCGTTTTGCCTTGACAAGCTCGGCGAAGACGGGAAAGTACGTTTTTTATTATATATGTCCGTCTTCGCCGAGCTTAAACATTTACGTGACAAATTTGAAGATTGTGAGCATAAAACTGGTGTATGTAACACTGAGCATTGTTCTTCGACTGCACAGTAATATGCCAACGTTGCGTTCCGTAAGGAAATAAAAGCACATAGTGCAGAGGATCATACCATGGGTGATTTTCTAAAATCCGACGAACTCTATTTTCTGTGCGCTGTCGCAAAATAATATCATATGCACTGACTCCCTGCCGGGTAAAAAACCACAGCAACGTCCGAAGTTGTCGGTAAATTGTAGGGTTGACGGTCATTAGGTTGAACGTTTTGGCTATTAAAAAATACAACAGCCAATTCCGAATAATCAGGTGCAATACAAGCTACAATACTCAGCGAGGATAACGCAGGCAATTCGTTTTAATACCAAGAATACCGTTACAGGCGACTGATCATTTTGTGAGTTCAAACGTCGACAATTTCCGTTCGCCCAGCTTATGCAATGACAATTAACAAGTCCCAGGATCAAACCTTAAACAAAATTGGTATATACCTAGAGTAGATAGATACTGATACCCCGCCTTCGTTTTTGCCTTGAAAAGCTCGGCGAAGATGGGCATCTCAGCTAATAAATAAATAAATAAATACATAAAATGTTAGGCCTATAGTTAAAACGACTAAATAATGTTAGACCTATTGTTAAAACTGGCTAATTAATGTTAGGCCTTTAGTTAAAAATGGCTAATGAATGTTAGGCCTATAGGCTCTGTGCACTCCACGGGTGTCAGCGCTGAAATTGGCGTTTTTCACCTCTGGTGACTAAATTTGTAAGTTATTGAATGAGACCCTGCCCTTCCTTGCTGTGGGAGACACTATACCCTGTCTCCGTTGAGAGTGACGTCACGGAATGACGTCGTTCACCGGGCATAGTGCACAACATCGTATCCTTCCGCCGTTAGACTTTTACTACATTAGACCGTCCTATAATAGCGTGGCTTCTCGAATGGTATCTGTCAGATATCATTTTTTAAAATTAATATGGAACCCATGGAAAATATTTTAATCCTTTCGTAGGAAACTCGATCATCTTTCATTTCTGACACATCTCTTTTACGGAACAAGATGCCGCCATTTTACAATCAAATCTCGACTACAGACCGACTGTCACGCGTAAATCCTACCTGGGGTATGGTTAAGTTTACAGAATAGCGCAGTGGAAAATAAGAATTACGTGAAAGCGGGCGGATAAATGCAAAATACAATTTTTAATGAACAAAAGATAAAGCTTAAGATAAATGAAAATAGATAAATTATTACATAACTACACGGAGCTTGGCTAATAATTAGACTACTTAAATTACAAGCAAACCACGTGTAAGAATCAATCACCTAATTTACTATATGCTAATTAGCGTATTAAACATAAATGAATGGCGTATGCTTTACAATCTTCAATCCTTTTTTTTGAAAAGGACAATTGGCAAAATTTAAACAAATAAATCTTTCAATTTCAACAAATGTCTAACTAATAACTATAGAAAAACATGGCACACTTAAACTAAGAAGAACCAAAGAAACATCTTAATGACTTTGCATAATTAGGGATCATAAAGCACAGATAGATAAATTCGTAACGAAATTACAATAATTCTCTCGGGACGAAAAACAAGCAACAAACAACTCTTAGGTTTAAGCCGAGAGCATACTTAATTTTTCCTACAATGGGAAACAACACATCAAATTCCTACGAATACAAAAACACTTCTTCGCCTAAAGCTATTGTTCCATAGTCCTTTCTTTAAATTAAATATACTTAAGTCCAGTCCGGTTGGTTACACACAAACTCACATAAAAGGGTATTTCAAATAAAGCTAAGCTTTACAACTTTTTTTTTTTTTAAAAGAATTTTTCACAAGAATTCACACCAATCAATTTCCAAAATTTTTAGCTCTAGGTCACAGACTTAAAAAAATACACCTTGGAGAAATACCAACGTCACTAAATTCAAAGAGCGGGAAAGCCTTATAAAAAGTCACAGTCAGAGTCTTATCTTTTAATGAATAACAAAATGAGGTGTCCGGGTTAAGTACATCACCGCTTTCCCTTACGCTCTTTCTAAAAGGAATACACTGATTAGAAAAAGAATTCACTCCCCCCTTCCACTTATTTATTATTAAGAATCAGGGACGTTCGTGACCAAGGAAGAGTAGGCTCGTCTCTTCCTAACGATGAACGGCATTAAATTGCGACGTCACCCACGGGCTGCTAAATCTAGCTTGAGCCACAGAAAACGCATTCAAACGTGCGTAGCCAATAATTACTCCCGCACAAAGCTCTCTTCGAGCTAAGCTCTCGAACACGCTCCTGTAATGGTGAGCACTCCCGTTTAACGAAAATTCTGTACTCACAGGTGAAGAGAAGGTCGGAACTTCAGCTGGCACTGGTTCGTTCGGGAACACCGCTCTAACGTCGTACGCTCCAGGCTCCTGGCTACCGTCACTGCTTGTTGCATGTAGAACGCCAGAATTCGCCCCCTTCGATGCTTTACAGCATGACTCGGCCGCCGTCGGGTTCTCCGCTGGCTCGTTCACTCGGGGTTCCGTACGACTCTTGCTTCGGGAGACCGTCTTCGTCGCCGACGAAATCAAGCATAGTTGGTGCCGCTGCTCGGTTCTGCTTTTTGCCATCCAACCTTCTTCGTCCGAAGCTGGCTCCTGTCTCCTTACTGTCGTCGTCGATCCCTTCAATTTTGGCCCTCGTTGCCGCTCTCGTTTGTCATTGGAGCAGGCGTGATGATGCTGTTGACGCGTCGCCTGGAGCTCCGCCCGCCTCCCGGTGTTGTAGAAAACGCGGGTCGTAAATCCAGCACGAGCGACGTGGGAAATCGAGCTGGTGTTTGATTTCCGTGACACCGACTTTAATTTGTTTAGTTTTTTTTTTTAATTTCATCAAATGACTTTTCTATCCGCCAATTTTTTTATTACATCGAGAAGAAAATTAGGAAATAAGATTGCAGAAAGAATTTTGAACTTCTTATATAGAAAATTATTCGAACTATTTCTTCATGCGAACGAACTGTAACCACTTCACTCGTGACGTCACTCTCAACTAAAGCGGGGCCAACGATATAACGGGCCCCAGCGCGGAAAAGTCACCTGAACATCTTAGTCCAACCAACAATTCAACCTTCATTATTTCTAACAAACGAAAAAAATACTGATTGTTAAAATCCATGATGGAAACAAAGAAGATTACATTGTTACTCGGACTAGCATGGTCAGGTGACTTTCCGCGCTGCGGCCCGTTATATCGTTGGCCCCGCAACTAAAGCTGAGACAAGGTATAGATATAATGGCTAATGAGAAATTTTTTATGGTTGGTTGGTTGGTTGGTTGGAATTTTAGGGCGTCGGCTGCTATGGCCATTTTGCGCCCGACAGAAAGTTTAAAAACCCACACTTTATGAGCCCCAAAAGTTTAAAAAAAAAAATCAGATGAAAAACATTCATAAAAACGTGAATGACAAAGATGGAAAAACAATAAAAAATATGACTGAGGATTTTAAAATCATTAATAAATTTAAAAACAGACATTTTTTCCCAGGGTTCTCCCGTTATAAGAAATATTAATATAGGGCAGTGTAAATCATTAGTGTGTATAAGGTACTAAATAAAATAAAGTAAAACATACGCATGACCGGGAACAAATGTTCGGGAATTGAGAGTAGCTCCGAGATAGGTAAGTCTGTAATAGCGTCTTTTGCCGCCTTGTCGACCCGTTCATTTTGCTGGATACCCATATGGCTAGGGATCCAAACAAAATAAATTCTGGTACCTTGGAGATCCAGGAAATGGCTCAGGGAATCGGAGAAAATCCAAAAGTTGGAATTTGGATAATTAAAAGAGAACTCTAACGCTCTGGCAATGGCTAACAATTCCGCAGAGAAAATAGAAAATTCGTTTGGCACTTGATAAGCAAATACCAAATGATCTATAAGGAACGCACAGCCAACTCCGTCCTCTGATTTGGATCCATCTGTGTATATGTGGAAGCCATCAGGGAGGGATTCTAAAAAATTCCTAAAAAGTGCCTTAATTTCAGCTTCCATAAAATTAGATTTTTTCCCAGCAAACAAGTTGTAATCTATATCTGGTTGGGGGAGAATCCACTGAGGAACATCTCTGACCTCTCGGCTATGCATGACTGGAACTGAGAGGTTCAGGCTCTCCAAAAGATTTTTGAGCATATTGTTTATGCTTCTAAAGGTATGAGGGGGAGGAATACTAGGTTTATCATATAAACAGGCAAAAGCTGGGTGCAGACTTTCACCATATATACGAAGAGCATATTTAAGGAGGAGTTTGGCTCTTCTAAACCATAATGGGGGCTCAGAAGCCTCCACATAAAGGCTCTCTACCGGACTTGTACGAAAAGCTCCTGTGGCAATTCTTATGCCTAGGTTATGAATGGGATCTAACAGCTTCAAGGAAATTTTTTGTGGCTTTAAAGCCCTGACAATAAACAAATTTAGAGAATCTACACTAGAGAAAGGCAAGAAATTAAAGGATGCTAGTCATTCTCAAAAAATATGTGAAAAGTACAATGTTGATAAAATTACTATTGTCAGCGAATGCATACCACAAACATGGTATGAAAGCTGTGCCATACAAAATCAAATTCGAGGTTCTTAATTATTAAAAAATAAAGCATTAAATTAAATATTAATATAAACTAAAGTGCCTTTAGAATATGTAGGTTCTGATATGTAGACTTTTGTAGACGGTTGTAAGTGCAATGCAATGTTATTTTCTCTGATGGTTGTAATTAAATTTACACTGAATAACTTCAAATCAATTAGCTGTATACATATAATTGTAACTTTTTTCCATTAACTATGAAGAAAACCGAAATAATACATCCTAGACTACACCCAATTAGGACAAAATGCAACCAGATATAAATCCAACTACGATGAGCACCTGTAGGTATAATCACAGATTAAAAAATACAATCTTAATCTGTGGAATAATCAAACCGTCAGATCGAGAGCCCTGAGTGGAATGATTGATTAACAAAAAAGGGGAGTACGGGTGATGGGGAAAGAAGTATCCGTGCAGTGGATTATTGCCATAAAAAGATATGAAAAAATACTTTTTATTTTCACTTTTCTTTACCTTTTATCTTTTCAGAAATCTAAGCTCTCCAGCTACAGTTTCAAAAATGACTTATTTCCTACTTTCCAAGTCCTGGCATTATCACCCGTACTACTCTTTGTTTTTTTTTTTATTTTGTTAAAAATTGGGGTTCTAGATCTTACGGATTGATTTTACTCAATAAGGTCTGATGAGCACCCATACTACACTAACGTGAATGCAAATGAGTCCAGTAAGGCATGTTTCTATTTAAAGTACCTTACACATCATGGACTTGTAAATTCGGACAAATAACATTGTTTTAGAGGAGTGTCCAGAAACGTTTGACCACATAGTGTAAGTGAATATGACATAAATTGCAATGGAAACGCAGAAAAGAATTTCCGTTAACTATGGAACGTAAGAAACTGGGTCTACAATATCCCGATATCCTGACGCACTGCGTCAGTTAAGTAAGGTTCCTGGGGGATAATTATGGAAATAAGTGGTCGAATGAATAATTAATCATTTATAAAGGACTGCGCCAGTGAATTATACTATTCACAAAGTTGTATGATAATTTAGGATTTATCCCATTAACTTACATACTAAAATCTCCGCACACAGGCCGGCCAACGAGGGAAGAAATAGGCACGTGAAACGGTCTTAAACAATTAAATAAGTTGTTTATTGATTATATAACAAAAGATATATAAAACAATAACGTTTGGTAATTTGAAATAAAAGATGTGGATAAATGAATAATTAAATTCAATTAATATGATGTTCAATTTAGGTATGCAAATTCAGAATAATTCAAATTGTAATAATGACAGACATTGTATCAAATTGTATCAATCTGGATCATCGTAAAGTATAAATAAGAAAACACAATTTTCATGTAAAGACTTGGCAATCAATTTATATGATGTACAGTAAGGTAATCTATCAATTTAAAGATTTGAATAGAATAAGTATTTACGAGGTAATGGATGTTGGTGTCATTAAATTATATATGATCATAACTCAGAATGAGTTTGTGTAAATCTTTACTTAAAGAGGGTAATCAAATGTAGAAATGTTTAAACCATATCTAAATGCGAAACTGGAATGACTGATTTAACAATTACTGAGTACAACAAAGATTAACAATCTAATTTCTAAGATTTAATGGAATATAGCAAATGGTCTGTCTGGATCAGATAAGAATTTAGGGAGAGTATAATTTAAGCTCTCTATGAAAAATATACTGCTCTAATGTAAAATGTATCTGTCTTTCCCACTATCTGTCTGATTAAATAATCCGTTCCCAATTTTGAATGGAATAATATGAAACAGAAAGAATGGCCATTGAGACATAAATGGAAATGGGCTATGCCGTGTCTTCTCAATCTGTCCGCTCTTGGATGTCTTTTTCGCTCTCTGGCTACGTCGAAACGTCCGGGGGGGGGGGGTGGACTACTCTTCCGAAGTGGCTGATAGATTGCTCTGCTAGGCTCCTTCTTCCACGATGAAATTATGTACCTTTGGGGCTGGTTACTTTCTCTCCAACTAATACTGGCAATCCATGAACTATTTAAATTGATGGAGTTGGTTCTCAGCTAGGCGGATACTCTTTAAAATCCTCGACTCGAGCGAACACAAAGATAAATTTGTTGTGAACTTAAATTAAACAACTAAAACTTAAAACATTTGAGTTAAGCCTACTTTTTAGAATTTCTCATCTGGAATCATTTGAATTACCAGATGAAGGCCGAATTAAGCTAAAAATTGAGTAGCGACGCCGCACAACCGGCTATCACGAAAGTTAAATCACTACTAACGTCTTATTCACTTAGAACTACTGACAAGATAGATCAAACTTCAATAACCAATCAGGCGTTTAGAAACGCTGACCATCCACCAAAAAAAAGGTGAATCCCCCTGTCAATCAAAGTCCGTCGACACCTCTCCAACTCTTCCTATACTAAAAGCTCTTGGCATTCACGTGATCATTTCTTGTCTCTTTGCTCACTTCAGATTCCAAAGTTCAATCCTTACCTTGTCTTTCTCATTGTCTTTCTATCCCATATCCTGTTCTCAAATTCGTTTCTTGTTTACTTAGCTATCTATGGCAATACTCTTTAGGTCCTTGAAAACAAAACCAACAACTAAAACAATGAGATGTAAAATGAATCTCACTTTCTCCCCTTGCGACTAATGCCAAAAGTGACACTTAAAAACGATTCTTAACATGCGCAGAAAAAAGAAATAATTAAAATAATAACTTTATTTAATTCTACTCTAAGTTAAATCCTTCTAAAACTTTATAAAACCTTAATTCCGAATCTAAATAGACAATTATGAACGCGAGTATAAAATAGCTCATCTACACAATTAATCTGAATATTCTAATTCTGGCTAATTAATCTTCAAACCTTACAGGAAGCATGTTGTTTTGTGTTTTTTATTTTCCAAATAATATAAACGCGGAGGAGCGACTCGCTATTAACATCACATCCAGTGCCTTTCCATGACTTTTGGCCATTCGGTTTACAATTTAAAAGAATTATTTTTATACCTGAACAAAAATAGGTCGCCTAAAATGAAGAACTATGAAAGTTGTATTTTTCCTTACGAAGGATTGGGGCATAAGTCATGGCAACTGTTTTTTTTCTTAAAGCTAAGGGATGGTATCACAAATGTCGTATGTCTCAAGGAAGCTGTGCAATGTGTGTAGGGCAGCTACTGCGACGCTGGGGGTGGGAAGAATTGGAGCAGTCACCATACTCTGGATCTTTCTCCGTGTGGTTTTACGAACTTGGATTTACAGTCTTACTCATAAGTTCATATGCTGTAAAAGAAATTTTTTTTCTTTATTCGAAAATACTCAAAGAGACCCATTTTCTTACATTGGAAGATATTTAAGTATCATAAAAATGTGGGCGACTGATAATTTTTTCTATAAAAATAGACCTCATACGGACGGTAAAGGAATCATTACGTGGTAGACGATTTGAGACAAGAAAGGACTTTGCAAATGCTGTGCAACAGGAGATGACCAGATTCACACATGATGAGGAAATGGGTGAAGCGCCTCCCATATCGTTGGCAGCCTGTTGTGACCGTTACAGGGGACTACTTTGAGGCCCTTTAGAATGGGATGTGTGCTGTAATGATTCTGGAACATGAAACTTGTTATGTCAACTATCTTAATAAACATGAGGTGCAAAATGTTGGCGTATTGTTAAATGTCCGTACATTTCGTCCATTCCTTGTGTTTTTCAACTGTATATTATACATTTTCCACCCACGCTTGAACTCGCATAAAAAAAAATAGTTGCCATGACTTATGCCTAAACCCTCATATTACTTCTCGGTTTTATCATGTTATATTTTGCATTCAGCGTCACACCTGATTTCAAAATACTATAGAGAAGAATATAAGTAAATTCAACATAGACATGATCTATTTTATATAACTTGTATATGACGTATCTAAAGCTAAAGAATACATAAATAAAACAATAAAAAAGGATGGAAAAGCAAATTAAAATGATACGAAAGGGTCATAAATTTTAGATTCCCCGTTCGAACTTCAATATTTTCACTTAATTGGCGATTTATGTCTCCAATAACGCCAGGAAATTACTCTCGAAATTGAGGAAGGGCAGCTGCCTCCACTGTACGAATATGTGTATGACAATTTATCGATCATTTTTAAGAAATAATTTGAGAAAAAAAACAACTTTTACATTAAACAGAACAGTCTATGGCTTTAAAAATTTTGTTTTTTATATGCCACGGTTTCCCAATCTTTTTTCTTAATAAATCTTCGCACCACCTACAAAAACATTTTTCGTATATTTTATGGTAAAAATCAGTTGTTAGCGTTGTGAGGTACGAAGTTAAAAATCAAAAATATCAAGAGACAATAACAAACCGCTTTTCCACAAATAACTTGAATCCGCATGTATGTATACTTCAAGAGTCATGCTGACAGAGCGACCGAAACGTACATACATGCGGATTCAAGTTTTTTGTGGAAAAGCGGTTTGTTATTCTCTCTTGGTTTAATTATCTCATCCACAGGTGTAGGTAATTGTTCTTTTATATTTATACAAAAAAACCCAATTTTTTCTTGTTCCCTAGTACTCCCAAGAATGTGTTTTCGCACCCCGGTTGGAAAATATGGTATGCTTAACATTATATACACTTGGGCACATTAAACGATGACTCAATTGTTTTTTTTTTTTGCTTTTTTATATATATATGGAAAGAACGTGCTGCAGCTCTTTAGACATTTGACTGAGGACACGTGATCATTACAAAGGATTATTGTACAAAATCGTGTTAAAATCTGTTATTATAGCAATATTAAAACTTGAAAATGTTATTTGAAATCAAGTTTTAAATCTAGCACTACGAATGACGTCATATCCGGTTGTTTCTATTACTTACAATAAGATAAAGAACATAACAGCGCTTACACTTGAAGTCAGGCTTCTTTAACCGCTGAAAGAACTCGTTCAGTCGCTCCACGGGATAAGCAATGAACTCGAAGGGTTCCCCTAAACAGTCGCCGAGCAACGCACCCAGCAGACATCCTTTAAACTTCGAAAACAGGAGATTCGGCGCAGTCATTTTCACTCCCCACTCTTATTCTCGGTTAGTGAACGCTTCAACCTTGGTAGCTGGCGTCATCTCTCGACAGAGCTCAGCTCGACAAGGAAGTGCTCCGCTGTAAAAGATTTCAGTAGTTGGAGGAAAATAGTGATGAAATTCCAATAATTTTATTTTAATTTGTGAATTTCATAATAGATAAAATGTTGTAAACAGGAACTAGAAGCTATAGCTGTGACGCAGTGGTAGTTTTAAATTTTAGCTAAAGCTCTTAATAAACAACGGAAATTTATTTCCATTAATTCTTTCCACATTAATTCCGTAATCTGTGTATTTTCTGTTTTTAAATCCAAAATTCGTTAATGCTGATCAACCGAGTGTGCGGACTTAAAGTGTATATTTTTTCCAAAAAAATTTGCTAGAATTATATTTTTAATTCAATTCAAGTAAATTGAGGTTTTGAGAAGCGAGTTATACGCATGAGATTACGGTACATCTATCTATCTATCTATCTACAGGATGTCTCAATTAAAGTGGAACAGTAACGAACTTCTAAAATACAAATCTGATAGAGTATTTTCAATGGAAGAATTATTGTACTATTGTATTCCTTTTACAAAAAATATCGACGCCATTTTCGAATAAGGAAGTCAACTTTGAAATGTGCAATGGAAATCCCTATTTTTAATGGTATTTTTAGATTGCACACAACATTTTAGAAATGTTCATTCTGGGTGTTTTTTCAATTGATTCAATCGTGTAGGTGATAGCACAGATTAAAGAAAACACAGAAGCGACAAGCCTATGTTGAGCAGCGCGCAAGGACACGTTTCCAAATGTCATACAAGTGCATGCAATATTTGGAATGAAAATTTAAATTATGCATGAATAAAGAAAGAATTTCAAATGATATATTTGATATATGATTAAATGATTAGTGCAATTAAACAGATTTATAAAATTAATAAATATTACAGTTGAGCATATCAAAAATAAAAATTAATAGCAATTATTTTTATTTAATATTAATATTATTTTAATTCTTTTTTTCATATCAACTTGATAAATTTAATTTCACTAAAAAATTATAAAATAAACGCCTGAAATTTTAAAATCACTGTCCTACTTACAATACAATTTCTCCGATAATTTGACTAAATGTCTCAAACTTATTTACACACCTAAACTTTATTTCAATTTTTTAATTTTCTAGTAAGAAACCAAAATTTTATGTATGTCGTAGCTTGTTCAATTTGCGATTTTTTTCTAAAATTGATATTTATTTAAATTTTGGTTTTTCCACTTGACAGCTGCTAAGATTCTGCACCTTGCAAAGAGGTTTAGCAAATTTTCAATAATAACACTGCAACCATCAAACGAAGTAAAATCTCCATAACAAAAGAAAATAGAAAACCATTATTCCATAAAAATGAATTGATAAAACTCATGTACATTTCGGAGGTCGATTTCTTTAGAGCAGCTGCTTTAAAGAACACTTTCTGTTACTCACTGAGAAAAGAGATACAGAGCCCCGAAACGTACATAGGAGTTTGTGTGCAATAGTGGTTTCCTATTTTCTTTTGTTGTTGTCCAGTTTTAGCTGCCTTATATTTGTATTAAAATCTCCATATTTCATAAAATAATCTAAGAGCCTGGAGCTGATATTGTCAAGGTGAAATATATGATCACTTGAGCTGCAAAATAAAATATGATCAAAAGACGGTTGTAGAAGAAAAGAAGGAAGAAACATAAGAACCCTGAAATAAATTTAAAAAATATGATTAAGAAGAATTTTATGCTTCTACAAGCCGCTCCAGCGCATCATAACGTCGTCTGCTAGAGAGAGGATTAAAGTCATCGAATGAAACTGTTGCGATCAAGGCCTGATTGATGCAAATCTAAAGTCACTCCAAGAAATTTAACTCCTAAATTTAACTGATGGCAAATAACGTATCAAAATAAAAACAAATTAACGTGTGTCTTTGATATCACTTGATGACGCTGTTTGTTACATTGCGTGACAGTGCTAGCACTGATGCTGACCCATAGTACTCTTTTCACGCTCTCAATCGCTTACTCTCTCTCCATTCCTAATCATTGCAACGTGACTATGTTCGTTCGCTCACCTCCCCGGATTCTCTCTCTCACTCACGTCTGAAGAGAAGGGGGGGGGGGGGAGACGATTTCCCGTCCTCTGTTATCATTTTATTTTCCTTAAATAAAATACTTATTTTACTATATTAATGGATGAACTTACAACTAGAGAGCTAGACTTATCTATATAATAATTTAAATGTCGATTTGTTGGATAACGGCATAATTAAACCATTTATATAAATTATCAATTTATTGTCATCAGCCTCGGTGGCTCAGTGGTTGCGTGATCACAAGAAAAGGCCGAGGACGACGAGGATGTTTCAGGGGGGAAATTCTGAGATCACGCAATTTCTTCGGAAGAGAAGTAAAGCCGTTGGTCCCGTATAGTCTTTGCCGGCTGCACGTTAAAGAACTCTTGCGAGGCAAAATAATGCCGTCCTGATATGACCATAGTAGTTGAAATGGACGTTAATACCAATCAATCAATTTATTCTGACATTTACTCAGAATATCACAAAATGATGATTAAAGATAATTAAATTGAATCCCACTATTATTTAACAAACTTCATATAATTTAAGCAATGATTGGGAGATCTTAACTACATGATATAAGAATTGTTTTTAATCATTAATTATTTATTACAGTTTAAAAAGCTGAGGTGAAAATCAAATAAAGAAATCAATTGAATCGAAATTATTTCAACGATTTTTTTAATTAAAAATCCTATAGGACGAATCAGAAATTTACCCACTACATTGTCTTTTGCGCCATCTGGCGAGCAAAGAAAAAATACGCCCAAGAAAAATCAATCTTAGATTGAAAGACCGTGGTATGGTCTATAGACTTTCTTTCAAAGCATTGTTAATGTAGACCTTCGCGATACTAACACCAGGTGTTGAGCGCTTCTTGAATTGCACCTCGTAACCCGAGATTAGCTATCTGGTGTTATTCACACTCAGCAGTTGACGCCAATGCACAAAAGTCTATAAATTCTTAACGATGTTAACCATTATTAAAGATTCATAGTTTTATGGAAGTTACGAGTTCATACACCATACCTTCTATAGACTCTGATGTTGGCCAAGAAATACATAAGCGAGACGGCAGCGGTCAAGTAATCGTAGAATTTAAATCAAGCACGACTTTTAGTCCATTTTATTTTATAATCCATTGTGTTTAGGAACAATTTCTGTTTTTTGCCTTTTCTTTAAACCCAAACACACTACATTTTCACCGCCTCTATTTCCTAAACGGTTAGATCAATTGAAAAAACGCCAAGAATAATTTATTTCTCAAAACTTGTGTAAATCTGAAAATACTATTAAAAAAAAAAAGTTTCATTGCACATTTCAAAATTGACTTCCATATTCGAAAATGGCGTCGGTTTTTTTTATAAATGGAATACACATAAAAGTACAATAATTCTTCCATTGAAAGTACTCTGTCAAATTTGTATTTTAGAAGTTGGCTATTGGTCACTTTAGGTGAGACACCTAGTATATATTACTAAAACATAACTTTTAAATGTACTTTATAAGTAGAATTCATTATTGTGCTCCTGGAACCATTCCATGACGATACGAGCCTTGTGACACGGACCATCATTGTCCTGCTGGAAGTATCCTTCCGATGGGGAAAACACAGTACCATGAAGGGATGAACGTTGTTGACAACAATGTTCAGGTAGCCCTGACCATAAAGGCGTTGTTCTACAGGTGTCAGCGGACCAAGAGTATGTCAAGCAAACATTCCCCAGACCATTACACAGGTTCCACCAGCTTGAACCTAGGTAGGAGGGAACCATCGCTTCGTGTTGTTCTCTCCAAATTCTGCGTCGATCATCTGCACGGTGAAATAGGAAACGGGATTCATGCGACGAGCAGACCTTCCTCCAGTCGTCAACGTTCGTGCAAATTGGAGACGTTTTTTTGCGGTTTGGGGTAGAGATCAAAGGTACCCGTACTAGCCGTCGGCTGTTATAGCCCATCCTTGCCAATGTACAGCGTGTAGTGCGTTCAGAGATGTTATTCTGCGGTTCAGTGTTACACGTGCTCTTTTAAACTACTCCACGGTTACTTGACGAGTCGGGACGTTTCTATTCGCACGAACAAGCATTCCCATCCTACGCTCACCCCTTGGATCGACGAGTCGTTTGTGACTACAGGCTTGTATCTGGCTGGTTGTTTTTTGGTTATTTAACCAGTCCTGGTAAACCCTTGAAATAGTTTTTCGGGAAAAGCGTAGAAGACGTGCGGTTTCGGAGATACTCAGTCCACCTCGCCGGGCACCAACTATCATCCCGCGCTCGAAGTCGCTCAGATCCTTTGTTTTCCCCATGGTGACGGTCAACCCATTTACAGTTGACAGGTGTGTTCTCGCTTTATATTGGTACCGACTGTCACGTAACCAAATGATACGTAATAATTGCTATACCAACGGATTTGCATAGTCATGGGTGTTCCTAATAACTTGCCACTCCGTGTGGAGTGCTTGTGCTCACCCGGTTCCAGGTCAATTAAAATTTAAAATTCCATTCCGTGTTGAAATTTAAATCATATATTATAAGCTACCCACACTATGCTCTTGTGCAATTTCATTAAAAAAATTGTTCCCCTCCTTCTATACAAGGTGTCCCGTAATTCGTGGTCGTAAATTTTATGGTCTGCATATTCAATAGCAAGGAACAAAAAACTCCCTATGAACATAGGTCGAATAACGCACCGTTTCGGAGAAAGAATGACTTTGTTGACAAATGGAGCAACAACCCGTACAGGTGTTTCTTTGGCAGTGTCTCGTATACCTTGAATTCATAGCAAATCCTCAAAATGTCCACCATGAACACGGCAGCATGCTTCAAATCTTCTCCTCAAAGAGGCACGCAAAGACGTTCGCAGAGATGAGCATTTTCTCGCATGTTCTCAAAGGCCTTCTCCATGCGATGGCGCAGGGAATCCACAGTATCCACTCGATGCGCATACACGTGCTCTTTTAAATAGCCCCCAGATGCAAAAGTCCAATGGGTTCAAGTCCAGAGATCGAGGAGGCCATGCACGTGGTCCACCCCGACCAATCCACCGGTGGTGAAAGGTAACAGTCAGGTGATTCCACACAGCCAGTTGATAATGAGCGGGTGCACCATCATACATGAACCACAAGAGGCACATTTTTTCTAATAATTCAGGGAAATCCTGTTGCAGGAATTGGAGATAGGCAGCTCCTGTGAGCCTCTGCGGAAGGATGAACAACCCCTTATTACACTTGCCCACACATTGATGGAAAATTGGTCCTGATGATGTGTTTCTCTGATGGCGTTAGGATTAGCATAAGACCACTCATGATAGTTGTGGAAATTAAAGATCCCATCGCCAGGGGAAGAGGTTAAGTTTCTTTTGCGTATCATCATCATCATCATTTCTCGGAAACTGTGCGTTGTTCGACCTATGGCAAAATTTTTAGCAGTGCACCAGACTGCTTCTTCTGCCATGCTGTTCGTTCAACGAAGACGTGGTTTACTGCTGCCATAGCTAGCTCAGAGTTCGTATGTGCTGTAGCGCAGCATACAGATGCACAACCACTGGCCACTAATCACCATCAGTTATTGGATCGTTTAAAGGTCAAGTGGCAATGTGTCCCGCCAGAAAAGTGTAAAAACAGCCTTCTTCGTCGTGTTGTAGCAATCATTCCAGCAAAGGGTGATTTAACATGTAGGGTACGCGAAAAGGGATGCCCGAATATTTTTGGCAGGGCAATGTATGCAAAGAATTTCCAGTTACACCATTAAATGCTAAAAAAAAACAAACTCGTTCACTCATTCCATACTTGAAGAGGCGCCTTAGTATTGTTACAGTGGCTAAAAGTAATAGTGTGTCCATTGAATACTAAATGCAGCCATGAGAAGGTAATGACGACTGATGACACCGCCAGATGGCATGACAATCTAATGCGCCGACAATTACTCTATAATGCATGGCATTCAATGTAAGTTTAACAGCATTAACGCTTTAAAAATACTTGTTTAATAAAATAAAATAAGATTGTAAACTTGAAATAATATGCAGATAAGCCAATTAAATGAATTTCAAAGCAGTAATCGTTTTATTTATTATTTAATCAAATAGCCATTTTTCTCATTTCTCGCTTGGTTTACATTTGCTTTACGGTTTCGTTATGTGTCTCTAAATTAAAATTTAAAATATAATAATATAACCTAGGACGATTATTATTAATGATACGAGTGGAATTAAAATGCCGAATTATTTGATTTGATTTTGAAAGTGGAAGATGCATTCACAATGTGAAACAGAATTGCATTCAGATATGCTAAATAACATTGCACAATCTCCATAACACTGCAGTAACAAATAGCATTATCAAGTTCTACGTTCTTACGCGCTTGCACTATATAGTAAAAACACTAGACAAAGAAAAAAGTGCAAAACGTGAGAAAAGTAAACTTTTAAAGCTCAGACGTACTCAATAAAATATTGTATATTTGATTTTATTTAGTTACCATATGTAAAATGAATATAATAAAAATACTAATCACACTAATAAATGATTATATAGGTTTTGTAATTAGATCGTAAAAATGAGTTAAGAACAAAATGAAGAATTAACAATATTACTGTAAAAAAAAATAATTTATAAAATCACAGAAAATTAAAATTTATAAATTATGAAAAATTGTAAAATATAAAAAGAACATTTCAATTTAAAAACCATTACACTTTTCCATATAATTATCTTCTGGGCTTAACTTTTTATAACAACAGCTATTCGATTAAATAATAAATAAAACGAATACTGCTTTAGAATTCATTTAATTAGTTTATCTGCATATTATTTCAAGCTTACAATCTTATTTTATTTTATTAAACAAGCATTTTTAAAGCGTTCGTGCTGTTAAACTTACATTGAATTCCATGCATTACAGAGTAATTGTCGGCGCATTAGATTGTCGTGCCATCTGGCAGTGTCATCAGTCATGATGACGCGAAATCAGCGGCAATGGGCACACTATTTCTTCTAGCCACTGTAGTATTATTATAAGTGGATCGGTGCTACTAGAGATCGGTTGCTAGTTGGCGTCACCTCTCGACAGATTTCAGTTCAATAGGGAAGTGTCATGCTCCATGCTCCGGTCTTCAGAAAAAATGAAGCCAAGCATCACAAATTATTTTTGGATAAATTTAATTTTTCCCTTCAGATTTTCGTAATAAATAATAATTAGTAATAATGATTGGGGACGATTATATTCAATACGCATAAATATGATGTGAAGTGATTTTATAAGTGATTTATATATTTATTTGAAATTCATTTGCAGAAAGGAAAACAGCTGCCGTCATGGTCGATGAACGATTTCTCGAAGAGCTTGTCAGCGAGCCTGGCTATCTTATCACTATCTTCGCAGACGCGTATCAGGTGTAGGGGGATGCTATCAAAGCCGACATGGGCGCCGCAAATAGTGGCTGCCATGCTCCCGATTGTATCCGTATCACCGCCCAGGGATATGGCGTAGTGGAGAGTCCTCTCGAACAAGTTGTCCGCCTAAAATGAAAAAAGAAGGCTCAAGTGATCTATTATTTTATTTAGCCTATATGAAAATTATTATTTATACTGTATTTCATAATAACCGCAACAGGTCCAAAAGAAATTAGATTAATGAATATATAAGAGTCTCTTTTTAGTGGAATCCTACCTGCAACCCTGGATATGCAACGTCTTTCAATTTAGCATATCTTTTGAGATTTCCAATCCGATTCAGAATATTGGGTCGGCGCGAATGAAATGTCCTGAAAATGAGCAACACATTTGGAAGCGAATAACTAATAATTATATCTTGCTTAGTCAAAGTAATCCTTCTGTGAAAAAGAAGTCGTCAATTGCAAGGTGAACCTCGTTATTTGTCTGAAATGATAATTTGTAAGAGATAATTCTGGAAAAGAGTCAGGATGAGGCAATGCTTCATAGCCCAAAGCATTAGTGTCAACGTCCGTTCCTTGTGCGACGGAGGATGGACGTTGTCCTGAAGCAGAAAAACACTATATTTGCTGACCAAAACCGGTTGTTTCTCAGCAACTTCTGCTGTTACTGTTGCAATTCAGAACAGTATTGGATTTATGGTTTGGCCTCTTGCCAAGAAACTCAGATGAATTATTACTGCAAAGAGGATCTTCTTGGGATGTAGGGGTAGCTTAGGATGGCGTTCAAGAGTCTGTGCGTTACTTAACCATTGTCCATATCGTTTAAGATTATCATATAGGATCTATATTTAGTCGCAGGTGACGATTTGGTGCAGTAGAGGTTCCTATTTATTCCTGGCAAGCACAATCGTGCAGATTTCCAAACACCTGGGCTTGTTGGCCGTTGTAAGACCTATATGTCCAATTCTTTGGCCTTACCGAACGCAGCAGACGACGAACAATTTTCGTGTGGTGAACACCTACTTCTCCTACACGTTTTTCGCTGGTCAGCTTCAACTCTACTTAACAGAATATCGTCAGAAACTGTAACAGGTCAGTGACTGCGTGCCTTATTTTCAAGTTCGCATGTCCGCTTCGAAACTTCACAAATCATCGGCGAATGGTTCGTTCGTTGGCTGTATTCTCCCCAATGCCTTGTTAATGAATCATTTCTTGCCGGATAGCCCAGTTTTAATTCATACCAGAAGATGATTCTCAAATCAATATTCTCCATGTTTGCTTTCATCAAGCCTGAAATTTGTTCTTCACACATCTCCTACCTATCTATTGGAAATATTTGACGTATTAATTACACACTTCTGAATGCTTCCATTCCGCCGTAGTGAGGACCCGATCTCCAATGCTCTATAATTCGCATCGACCCAATATTTTTCTCGTTCCTCATCATCTCGTTTTTCGGGTGCATTCGGCATGTCTTTAAATGTGAACGCAAGCGTTTACACACTGCCCTATCACTAATATATGGATAAAAATGAGTTATTATACAGGATTATTTATAAAGAGGACATGATACAAACTAAAAAGTTTATATTTCGATATATACATAATCTCTCCAAGAAGAAGATGCCAGCTGAAAAGGCATTCGGCTTTACTGAATATGCCCGAACGAAGTCTTTTGTAACAGCTTAATGAAAATTTAGTGCAAAAGCCCGGATTCACAAAAATATCGTTAATAACGACGTCACAGAAGACTTCGTTCGGGCACATTTTTGAAAATAACCAATATGAATACAGAGTAGAAGGACCTTAGAAAAATGGAGAAAGATCGAAAGTGCAAAAGCAAAAATTTACTACTTCGGAAATATAATCGTTAATTCTGTTAATTGCAACTAAAACAGAAAAAACTATACGGGCAATGGAAACATCTGAACAACTGGAGTTTCGAATAGAGCAAGAGGGTATAAGAGCTTCTACGTCAAGGGCAAGAAAAACTTGAGTCTAAAGTATCTGGTGATGCTCCGCATTGGTGAGGTAAGTCAAGAAGAGTTTAGATAAAGTCCCGATATATCATCTAGAATTCCTGTTTTTCATATTTTTCGTAGAATGGATAGTTTCTTTGCTCTGTGTTGTATTGATGGAGTTATTATTTAACCAATTGGGAGTTATAATTTAATTTTTTGAGATTGTTTTGTTTGCCCGGGAAAGTATAATTATCCCGGGCAACGCCGGGTACCTCTGCTAGTAAATAATAAAATCTTCCGCAAACGTTCCAAGAAGGAGCTTTAGCTGCGACAAGACGATCGAACAATGCTTAAAAGATAAACATAAAATAACCGTGTACGACTTACCACTACGAATCGATTGTTATATGACATGCCATTATCTTGGTTTTCTTAGCGGTCACTGCTAGAGCACGTGCAATCGACTTGAAGGGGTTCACGAAAAAGCCTGAAAAGTTGATACAACCGAGACAAGACCTTGATGATCATATTGTCGAAAACAGAATTTGAAAAAAATTAATCTGAATTTTCAAGTTATCGTGCAAACGGCGAAGGGCCGCACGGATAAACGTACAGATCAAGAGCGTATTCTTATAGAATGTATATCCGATATTGCTATTTTGTCCTTTCGGAATAGTTCCATTGCACAGTAATCTTTATTGTTTTGTTCGAAAGCACAAGACAACAGTGACCCATATAAAATCCGATATCACACCCATCTGCAGCACCCTTGTCAACCAAAGCTCCAAGCTGCGAACATCTATGGCAGAAGAGTTATTCAAAAACCATTGCTGACAACGTATGAGGTCATTTAGAAAGTTCTTGCATATGTCTTCATCTGAACCCCTTAACAGAAATGGCTGATTTCCATTCTCACACCAGTTTCTTTGAGGAGAGGCTTAAATACGCTATTTTATCACAGTAATACGCGGTAAATGACAGTCTACAATGGTGATTACCGAATTCAAAATTCGTACTAAAGTCAATGCTTCTTGAATTCAAACTGGGTCACAATGCAACTGAGGCATACCGAAATGTATGTCAGGGTGCATTGTTAACAAGAAAACCTCAGTTTTGGTTTTCGAAATTCCGGAATGGAAATGAACCCCTCGAAAATAACCCCCGCTCTGAATGACCGTCTGCTGTTGATGAAGAAGCACACAAGGCATTCATTGAAGCCAGTCCACACCAAACCTCTAATGAATTAGCCAGACAACTCTCTGTGACAAAGCAAACTGTGGACAACGGTCTTCGCTTACGGGAAAAAGTAAAAAAATTTCGATAAATGGGTATCCCATCTTATGCGTCTTCCTTGCTCCAAGGCCATCACGAAGAGCCACTGCTGGACCGAATCATTATATGCGATGAAAAATGGGTCCTCTACGATAATATTCACCACTCCTACCAGTGGTTACCACCAGAGTAATCTCCCTGAATAATCCCAATGCAGGACCTTCACCCTGTTGTTGACTGTTTTCTGGACAGCAAGTGGAGTAGTGCACTTGAGGTCTTAGAACAAGGTCAAACCATCACAGCGAGTGTGTATTGTGATATGAGTATATTCCAATGGGCTCAGCAGAAACTCCTCCAACAACAACCTCCACTGGTAAATCGCAAAGGCCTCCATATTTTTTCAGGACAATGCAAGACCGCACGCATACCCGTTCCAAGATTATACAGCTTGGGTGGGAAGCTTTGCCTCTCCTTCCTACTCATTTGGCATCTCTCCCATAGATTATCGCCTGTTTAAATCATTGGATAATTCAATGTGCACACATGAGTTTAGAAACTGTCATATCCTTGAAATAGAGTTGGGCATGACTTTTCACCTTAAAAATCAAAGATATCTACCTTTGATACGGGATTACTCGTTACCCACTCACCCTTTGGAGACATGATATTTACTGTGAGGGGGAGAGGATTTTGATGAATAAATTGAACGTCTCTATAAGTTATGCGAGTGCAAATGTATGATTGAAAATATGCAAGAACTTTTTGAATGACCTGATACCTTGAAGCGACGGAAATAATGAAAAGAGCTGAGACTGGAAAGAAGATCAGTGGGGAGAGAACACCTGGTTTGATGAATCTGTCTTCTTTACACATTTCGCACCATCGCACTGTGGAAAATTAAGGTCTCTTTCGGAACAAAAATAGATAACTTTTTTGTTACTAAAGATAGCGTGTTAAAATTTTGCACAAACATAAAGTAGTATATGGCGCTTCAAACAAATTTTTATTAGAATTTTTCGTAGTAAAAAATTTTCAAAAAATAAATAAAAACCAAAAACTTCAAAATTGGTTTAATTGTCCTAAAATTTAATAGTTTAATAGTCAATTGTTACTATAATACAAGAATTTCACATAATTTTATGTAAAAAGAAAATGTTTGAAGAACTGCTGTTTATTATTTTTGTGGATGTCCAATTCAAACCTGTTCACTTCATCACTGTAAAAGTTAATTTGCTTTAAAACTTTGTAGGAATAGTTATAAAGTATTATACATTTCTGAAAAGCTCATCTTATGAAGATTTTAGGACATTTTATTTATTTATTTATTTTATTTATTTATTTAAATGTGAAATATTTTAATAAGAGTAATGGTTACATGATACTAAAAAATACTTAAAACTTACACCAAAGGAATAATTATATAAGATGTTACAAAAACAAAAATGAAATTAAAACAATCAGAAAGCGAAAGGTAATGTAAAATCATACAAACCAAAGTTTCATATAAAAAAAAAAAACTTAGACCAGAACAAGTTAATACTTGGCGATAAAAACATTGGTTTAAAGCCACTTTAAAAGGAAGATTTACCAAAAAATAATCAAATTAATGTACAGTTAAAATTCATCTAAATTATAAAAAATTTAAAAAATAAATAATTTCATAAACAAGAAGAAGGAGTACTATCCAATATTACAAACTGAAACAAGTAAAAAATAAATTGGTATGGCAGATTGGTGCATTCGCACAGGCCTACCACGAGATAATGATACGGAATAAAAAAAAATTACTGGTCTGTGTTGGGACACGGCCGCTAACTAAATCGTAGAATACGTCTTGAGGCCACATGGCGAATAAGAAAGAGCTTTGTGCAACACAATTTAAAAAATTTAATTTCAGACAAAAAATGTACTTGCAATTCATCATAAATTGTTAACCAAACCTATATGGCACTCCCAACTTACAAATCACTGGTCAATGATAAGAGGAGTATGTTAGAAATGGTAACAGACAAGAACCAATATTTCGCGCAAACATCAAATTTATAGTATTGTCACCCAATGTATTAGGTGATTCGATGGGTTTAAAATCGAAACTAAAATGTTTCTTCATAAAGCTAAGAGCGTATAAATTTAATGTAGCATATATATTGATAATGCTAACTGTCATAATTGCAATATTAGTATCCACTTCTATGTTGTCACTGGTCTAGTTGTTGGTGAATATTTCATTATCGCACTGAACAACAACATTTCCATATCAGATATCGACACTTTAGGATGAATATACACTGAGTGGCCAGATTATTATGACCATCCCATCAGTACTTCGTTGGGCCACCTGCCTTCAATACTGCGGCGATTCGCTTTTACTCCACGAGATGTTGAAAGGTGATGCCAGGAATCTGACACCATGAATGCTGTTGTCTTGTGCTTTCTGGCCACAATCCGCTTCAAACCCGTTCAGTCTCTATCAGTGAGCTTCGACTTTCGGGCAATGTTGTGCCTGGCAGATGATGTCTTTCCCTGCTTCTTATAGGCTGTCATTTGCCTGATGAATAGCACTGTCTTGTTGTGTGAAATTTGTTGTTTTGGAACCACCTGTCTGATGGCTCTTTCAACTTTCTCCCACAAATGCTCAACTGGATTGAGATTTGGTCAATATGGGGGCCACCTAAGCCAGGTTCGTCTTCGTTCGTGACGATCGCAACAATCTCGCCTTACTATCATTTTCGATTGGCCAATCAACATAGGGGTTAAAGCATACATTCAGTAGCAAAAAAAAATTTTTTGCAGCAAACAACGCACAGGAATTGTTTGTTCTTGGAACTATTCCTGCAAAATACGTGTTGCATGGCATGCCGTATTGTCACGTTGGAAGAAGCCATCTCCATTGCGATACACCATCAACATGATTGCATGAACTTGATCAGCAAACATACTTAGATATGTTCTGATATTCAGACGTTTTTCTACACAAATTAAAGGGCCCATATCATGCCAGGAAAATATTCCCCAAACAATGACTGCCCCCACGAGCTTGAACGATTGTACTCATGCATGTGAGGTCCATGCTTTCATGCAGTTTCCTTCAAATTCTCATTTTGCTATTTGCATGATGCAACTGAAAACGTGGTTCATCAGACCACATGACTTTATTCCGATGGTCAACTCTCCAATCCTTGTGTTCCTGTGCGAATTGGAGACGTTTTATCTTGTTAACTGTCGATAGCAAAAAGGTGTTCGAACTGGCCTTCGGCTCCCATATTCCAAACTATGCAGTGTATGGCGAACAGTGCGTCCAGAGATCATTTGAGAGGATCTCTGATAAAGATCTGCAGTAATTTGATGCGCTGTTGCCCTTCTGCCACTCTCCTTTCTACCCGAACATTGATGGCCACAACTGGCACGTTCAGATCCAGTTTTCCGGCAGACAGTCCAGTCTGTAACAATTAAACAGCAGCTGGCCTTGAACATTTATCGAATCAGCCGTTTTGCTGGTATTAGCTCCATGGCTCCGAGCGCCAACAATCATCAAAGGCTGCTAAATCGTATCATGACCTATTATCTTCTGAAAAAAAAATCACTTTTAATGTCGTGGTAAACAACCTGCTCGTCTATTACACTAACTAGCAACTTCAGCGCGATATCATAACTAATGCCTAAAATCATCAGGTGGTCATAATAATCTGGCCACTCAGAGTAAACACTTCCTAGTATAGATCTCACTACACCATTGTACAAAGCTTTAACAGTACAAATATTGATATCAGCATCGATCAGTCGTCAGACCAGTCTGTCTGTATAGGTTCACATTCGTTTAAGAATTACATTTCAAAAAATTGCAAAAACGCCTGCTCTCCTACAATTTATAACACCATATTTTTGAATAGTTTTAAATTTTTTCTACAATGATTACACAGCATGAAATCTTTCACATAGGAATGATGAAAGTGGTGAAGCTAAGATATCACACTTCTGTTACGTGGGTGCTTCAAGCCCTTCTCAAAACCAAATCTATCACAAATATTACACGAATATCCAAATTCATTGTTTATGAATATAGAAGGAAATATGAATTCCGTGTCCCAAACTGTCGCATATACAGGATGAGGCATTTATCTTGAGACAACTGAATATCTCGAAAACTAAGCTTTGTACGAAAAAATGTCCAGAATCAAAAGTGATTTATTTTGCGGGGGAAATTCATTAGTTAAAAAATTACCCCCCCCCTTAAAAAATTTTGGGCTGGGGGAGGGGGTAACTTTGAAATCTTTAATAGGAATCCTTATTTTTAATGGTATAATCAGATTCTACACATTATCCGAGAAATGTTTTATTCTTGGTGTTTTTTCAATTGATCCAACCGTTTATTCAATATACACGCATTGACTCTGTCTCCATAGGACAGCTGCCCCCAAAAGTTTTTATGTGCACTAAAAAAATTTTGAATTTTTGAAATTCTGACTTCAGATTCTTAAAGACAATTAAAAAGTAGAATAGGAATGTCTGTAAGACCCACTCTTTATCTCTTTGTCTTCATCGATAAAATTGGGTTCAAAGCTTTAAAAATTCCACACTTTCAGGGCCTCTATCTCCTAAACGGTTGGATCAATTGATCCTACGTCAAAAAGAAAATTCTATTTTTCAAAAAGAGGAAGCTCTTCACGCCGTTTATATTTTGTTTGGAGCTTTGAAATGAATGTTTCTGCCATTTCTTCATTTTTTCAAAAAAAACTAATTTCTCTAAAAAGGCTTAGCCCATTTCCATAAAAAATGGTCAATGTATAGTTTAAGAACCCCACTATCT
>JAHWFO010007254.1:1670021-1716008 GCA_023313115.1 Rhysida immarginata
AAAAACGAGTAGATTTAGAAGTGGAAAGTATTTTTCGCGGTCAGCCATGTCCTACTCCGAAGAGAACTGTACTCGACAGAAAGAGAAGACTTATGGCAGTATTTAGAGACAGAGTAAACCGACCATTGATGAATTATCTTCGTGGTATTGCACATAACGTCTCATTTTGATTGCAGACTTTAAAGTTTTGTGTTAAAGTTTTGTGTGTGGCTATTTGATGAACAAAAGTAATAAATATTTTATTGAATCACAATTTATTTAATATTTTTAATAAACATTTTTAATAATAAAAATAAACTAAAAATATTAATAAAGCTAAACATATAAGTCGGGAATTTGGTTGTCGGGATTGTAGTTTGTCGGGAATTCGGTTTTTCGGGATTGTGGCTTGTTGGGATTTTGGCCGTCGGGATTATGGCCCGCACTCCAGTGACTCGAACCTATATGTGCATTTAGTAGACTCATTATTAAGCTGAAATTTTCAAAACTGGACCAATCGTTACGGAGATAGCCCACCATCCGGATGATATGAACTGCAGTATTCAATCATTATTCCATATGGCATTTAAATTTAACTACATAAACCCCAAAGAAGTGAGGTACAGTTATCAACTCAACAAATAAAAGCCATATTGCAACATTTGTGTGAAATAGAACATATCTCCTAGTCAAATACACTCAAAAGTGGTTTGGCTACTTAAACTGATGGGCCCTAGAGTTTTTAATAACTTTTAGAATTTTTATACTTCCTACATACGAGGGTTATTCGGAAAGTAAGGTCCGTTTTGTAATAAACCATTATCTATATGTATTTTCAAATTTTTTTCTTTACCAGATTGTATACTTTTCAACATAGTTTCCAAGCTTATTTAAGCACTTGTTATTGCGCTCAATGTACTTCCGCATGATCAGTTCATAGAAGCTGCCTCCGGTGAAGGAAGTCACGCAGTTTTCGCTTATTCATCGTCGCTGAAATGCAAGCTACCGATGAACTCCTTTAGATCCCGGAACAGGTGGTAGCCACTGGACGCGAGGTCCGGACTATAAGGCGGATGGTCAAGTTGTTCCCAACTGATCAGGCCTTTTGTTTGGGAACAAGCAGCCTTAATAACTCCAGCACAGGCTACTTCCTCATCATCGTTTGAGGAATTACTGGCGAGTCAGTCGCCACTTGGCATTATCTGTTTGGCTGGAGTGCTGTCAAGTTATATTCTATGTCTTTCCTTCTAAAACTTAACTTCTTTAAACATCCATAAGTTTATGAATTCACTTGCATATGAAATCTTTATTACTATTACCTCTACTATGATGTATCTAATGTTTAATCACACAATTTAACTCTGTTCTAGAAGCTCTAGACAGGATAGAGCAGATGAATTTGTGCGCAACACGTTTTCAGCGTGAATTACTAAAGAATTCTTCATTGCACATTCGGTACATATAGAAGCTTTTCGTTTCTGCTTTGTTTACATTGACTCAGCAGAACTCATGGGATAGCAGGTCGTTGATTCGCGATAGGACACCACGTGTGTTCCACGCCCCCTGGAGGCCTATGCGGCAGTTGCCGTTGGGTTTGAGTCTTTGTGGGAAGTGGCTGTGTTTGATTCATGTGAAATGGAACGTCGTCATGAGTTGCCAGCATTCGAACGGGGCATGGTGATGGGTGCCCGACGCATGGGTGATTCGATTTCAGCGGTCGTGCATGAATTCCGTTTCACACGTTCAACCGTGTCTAGGGTGTATCGAGAGTGGTTGGAGGAAGGCGTAACAGTCCACAACAGACACCATATCGGGCGTTCAGCCACCCTCGATGAACGTGACCTGGGACGAATGGTCAACAGAGACAGGAGAGCCACAGCGCGACAAATCACGGACCAATTCAACGTCAGCCGAGCTAGAAACGTCTCCAAGTGGACAATCCGTAGAACATGCGTGCCCTCGGCTATTGGAGCCGTTCCCTTACAAGGATACCACCGTTAACCCCGCTTCATCGAACACTCCGACATGCATGTGCCACCAATCATATCGGATGAACACTGCAACAGTGGCGTAACGTCATACGGTCAGACGAGTCACGGTGTCAAATGTTCCATGCCGATGGGAGGCACCGTGTGTCTCCACAGAGCTCATGAGGCGATTGACCCAGCATGCCAACAGGGCGTAAGCCATGACGTAAGGTATTAGTCATGCTCTGAGGCGCATTTTCCTGAAATGGAATGGACCCCCTTGTTCTTCTGAAAAACACGTTGAATGCTCTGCAGTATCGCGAACTGCTCGAAGACCACCTCCGCCTGTTTTTGGCCTTCCAATACAAAGACGACCTTTCCGACTTTCAAGATGACAATACACCGTCACATCCCTCCAATGTCGCCCGAGAATGGTTCGAAGAGCATGCAGGGGAGGTCCAACGACTGAACTGGCCACCCCGAAGCCCTGATATGAATCCTATCGAGCTTATCTGGGATGCCATTGAATTCAGACCCCGTGCGCTGGATCCTCCACACACGAACAGACCCCAATTGACTACTGCTCTGCAGACTGTGTGGTGTCATCTCCATCCGAAAGTGTACCAGGGACTTGCAGACTCACTTCCACGCCATATCGCTGCTCTCCACAGGGCCAGAGGGGGCCGGACGAGATATTAGGTGCTATCCCATGAGTTTTGCTCAGTCAGTGTATATTGCTTAAACATGATTTCATTCCAATCCAATTAAATATTATCTGGCCAACTTTGTTCATCTAGAATTGTTTATTAGGTGCTTTTAACAGAAAGCTACTTATAAGAATGCACGCTTGGACTGTACGTTTATCCGGTCGGCCGTCCACTGTTTGCACGATATCTTGAAAACGAATTAAGTTTTTCAAATTCGGTTATCAGAATCATGACCATCGAGGTTTTAGCTCGGCTGTATCAATTTTTCAGGCTTTTTCGTGGACCCTTTCAAGTCGAATTCACGTTTCTAAAACAGTGACTGTAAAGAATACGAAGATAATGGGATGTCATATAACAATCAATTCGTCAAGAATGGATACGCTGCTACTTTCTGTTCATATTTTAAGCATTATTGACATGGGCACGCGCACGTGAAATCGTTTTGTCGAAGCTCAATAACTCAATCGCTCAATAACTGTACTGCGTTGAGCAATAAAATAGACGTAAATGTGGAAAGAATTACGAGGGGTGATCAAAAAGTAATGTCGCGTATTTTTTATCTCTAAAATCGTGACCGGGAAAAAAATAAACACGTGTACATTCGATAGAACAAATCAACTTTTATTTTTCTACATAATCTCCAAGTCGATTGAGGCAACGATCCCAGTGGTGGACAAGTTTTTCCACGCCCTGTTGATCAAAGTCGTCCGGTTGAGTGTGGAACCAGTTGCGAACTGCCGATTTCACCTCGCCGTCGTCACGGAAATGTTGACCGGCCAGTGACTTTTTCAGCGGTCCGAAGATATGGTAGTCACTGGGAGCGAGGTCCGGGCCGAAAGGAAGATGAAGCAGTGTTTCCCAGTTCCATCGCTGCAACAAGTCAGTGACGCGTTTTGTTGTGTGGGGGCGTGCGTTGTCCTTGACACAGGTCTTTGTCGAGTCAGGTCTTTCCTGCGTATGACCGCTCGAAGATTCCTTAATGTGCCTCTGTAGCGTTCGGAAGTGACAGTAATATGCGGTGGAAGAAACTCGAGCAGTATCGGACCACGGCAATCCCAAAAACATGTCAACATGACCTTGCCGGCTGATGGCACAGTTTTGAACTTTTTCGTTGTGGGAGATGAGGTGTGTTTTAAAACCGCCGATTGCATCTTGGTTTCGGACCTGAAATGGTTGGTTGGTTTATTAGAAAGTTTGGCGTCGACTACTAAGGTCATTTTGCGCCTTTTACATTAGTTATATCTGTACGCAGCCCAGGACAAACACAAACATCAGGTGGACCCGGGATTCGAACCCACGATCAGGTGGACGATAGAACTAGAAAGCCTACGCCCTAGCCCTCTTGGCCACCTGGCCGGCGGACCTGAAATGGTGGACCCATGAATTATCGCCTGTGATGATTCTATCCAAAAAATCCTGACCCTCCTCCTGGTATTGGGTGAGATGTAGCAAACAAGCATCAAAACGAGCACCTTGATGTTCGTACGCCGGGCACCCGTCTGCATGACACTTTGCGAAAGCCAAGCTGCTCGTGAACAATGTCGTACGCCGTGCCATATGAAATGTCCAACGTTGCAGCAATTTCTCTCACGGTAATCCGCCGGTTCTCCCGCACCTGCCCTTCCACAGCGGCAATGTTGCTGTCAGTCATGGATTCCCGCGGCCGGCCAGAGCGATGTTCGTCCAGCAGATCCTCTCGTCCTTCTTTATAAGCCTTGCACCAACGTTGTACTGTTAGGAGCTGCACGATATCACCTCCGTACACCGACACAATTTTCTTATGGATATCGACTGGTTTCAGTCCTTTTGCACAAAGAAAACGCATAGCACTTCGCCGCTCAAAAGCACTGGACGATGAAATGAGAGCCGCCATCTTGTTTGGACTGTCACTTCGCTAGTGCTTGGATACACACGACACTAACAGGAAACTTTTACAATGAACCAAACTAACTTTTATATATCGCAATTTTCTCATATCTGCCGTCATTTTCGAGAAAAAATACGCGACATTACTTTTTTGATCACCCGTCGTAATTGAATTTCCGTTGGTTATTAGTAACTTTGGTTAAACTTTAAATTCTCGAGTTTAAAATTATATCTACGTCACAGCTAAAGCTCCTTCTTGGAAGGTTTAAGATTTTATTCGAGTATTAATTTTTTTTTACATGCTTTATAAAAACATGCGTTTTCACTATGTTTTAAGCAACAATCAATGCACCATATCCACATTTTCTCATGAAAAAAAATATACCAAAATAAAAAAGCAGTAACACTTCCCTTAATTCATTCGAAATGCACACCTCGCGCTGTATATACAGTGGACATAAATTATTGGCATTATAAGAAACGTTCATATCGTTATATCTAAAAAAGCTGCCTCTACGCGGTTTGCAACAATTACTTACTTTTCAAACCCGCTTATGCGTTAGGGTCGCGGGGGCAGCAGCCCTATGGAGGATCTACAGCGATCGCGATCTTCCGCCATCAGGCGCATGTCCTCCCTGGTAATACCCAAGCGACTCGAACACAGATTCTCTATGTGGTCTAGCCACCTGATCCTAGGCCGACCCCTTGATCTCTTACCCACCGGCTTGGAAAATAACTGCCTAGGAAGACCAATTTGTGGCATCCGTATCACGTGGCCATACCAGCGGTCAAGTAGCGTCTCAACACCTAAAGACTTCCTTATTGTGCTGCTGTGCACTCTATCTAGTAGAGTAACACCTGCCACACCTATCTCATTTCGGCCGCTTGTACCCGCGATCGCACTCTTTCGGTCATTATCCAAGCCTCATGACCATAAATGAGAATGGGGACAAAGATAGATTTGAAGACGGAGAGCTTGGCTTTGTTACCCAGCTCGCGTTTTGTTACCACGGATCGCCACAGTTCACGTCTGACACTGCTTGCTGCACCGATCCGAGTATCCAATTCTTTATTCTGACCCCATCACTCGTGAATGCAATCCCGAGATACTTGAACTTCTCCACCTTCTCAATGGGGCTCCCCTAACATGGAGAGCGCACTGAGCAGGCTGCCTTTAAAGGACCAGTAGCCTCAATCTTAGCCAAACTGATCTTCATCCCAGCTTCTTCACATTTGGCTGCAAACCGGTCCAGTGCATGCTGAAGGTTGTGCGAGAAGACCCAAGGAGGACAAGGTCGTCAGCAAAGAGCAACCTCTCCACTAAGCAGTCGCCCACACAAACACACTCATCGCCTCGACTGCCCCTGTCTATCCAGTCCATAAAGATAATGAACAAGAGGGGCGACATTACGCACCCTTGGCGGAGTCCAACACCCACGGTGAACGGTCTTGACCTAATGCCATTTATCCGGACACATATCTCAGAGCTTTCGTACAGAGACATCATAGTAGCCAGTAATAGCCCATCCACTCCATACTCTTGCAACACTTGCCAGAGCTTCTCCCGAGGAACTCTGTCATATGCTATTTCGAGATCCACAAAGCAAGCGTAGACCTCTTTTGCATACTCCCAGGATTTCTCAAAGATTTACCTTAAAGCAAAGATGTGATCCGTGGTACTTCGGCCAGGACGGAAACCACACTGCTCCCCCGACAGTTTGGATTCGACTATTTCCCGACTTCTCTTCTCCAGACACTTAGCGTACACTTTCCCAGGAATACTGTGCAAAGAGTTGCCTCGATAGTTGTTGCAATCTCTCTTAGCTCCCCCGACAGTTTGGATCACAATTCCTTTCGGCCATTGCTTGGGGCCTGTCCAGATATTCAAGCAACCTGACACACTCGAGTCAGCCACAGGATACCATCCTGATTTAAGGCCTTTAACATCTCAGACCGGATTTCATCATCACCTGCAGCTTTTCCAGTCTTCAGGGACTTAATTGCCCATCTGACCTCTGCTTCAGTGATACTACCGTGACTATTCTCCGCTCCAAGGTGCACCTCATGTGCCTCAGTTGCTGCTGTCACCGGATTAAGAAGAGATGCAAAGTATTCCTTCCACCTATGCAACACCCTCTCCTCCTTTTTCAGAAGCCTCCCATCTGAACTCTTAATAGCTTGTGATGAAAGAGACTTCTTTCCACGGAGGCGGCGCACGGTCTGCCAGAATACCTTGTTTGCCGAAACATAGTCTGCTTCCAATTTCTCCCCGAACTTCTCCCAGGCCTTGGCTTTAGCTGTTGATACTGTCTTTGCTGCTGCTTTTCGCGCCTCAGTGAACCGCACTCGACTCGAAGTTGACTTATTTGCAAGCCACAGCAAATAGGCTACCTTCTTTGCCTTGACAGCTTCTTGGACTTCACCGTTCCACCATGCAGTCCTTTTCTCACCGCCCTGCGCCACACTCAGCTGCTTACGACCACAGCACAATGCAGCCGAAGTAATCGCAGCAGTTTTAAACAACTGCCACTCCTCTTCAACAGTACCATGATCACTGGGTAGTTCTTTGAAACTTGAAGATATGTTATCTGCATAGGTCTTCCTCACAGCTCTATCCTCCAATGCCTCCCATTTGATGCGCCAAGTTTGTCTGAACCTAGTATTTCTCTTGGTTGGCATGCATTCAGAGAACCGCAAAGTGCAGACAACAAGGTGGTGATCAGTTGATAGTTCTGCCCTCTTCTCACACGAGTATCCAACACTGATCGGCATAAGTTGACTAAAACGATTACAAAATCAATCAGTGACTTCTGGTCCATTGCATCCCTGTACCAGGTATACTTATGGACATCCCTATGCTGGAAGAAGGTGTTTGTGATGAAAAGTTCATTGTTGCAACAGAGATCCAACAAGCACCTCCCATAGCATTTAAATCGGGATCACCATTCCTCCCAATTACGCCTTTCCACGTTTGGTCATTAGCCCCTACGTGTGCATTGAAGTCGCCCACCAGGATGGCAGAATCTGCACTCCCTCTCCTGCTAAGAGCAGCATCAACTTCATCTAGAAAAAGTGGGTACTCTGTGACTGCATTCGGAGCATATGCAACGAATAGAGAGAGAGAGAGATAGAGAGAGATAGAGAGAGAGAGACCGTTTCCCTATCTGAAGCCTCAGGATACACAGTCTTCCACCTAAGGGGGGATCCAATCCGCAACATAATCTGCCTGCCGGGGACTGTCGGCTCTTTCGCGGCATCACTGCAATCGCGTAGCACGGTGTTCTTGCAGAAGTGGGAGCCTGGCTAGAGGGATCCATGCCCCCAGTCGTGCAGCTAGCAAACGGTTACCAATGCTCCGTCTTGACAAAGCTGATGCCACTCTCACCCTTATCTCTGCTGTGGATGCCGTACGGTTGCTCAAAGCTTCCGTAAACCACTGCTGACAACATCGAGCCACTGCAGAAACATTACGACCTATCTGCGTCACGATAAGCCGATGAGACCATCCAGCCTCTCGAAGTCCCACATTCCATCTCTGTCAAACCCGTGAGTTGTTGCACGCGGCGGCGTGTACGAGAGGCATTGCAGTTGTTGTCACTACACCTACAGTCAACTGTTCCAGTACAATGCCGATATCAAACTGATGATTTCATGCAAATCTGGTCGGAACCATGGGGCATGGGAGCCACACTGTACAACGTTTTTCTGGACGTACTGTCTTGCAATTTGAATCATTACTTGTATGCCACCAATGCTACATATGTGCAAAATTTCAAATAAATCGACCCATTCCTTCTAGGTGTTGCATTTTTTTTTGCCAGCAGTGTATTGTGATTTGTTCTTAGGCCATTATCCCGTTCTCCCCTACCCTCACCATTTGATACACTATTCGTCCTTGTTCATTCATATCCTTTAGCACATCTCTCAAATATACTCATCAATATTATTAACCGAGTCATGCTATCGAATACATTTACCCATTTATAATGTTTCGCATAAACTTTTCGCATCAACTTTACACTTACCAATTTAAAATGATAGCTTGCTCATTCTCAGCTGGTTTAAAATTGAATATTTCAATTTTGTCTTTCATGAGATTGTTGATTAATGTGTTTATTTAAAAAAAGTGTTTAAACTTTAATGTCAAAAAAGATGTTTGTAGACATTAAGAATTTTTTGAGAATATTCTGAATGTAAGACAGTCTTCTATGTTTTACATTCTCTAAATTAAATTTTTTAATCATGTAAAATTAAATAATAATTTTCTTTTCAATGTTTCAAAAGATTTAGTATAATTCAACTTCAAAATATATTGGCCATAGAATACTGTTATATCATTTTCCTAAGTGTCACTGGAGAACGCGGATTTTCTACGCCAGAAAATTCTCCAGTGATGTAGAGGCACGTAACAGCAATGAAGGAGGAGAAGGAAATAGACGGACGGAAGCAACGTCAGAGAAAAAGAAGAAAAAACAGGAAAGGGAGGAAGGATCAGTAGAGATCGAGGAGCGAATGTGTGATCCGAAAGCATGAGCGGGCATGGAGAACTCAAAATATGGACACGCTGAATTGCATTAATGACCAAGCAAAGAATAGCGATGTTTCTACTCCCGATAATATCAGCAATGTTTCGATATATTTCGAATAAGGCAAGTAACTGGAAAATCACAAAAGCGTCCGAGTACATTTATTTATTTCCTGGACTCTATCGTCATTTAAGTACTGCGGAATTTAGCACTTTATCAAGTATTCATCTAGAACATTGGTGTGGTTTAAGAGTGACGATACAAACCTAAAAGAATTCATATTACGTAAGATTAAAGTAATTCTGCCATTCGGATTTCAAGGTTTTTTTCGCTCGGGCTCAGGGAAACATTATCATGTACTGACACCTCGTTAAAATGAATTGCTATTCGATTACATTTTGAACTTTTACCATTACCTGGAAATTTGTCGTGGATATCAACGTGGAGTAATTTATGCTGTTGCTAATAATCTAGATTCTCGTTTTTATTCCACGACGTTTTGTTCAAATATTTTTGGATATTTGCAATTTGGAGTATTAGTTTAAATTACTCTGTTTAAAAAGTTTGCGGTTGGTCTCAACCCATTATTGCTTATTGGGGTTCATAGAGTTTAGATATTAATTTTATCTGGATTTACAAGGTTGGATTTCATTATTGATTTAATCTATCTGTTGGACTGTTTTATCTAAAGGAGTTTATCCGTTTGAGAAAACTATTTGTGCATCTTGTCGTAAAAATGATACTGGTCGTCTTTTCTTTATTATTATACGCTTTTATTTAACTTGCTTTTCTGTGTGTCCGGATCAAATCTTGTAATCAATATTAAACCAATTTCCAGACAAGTTAGAGAGCTGAAACTTGATACACATACACAGGACCATGATAATCCATGTTAAAGAAATTTTTCAAATCGGTTCACTGGTTCATGTTCTAATGGCACTAATGCATTACTACGAATTGTCCAATTACCACAACAAAGAATTAATTATGACGAGGGTTAAATGTATCCGATATTTATTGTTGCAAAATTAAGCTTTATTAAGTAGCGGAAGAATGGAGCTACTTATTGTTTTTACATTGTCCGTCTGTCTGTCCGTCCGTCCCCTTCATAATTTCTGCATTTTTTGAGGCAGAAGGTTGAAATTCGGAATGTAGCTTACGATGGACATGTACACATTCACGATTTAGTTTGGTTTTGATTGGCCTACTGGGGTCGGAGTTTCGGGGGCGGAAATTAAAGGGGACCAAAAGGTCTACGCATATTTATGCATATAAAGGAGTGAAAATCGGTATGCAGATTCCTCTAAGATCAACATTACTATGAAGTTTGGGCCAAATTGTCCCAATGGGGTCGGAATTGTGCGGGTGGAGGTTACTTGGTCTTTAGAACTATAGCAACATATGGCATGCCATATATCATTCGATCAGAAATGATGAGAAGCGAAAGAAGATAGAGCTCTTTTACACTTTCTAAATACTACCGGGTTTTGCAAACGTACTGTTACACCTGCGGAAAAGTCGATATCGGGGGTGGAAGCATCCATGGAGCATGTGCTGTTGAAGACGTGAGAGATACCATAATGTAAACGTATATAGGTGGAATGAATGCGATTCGGATGCAAGGATTTTGTGATGGAACGTAACAGAATCGAGATCTCTGCGCTCTTTCGCGCGGGCCACAATTCTGACATCGCTACGCAGCTCAACGTCAGCCGGATGACTATCCACAGAGTCGCAGAGAGGCTGAAGAAAGGGGAAGACCTCAAAAATCGCCCACGTGCAGGTAGACCTCGCGTTTTCAAACATGTGGGTGTCAGAAAAGCCTTCGAACGTGACCCGACTCTTAAAATGACACAGTTCGCAAAGAAAAAGAAGATTTCTGTGGCCACGGTGTCCAAAGCCATCTAGGAAGAGGGTGGAAAGAGTTTGACGCGCGTGGCAAGATCTTTGCTGACGGATGGCATGCGAGAAAAACGTCGGGTGCGCTGTCGTCGCCTTCTCAACGACTTGAAGAGCCATGGCAATCACATTGTCATCTGTTCTTATGAAAAAACCTTCACGTTCGACCCGGTCGTCAACAAGCAGAACGACCGCATGGTTGGCTTCGGCCAGGGCATCTCTGAGGTCCGCTACGTGACTACAACAAAGCACCCGGCCTCAGTGATGATGCTCGGCGTCGTGGCGTCGAATGGCATGAAAATGCCGCCAATCTGGTTTCCGAACGGTTACAGGCTTACAAGGACATCTTTACCAAGAACGTTCTGCCCTGGGTGAAAAAGATGACGAGGAATGCGGTCTAGTTCTTTCAACAGATGGTGCCCCGGCACACACTGCCAAGACTGTTCAAGAGTGGTTGAGGTCAAACATGAACTTCTGGTCGAAGGACTTTTGGTCTCCTTTGTCGCCCGACCTCAGCCCTCTTGACTACAAGAGGTGTGCGCTTATCGAGAGCAAGGCCTGCAAGATCCGTCACAGCAATGTCGATCAGCTGAAAGCATCCGTGAACTGCGTGTGGACCGCCATGAAGAAAGACTACATCCGTAATGTTTGTCGGGCCTTTAGACCGCGCCTAGAGCGTATGCTTGCCGCCGATGGCGGTTACATCGATTAATATGCATTGTGTACATACTATTATCAATTCTGACAATAAAAACCGTATCTAACTGCATCACACATGTAGTTATGCCATTTTTACGGAGGTCCTCACATGTGTAACAGAACTTTTGCAAAATCCGGTACGATCGAGAAAATCAATTTTTCGATTTAAAAAATTGGGGAGGGTGGGGATAAGAAGTGATATAAAAGGGTAAAAATAAATGATCTCAGGGCTTCCGCTACTTTCGTATACCTTCCTCGGGAGGATTAACTTCTTGTTAATTTTACAAATTTTTGATGCCAGCTTGAAGAGATATTATACTAAACATAATAAAAGCGTGGTTTAAAAAAACAAAAAAAAGAAAGCAACCTTTTTTTCATCTTGTTTTATTAGTCACGATATTGTTTGAAAAAATGGAAGGAAAAATTCTGCGATTTGGATTATTTTTTCTTTATTATTTATTATTAGTTACGTTACGCATCTACCGATTTTGGAAAGAACTTTTACAAGGAACAACCTCAATGAAAGAAGAATTTTTTTTGGCATCACAAAATTTCATTTGTAACCTTTACCAAATGTTTCCACTGCACAATAGTATTGAGATACTTTATTCTCCAAGATTGTGGTTTATGTTTAAATGTTGGATATTTGTTTTATTTTTATTTTTTTTTTGTTCTGACAATTGAAATTTATTGTAAACAATTAAGTGTCTGGCTTAATCATTTTGAATTTGTTGTTATGCATTATTATTGAATTATTTATGTACAACTTCTTGCCAAAAAATTAGAATAACGGTATTTTACGTTCTGAAGTTAAATTTGAGTGGAGAGTAATCAACGAACTTTTGTAGCTACAGGTTTAGGCTTTTTTTCCCTGAGGAATGTACTTATTCTTCTGGTCGACCACAAAAGACACATTAATTTATTCAAAAATTAAAATTTACATTCAACAAATTGAAATGACAAAAATATTAGAATAATTTCCAAATCTGTCCAATTTGGTGAGCAGAAATGTTGCAAGTGATTTACATATCTTTTTAATGTTCAATATAAAAGGCATTGCAACTTTTCTTACTCAGACTGAGCAACATGGGTAGAAAACCGGACGTATATCATGTCACAAAGGGAACAATATGTGATCTATATGAAATTGAAAAAAAACTCGGGCAGATATTGCGATAAACTTGAAGTGCTCACAGTCTACAGTGGAAAAGGTGTTAAATCAGCAAAAGGAGGATCCAAATTTTACACGAAATCGAAAGAGATGTGGCTGTAAACGCAAGACTAGTGAGAGGCAGGACAGTGAAAAACATTGTGAAGAAACACAGTTTCAAAAGTGTTAAATGTATTCATTTTAAGTGGAAAAAGTGTGGAGCCAGCGTATCTAGCAGAAATACAAACAGACGACTACATCCATTTGCGTTTAGCCCAGAGTTCCTAAAACTAAACCTCTGATGATGTTGAAGCAAATACCAACCCATGTAAAGGGGTGCAATAAAAGAGTTACTTAGGGACAGGATGACTGGAGTAAATAAACTATTTAATGACGAATCCATGTTTTCTTTGTCTTTTGGTGACCAACGCTCACGTGTGTAGAGACAGACATCAACAGCTTACAACAGGTACTCCCTCAACAGATCAATGACATTTGCTGCTTCAGTAATGGTAATGAAATCTTATGGAGTAGGAAAGTTATATGTCCTATACGGTGTAGTAAATGCCGCAGTCTATCAAGAAATACTTACAATTTCATGATCCCATCTGGAGATTTTTGCTGTGATTCCTTTCTGTTCCAGATGGATAGTGCGTTCAGCCATATTTCTAAATGCAAGAAAGATTGTCTTCACCATGAAATATCTGCGTTTTACATGGCCAATAATTCACCAGACATTAATCCAACTGAAAATTTATGGAAATTGATGAAGGCTAGACTTCAGCAAAGACTTTCGCAGAATAAACAGGGGTTGAATTCGGAAATCAAACATTTCGGTCTAACATCAGTCGTGAATAATGTGCTACATTGGTCAACAGTAAGCCAAATAGGCTAAGTCTTGTAATTAAAGCCAAAGGCGACGCAATTAGATATTAATTTGATTAACGTTTTCGATAAAAGTGATTTGTGTATCTTTTTTGTCATTATCCTAATTATTTTGTTTCTATCTCGGGATTATTCTATTATTTTGTCATCTTCAATTTATTTAATGTAAATTTTAAATTTTGAATAAATTAATTTTTCATTTGAGGTCTACTAGAGGAATAAGTATATCATTCAGGAAAAAAATTTAAACGTATAGTTACAAAAGTTCGTTGATTAATCTCCACTCAAATGTAACTTCAGAACCTAATATATTAATGTACGTGCTTATCTTGTACAGAGGGTAGATTATTGCAGAACGATAATCTGCGGCACATACTCCTTCGTAGCAGCTGGCACCGACGGCTTAAAGTAAACCTCCGAAGCACGAGGGGGGGGGGGGGGTTCATGAGCCTCCACTACTGCTTTGTTCGTCCCCCAACAGCTGTGCCCTAAACAGCCGTCCCACCCAGCAGTGGTCCTCAAGTCATTGGCTGTCATCCAGCCAGCAGCTAATCGCGCCTGAAGTTGCTTAACTCCATCGAACGGCAAGCCGATCGGCGAGACAACCATGCCACGGCCACCCCAGAACCTGATGTATCGTTATTCTAATTTTTTGGCAAGGAGTTATAGTGCATTATCAATTCTAGTAGAATTAAAAACTAGTCTTAAAAAGAATTTATTTACATTCCAATCTCCACTCAGTACTTCTGTTACAGGGTTTATTAAATTTACCAGTTCCATTGAATTTAATACCTGACAATTACTCTGTCAGTCATGCCATCTGATGGTAGACTTCGACGGTAATAGGCTTTCCAGGCGGAGTTGACCAACAATTAATTTTTAATAACCAAGGCGATACTGCCTTCTGATTGGTTTTCCGTTCGGTGGCGAAACGGAATAGAAATTTTTCTTGAACACAACTCAATAAATTTTCCGCGAGCGTTCTGGTGACCAAAACGGAGTAGAAAGGAAGTGACGTCATAAAAATTTTTCGTTGAGTTTCTATTCTAGCGTGATTCCGGTGATGTGGAAACCACGCCTTAAAGTATGTCTGGCCTTCACCAATACAACTTAATGTTGTCGAGAACGAATGCAGCATTGTCGAGGTTGACAAGGAAGTGCTGAACGAGGCTTTTGTTGTAATAGGAGAAGATTGGAGAGATCTTAGAACATTTCTTGGGCAAAATATAGGGGACAGAATGAACGTCGACGAAAAAAGAAAAAGGGACTTCTTTTAAAAAAGGGAGATCCTATAATGTGCCATTGTACGTTTTGCGAGTAGTCGTGATTCTTAATTGCTTATTGGATATTTTGCGGGCAGTCGATACTGAATCTAGAGCATTTCACTTGCATGTTAAGAATTATCTTCCTGCCGGACGTTTATATCAAGGTTTCCTAAGAACATAGCGCGCCGAAATATGATACAGCCATACATGTTTGAACCCGAGTATCATATCTCTACCACTGACGAAGAAAACGCCAGCAGCGACGAAAATATAGATGAAATTTCATCGTACATTTTTATAGCAAGATCAGTATTGGTCTTGGATTTCGGTCTGCTTCCCTTCTATACATCCTGCTCAGTCGGTATGAAACATCATCGATAGCATCAAAAATTACTTCCGCGAGCAATAGAGTGCGTGATGTTTTGTGTTTATGTTAATTAATATCGAATATTTTGAAAGAAATTTCGCCATCTTGTGAATTACATACATAATTTAACGATATCAAACCGCACTTTGGGGTGGACTTCCCCGTTAAATACGAGACTGTAATAATTTTACAGATGATAAATATAACGGTCCTAATTAGCACATTTTGATTTATTAAGTAGTGGAAGAATGGAGCACTTATTGGTTTCACAATGTCCGCCTGTCCATTTCGTAATTTCTGCAGTTTTTGAGGTAGAAGGTTGAAATTCGGAATGTAGTTTACTATGGGCATGTACACCTTCACTGTTTAGTTTCGTTTTGATTGGTCCACTGGGATCGGAGTTTCGGAGGCGGGAGTAAGAGGGGACGAAAGGGTCTACGTGTATTCAGGTATGTAAAGGAGTGAAATTCGGTATGCAGATTCTTCTAAGCAATATCTACATTACTATGAAGTTTGCGCCAAATTGTCCCAATGGGGTCGGAGTTGTGGGCGTGGCAGTCATTTGCTCTTTAGAACTCTGGCAACATGTGGTATGTGATAAATCATTCGATCGGAAATGATGAGAAACGAAAGAAGATAGAACTCTTTTTCATTTTCTAAATACTACGTTCGAGAAAATCAATTTTTCGACTAAAAAAATGGGGGGGTGGTTAAAAAATGCAGATATTAGAGTAAGAATAGATGATCTCAGCGCTTCCTCTACTTTCCTATACCTTTCTCGGGAAGATTAATTTCATGTTGTAAATATGACTAGCGCCGGCTCTGATCGCAGTTTTGCTCCAATACAGCAAAGCATTTTATATAAAATTAATTTTGGTACCCAACTCCCCTATTGGTACACAAAATATTTATTCATGACCATGACATATTAAAGTAAGATTTGTGGATATTGAGCAAAGAAGTCCAAAAGGCTTGGCCCCTCCGTGGGCATTACCTTGACGTGGTGGAGCGGTTTGAGTGCCTCAATGATGCTAAAGGCTATGCTGGATAGGAACACCCATGCCAGACAGGATTTAGCTGTGGGAGCAGACAAAAAGTTGGTGGATCCGGCTAGGGGTGACCGATACGTCGTCCACGTGCTTTACTGTGCGCGGCGACCTGAATTCGGAAGAAAGGGAGGTACTGGTGGTTCCGAGAAGGCTATTCCGGAACAATACAACATTCGGACCTTGTTTTTCTTAAAGAAGGAAAAATGAAACTAGCCCCTTTCAGATTAATCGGCTGGCCGGGCCTCCCTGGAGATCCTGCTTAGGAGCGAGAGGGCTGAAGTCAGTTCTATATGGAGAACCATAATGAAAACAATAATCCAACAAATGAAGAACGAAAGGCGGAGAAGAAGACCATAGTAAACAAGGATCAAAGATTTATTGTCTTGGCGATGGCCGATGGGGTGACCATCCCCCTATGCCCCAAGAGTTCCCCATTTCAGCTGAACAAAACTATCAGGACGGCTGTAGAATACTCTAAGGGAGACGATGGTTGTCTGAAAAACAAGCTCAGTCTTTGTTAAAGATAAAAATCCTGAACGGGATTAAAATGAAGGCGTTTCCATATTTTACGCTTAATTTTCACAGTAGGAATCTTCGGACTCTCACTGATGATATACTACTGGAGGAGTTGAACGAACAGGGCTTTAGAGATGGGGAAGTTAAAAAGACCGATACCTTCATAGTGACCCATGAAGAAAATCACTTCCCATAGTTTATCAGATTATGCCATTTAAAGGCGGCACACATGACAAAACCGTTGCGTTGCTTTAAATGACTGAGATTCGGTCACACCATACCCAATTGTCGTATTTCCTGCGCTTTGTGTTAGATGTGACAAAGAAATACATGAAAAGGAAAGTTATGATGCTCCGGCTACTGTAGGGATGACCGAGATGCCCCATTTGGATGGATGACAGTGATTCTGGCAATGCGAGTTAAGAACGGCTGTTTGTATGTGGAAGCGAAACGCCTGTTTCACTTCCGTGTCAATGGGTCTGGCCGTTCTTCCTCGGGAGTATTGAGGGAGAATAAAACCCGCTGCAGATACGACTTCTGTATCATATAAAGATGATCGGAAATATTAAAAACTTCAGAAGCCTACACAGTCCAGTAATAGTTCTCGTCCAAAAATGAGAAAATAGCCAAAGCGACGAAATCATGCAGGAAAACAAACAGCTTCACCGGAATGTTCAGAGATGACGCCATCTTCTGAGCCTCAATTCGATATTTCTGATAATGAGATAGCTGAAATACTCAATACTTAGATGACAGAATCAGATAATTTTTAATTAGTTGATTATATTTGAACCGTTTTAGCTTTTACTTTAATTTCAGATGTTATTTTTGTAGATTTGCGGCTTTCTAAATCTTTACGTGAATTGTCCTAATTTGAGTTTTCATTTTGTGTTTTGTAGATAAGTGTTTGTTGTTGAGCTGTTCTTGTCTTTGCATGTTGTTTCTTATCTCGTGAAATTTTATCTGGCATATAAGGTGCAATGATCTTGTAGTTCACGCGCCTGTAATTCCAAGAAACTGACCAACTAACCAACCAAGCAAAACATAGAAATAAGGAGTTTAAAAGATATACAAGAATGCAGAGAATGTTATTCATTCCAAATTTCACGGATCAAAACAAATGAAGTCGTGGTCAATTTATTGTTAATAAATTTGGACGGACTGATTAGTAGCATGAGAAACCCACGAACAAGAGTTTATAACTTAATATACGATATTTTAATCAAAATATCCAAGAATTTGAATGTTACACCCAAACCAAAAACAGTACGAGGTTTTGCCGCTAGATACCTTTTGGTGCACCTTTCAGCTGCTGTTCTGCCAAATTTCGTAATCGTAAGCGCATTTTTTGTGAGTTATTGCTGTTTGTGTTGCAACGTGTCCTTGTGCTTCTACGAATTTCTAAATTATTCGACCTGATCAGACTATCAACAGAAAGTTTTACTGCGACATTTTGAAGAGACTGAGGGAAAATTTCGCGCAAACGGCCCGAGTTGTGGAAGAACAAAGACTGGTTGCTCCACCATAACAACGCGCCCGCCCACACCTCGCTCGTTGTGAAGGAATTCTTGACAAAAAACAATATGGCAAAGAACCCCACCCTCTCTACTCTCCTGACCTAGCCCCCCTGCGACTTCTAGCTTCTTCCCTAAAATGAAAGAGCGACGCTTTGACTGCATTGAAGATATCCAAGTAGAATCGCAACTGGTCTTGCACACCGTACACTCTTCGGACTTCCAGGAGTGCTTCCAAAAATAGGAAAAACGCTGGGATCATTGCATATGTGCACATTGAAAGAACAACGGAAATTAGGGTGTAAAGTACACTTGCTGCTTTATACAAGCAAATTCTCGGAAATTTTGGGTAGCACTTCGTACTCTTGCCACGAAAAGAAGAAAACAAAAGTTTATCAAGGAAAGTTTAAAATTATTAATACGCCACTATGTGATTTTCGTTATGATAGATTCGAAATATCAACAAGTGTTAACGATGCTGTGATTAAATTTTTTTAAAAAAATAATTGTGTATTAAAATATATAATAAGATTTGTTTATACAACAATATCTATACAGGTCGAATCTCGATATAACGAACGTCATTATAACGAAAGTTTCATTACTACAAAAAAATATTTGGCCCCTGTCGTATGTAACTAAAATAATGCTTATTCTACTTCATTACAACGATTTTCATTACAGCGAATATTTCATTACAACGAAAGAATATTTCGTTCCCACGGGCAGTTTTATTATATTTAGAACGAATTTTTTTTTCTGGTTGTCTGCAGATAAAGTACTTTCCTGTGTTCATCCGGGCTCTTAGAAGGAGAGTGACGCGACACCAAGAAAAACGCGATGCCAAGAAAGACGCGACGCCAAGAAAGACGCGACGCCGAGAAAGAGACGCTAACGGAGAAAGGCCGAGTATAAGAAAACAGAGAACTTTTGAATTTTCAGTCGTGAATTCAGCACGTGAATTGATCAGAGGCGTGAACTGAGCAGAGTTGTGACCAGAGTTATGATTGCGGTTGTTTTTTTTTGTGTATTCATTTGTGATTTTGAGTTGAACTTTGCACCTTTAGTGCGTACAGTTGCTGCACAACACTCTGAGAAACATTACAGTCAAATACGTTCTACAATGGCAATAAAACAAAAACGCCGGCAAATTACTCTTGGTAAAAAACTGCAGATGATCGAGCAAGCAGATGGCAGGAAAAAAAAAAAGTTGCTAAAAATTTCGGCATAGCTCATTCAACTTTAAGTACAATTTTAAAAGAACGGGACAAAGTTTAATAAGCTGGTTTTCAATGGCTTCAAGAAGTAAGATCCAGAAACATTCCAGTAAGTGGTCCCCTTGTCCAAGAAAAGGCTTTAACCTTTGCATCTGCCCCTGGGGATGTGAATTTTAAACCAAGTTCAGGATAGCTCTATAGATTTAATGCACGTTATTGTATTTCATCGAAAGGAATTTGTGGAGAATAAATTCTGTGTAAAGGGATCAAGTGAACACGTGGAGAACAGGTCTCATAAAAGAAATCATAAAATACTTTGATGCGTGCAACATTTTCAACGCAGACGAAACTGGCATCTTCTACTACTTGCTGCCACTTCGTACGCTGGCTGTAAAAGGCGAGTGCTGCAAGGGATGCAAGAAATCAAAGCAAAGATTGACTGCCCTGTTATGTTGTAACGCATCTGAAACTGAAATATTGAAACCTCTAATTATCGGAAAATCAGCGAAACCTAGATGTTTCAAAAACGTGCGCTCATTGCCTTGGGAATATCGTGCGAATAAATGCGCATGGATGACTCAGGACATTTTTTCTGAATGGCTCAATAAACTTGATGCAAAAATGAAAAGTGAAAATTGCAAAATCTTGCTATTAGTCGACAATTGCTCCGCTCACAATGCACCACCACAATTAAAAAACGTTTGTGTTGAGTTTTTCCACCGAATTGTACAGCACTTTTGCAGCCACTAGATTTGGGTATCATCCGTGCTGTTAAGATGATGTATAGAAGTCGATTACCACACTGCTTTGCAATGAAATTGCCCCGCAACAAGGAGTTATCCGACCTTATCCATATTTAGTAGGGGGGTTCGTCTACCTCCGACTAGTAAACGATTAGATGCATGCTCACAAGCATAGGTGCCTGTATAGGCTCATCAGTTGACACTTGTGACAGATGTTCCATGCAGTAGGGAGGAAGCAACAGCCTCGTGAACGTACAGTACTGTAATCCGCACAACGGTCTCAATGCTGCGACGAGGTCGGATTTTGAACGAGGTCGGATTTCTGGCCTATCCGAGGATGGATGGTCAACCAGACGGATTGATGTCCATGTGTCGCGGGACGCACGGACGGTAGGCCGATGTTGGAGACAATGGCGAGAGAATGGCACACATGGCAGAAGACCAGGCTCTGGGGCCCGGAGAAGCACGTCAGCTCGTACCGATAGGCGGATACTGCGAACAGCGCTAGCGGACAGAACCATCAACCTGCGGCAACTGCGCAACAACATCACTATTCCCGGTACTGCTCCACTGTCAATAGCGACAATAGCACGCCAGGCATCCATTGTTGTGTCTTCTTTTGACACCTGAGCATCCCGCGATACGACTGCAATGGTGTCGTGAACGTGTGGGCTGGCGAATGGAATGGCTCCGGTGGTCTTCGGCGACAAATCCCGCTTTTGTTTGGACACCGACGACAGATGCGGACGGGTGTGGCGCAGACCATTGGAACGTCCCAATGAACAATGTATCAGGTTTGCCGTGTGCGGTCTGAAGTGCCATCGGCTACGATTTCAGAATGCCTTTAGTCACCATCCAAGGCATCCTGACAGCATCACGGTACTTCACAGAGATTCTGCAGCCCGTATTACTGCCCTTTCTGCACATCATACGCGGCGCAGTCTTTCAGCAGGATAACGCCAGACCGCACACGGCAAACCTGAGCTTGGCATGTCTGCATGATGTCAATTGCCTGCCAAGGCCCGCAAGGTCCCCAGACCTATCGCCAATTGAGCACGTGTGGGACATGGTGGGACGTCGTTTACGATCAACCCGCAATCTCCATGAACTGACACAGCAGGTTCACCAGGCCTGGGCAGTCGTACCCCAAGATGACATTTGCCAACTGTATGATCACCTACACCTGCGGCTGGAACAATGCATCGTCGCGAGAGGTGATGCCACAACCTACTGATGCCGCCTTCCGTTGGGACACCCTGTACAAATGAGTGCACGTCTTGGCTCCATAACGTAATAAAGGTGTGTTCAGATGTATCTCTTGCAGTATAACTACTTTTAGCTCATTCGGATAACTCCTTGTGGGTGGGGCAATTTCATTGCAGAGCAGTGTAGAAGAACTTCTAATGAACACTCATTCTAATGTGTCGTTGCCTTTAATTGAAGTGAAGCAGGCTATTGATATGATTGCTGCATCCTGGTACTTAGTGAAGGAAGAAACAATATCAAAATGTTGGAAAAAAGCTGGATTTTTGAATCATTGCGCAGATACTGACCATCTGTATTAGAAAATGATAATTTGCTGAGTAATCCTTAAACACAATCTTTATGGAAATTAATTCAAAAAGCTGGACACATTGATGAAGCTGTCGATTTTATGGATTACATCAATGTTGATCAGGACGTACTTACGTGCAGGGAAGTCACTGAGGCTGATATTATTATAACTGCGTGTAATGCACCCCCAGAGGAAGAAGATGATGAGGAAGAGGTAGATATATAAAAGGAACTATATGTGAATGTTTTTCTAAATTAAAAGAATTTGTAACTAGTCTGGAAAGTGTTCTTCAAACTATATTTGAAAACATGCATGCACTAGAAGGGTTCTTGTTAAAATAAAGTACTAAAAATTTTGTTTAATCAAAAATTACAAACTTTTTTAAGCATCAGTGTGTGTATTTTTGTCAATTAAATAAACTACATAATTATTTGTGTTTTAAATTGTACTGTACAGTTATTAAAAATTAAACAGGCCGATAAATTAATTTTTTCATCAAAACGAAATTTCATTATAACGAATTAATTTAGGCACCCCTACAATTTCGTTATAAAGAGGTTCGACCTGTATCTGTACAGCAAGAAACTGCCTTTTCAGAGTGGTAGCGGAGTACAAGTGGATGTGTAGTCCCTAGAACAGTTAAGAACTTTCTACCTCTACGAGGCGTGTATTTGCCGGGAAAGTCTTGGGGATATTTATTCTGTTAATACCTCAAATTTTATAACGACCCAGAATCTTTATAACAACTGTCAGCCCAAGAAATATCGCGGTTTATTATTTTTATAATTGTTTAATTATTTTTTAATCTTGTTAAAAAGTGGTGATTTATTGTTATTTGTTATTAATACAGACAAGAAAACAAAATGTAGTTCATTTTGTAAATTTGTTCTTATATGTTAATACGTTTCTTAGGGAAAAAATGTACTATACACAAAGATAGTACAATACCATAAAAGGTAAGATGAAGGGAAGATTAATATATCTAATACGAATAAATTCCATAAAATAAACATGAAATAGCCGACTCGGTGGCCGAGATCGCGGGTTCGAATCCCGATGACGCAGTAGGTCAATCATCTGCTAGGCTGAATTCCTAACGATACGAATTAAGTCAGGGGCTACCTAAGTCTGTAGTGTCTAAAGAAAGAAGAAACACCATAAAAGCAAAAGCAGGAAAATAAACATTTTATGTTACGTTTATATACTGGCTGACAAAAAAAAGTGAAGCACCCAGAAGGAATGGTCCAATATTTCCTATTTCGATACACATGCATACCATTGATGTGTGAGCAAACGATCAGGTTCACAAGGATTTGTAATGTCTAGAACGCTCACCAGAGTGCATTTGTGATGTCACCGCCATGTTCTTGATAAGTTGTTACCAGTCAACTGCTGTGAGTCCGACAGCTACGCAAGACGTTTAGAGAGGATTACTTTACTGTCTTTCTAGGTGGTGTTGGTACTGTACAAGGCACCCACGATGCCTCGCATACGCGTTAGACATCCTATCCACCAATTGACAGCATTTGACAGGGGCCGCATTGTGGGACTGCATGAGGCTGGTTGGTCGTATCGTGCAATTGCCAAGCATGTGGGCCATTCAAATGTCACAGTGGTCCGATGTTGGAATCAATGGGTACATGAGGGCACCCATGCACATCGACCAATAAACACTACCCCAAGGGAGGACTGTCGTATGGTGCTCCAAGCATTAATGAATCCCATGGCATCGGCACCCGCCATCCGCGAACATGTACTGGAGACTCTACAACACCCCGCACAGTGTCTTGAAGACTCACATTCGCCGGATTGGGGTCCTACCGCCCCATGCGTCGCTTGCCATTAACACCATAACACCAACGCCTATGTTTAGAGTGGTGCCTTGCCCGGGAGGCATGGACAGGGGACGAATGGCGTCGCATCATGTTTAGTCATGAGTCCCGCTTCTCCATGACCTCCGATGACCATCGTGTTCGCGGATGGCGGCGTTGAGGGGAGAGGGCACAACCGTCCCATATTGTGGAGGATCACACAGGCATCCCATGGTGTGGGGAGCCATCGGATATGCGTTCAGGTCATCTCTAATAGTGCTTCGGCAGACTTTGACGGCACAGCGATACATCACAGACATTCTGCGCACGTCCTACCCCTTCTGGCAGGTCCTCCGTGGTCAGCAAGATCCTCGAACCTCCATCATTTAACACGTGTGGGATGACATTGGAAGGCGACTCCGTCCCAGTACCAGCCTGTGGGATCTGGATGGACAGCTACAATAACTGTGGACTGACTTGCCTCAGGAGAGGATCCAAATGCATTAGAATCAGACGGGGTGTCACACACAACTGGCCTGGCGCCAACATTCCACCTGTACTGCCGACGGCGTTGTCTGTTTCATCCCATATTGTAATCAGTACAATAAAGTCACATGTTAATAATAATGATTATAAACTGGAGATGCTCTCCAAGCATAGGTAATGATTTTTCATGGCCGACGCCTCTACCAATTGGGCTATCGCAGACACCACGTAACCTGCGATAGCCCAATTGGTAGAGGCGTCGGCCATGATAGTCGATGTTCCTGGTTCGAATCCGGGTCGCAGAATTTTTCCTTCCATTTTTCAATTGGAAAAGTCACATGTTCTTTCATCATATCTCGTTTCATTCACTTTCAACCACTCTTTCTGGGTGCTTCACTTATTTTTGTCACCCACTGTATGTTAAGATGAAAATTATCACTTGTTAAAGATATTGAAAAGAGATCGGTGATCTTAGTTTATATTTGTTATGAATTAATTTTCCAAATATAACCATTCGACAATTGTCAAGTTTGTAAAAAAGTTAAAATTGACTGCATGTGATGGAGAACAATAATAAAAAGGGGAACTCAATCTGCGGAGACTTATTCCGCCGCACCACCCTCAGGTTGTCCCTGGTGCCCCAACGCACTTTCGGCAACTCTACAGACTTGGGCTCTGTGGACGGGTTTTCACCTACGACATGTCATATTCACAGGTTAGGTAGTAGAACTAGCTTAAGTAACTCCGTCTTTCAAAACGGTTGCCTAATAACTGATCACTAGGAAAATAAGAGTTTTCAGAGAATCTTAGTCGGAAAAACACTGATAAGTTTCTTAAATAAATACAGAAATACGATCCGATATTACATCTCTATTCATCCTAACATACTGTTATTTTGATTCTAATTTTGGTCTAAGTTAACATTATTGATAGGAAGGAGATTGCGCAACCAGAAAATATTTATAGCAGCTGAAGTTAAATTCAGGTTAATTGGGTTTTATTAGGTTTTAAATTACCATTATTTCGAAAAATAAAGTCTTCTGAAACAGAAAATCAAAAACGGTCCAGCAAGTAGGATCAAGAAGGTTCGGGGATTTTGAGAGCCATGAATACACGACGTTTGGTCAACTTCCCATGAACGAAGTTGACCAAACATAGTATTTCTTGAATACTGTGTGGCAGAACAACATGGCTCTGCCAACTGTGTGCAGATTAGCATTTTTTTTAATGTACTTGATTATTTTTGTAAGTGATCTTGCGATTTTAACGATTTTAATAAAAACTAGAAATAACTCACCCGATTGTATAATCGTCATTGTTAGATTTTTGACACACATTTCTCGCCATACCTTTATTTGTTGTGACATAGTCCATCGCTGATTTTATATACAGGATGATTTTTATATTTTACTACATTTGTCGAGAATAAATTACAGATTAGAATGCATAAAGTAAAATAATTAGAAGAAAAACTCTCAATTACTTACAAAAAAACATTGGCACTCTCCATTGAGAGGTTGGATTACTTGGCAGAAACTTGAAAAAAAATTATTTTCTTGGACGAATAAAAGAAAAGCTTGAAACTAGCAACAAATGGAGATTCATACACATGATGAAAACTAATGAGTCGGGAGACCACTATTTATCTCAAGTTAAAAATACAAATATGAAATTTTATTTATTTATTTATTTATTTATTTATTTATTTATTTGTATAATTAATTTAAAAAACGATAACTCAATTTTAATTTTAAAAAAATAGAAATAAAATAAATATTAAAAATAGTTAAAAAAGTCACCCGATGTGGAGAAATACAAATATTGAAGAAGATGAAATGGAGATGAAATGAAGGTCTTGTGGAGCTGATATAGACGAAACACAGATGAAATGAAGGTCTTGTGAAGAAATATTACAGGAAAACACAAAAGAAACACAGTAAACAGAAGAAGAGGATCTAGATGAAAGTCCGATGATCAGTAGCACGTTGATAATAAAAGTTGAATGAATAAAAAGTAACGTTTTCGGGATTTTATCCCATCTTCAGTTTGTAAACTTTTGAATGAATTTCAATTAAAACATAATTGAAGACATAATAAAACAAAGAAATCAAAACAATGTGATATTAAAATTGAAAAGGTATTGTTATTCGTTTGATTATTATGAACAGGGTAGTGGTATTGGATTTTTGAGAGCAAGGGAAGTGTTATTATTGTCTAGGTTATGTGTTATAACTTTAATTTGTATTTCTCCACATCGGGTGACTTTTTAAACTGTTTTTAATATTTATTTTATTTCTATTTTTTGAATTAAAATGGAGTTTTAAAATAATTATACAGAATTCAACTCCTACTCTCAATTATATATTTATTTATTTATTTAAAGGTTACATAAAATTGTAATGCCCAACAGGGACCCGTATGGTCAGCGACCGACTAGTTAGGTGCCTGTGGGTAAGTAAATATAATAGAGTGAATATTCCAAATTAAAAAAAAGTTATAATAGTAAAAAAAAAATTAAACAAAAATATATACAAAACAAACCAATCGGAGGCAACGGGAGACAGCTAGAATCATGGCCGTTAGAGAAAATTACAACCCACTAGAACAATATTAATCTAAAAAAAAACCAAAAAACTATATACATAATACATTGTCCATTCATCAATTAAAATAGTCACTAACAGGTATATTGGAGGATATTTTACATTGTATAGGTACTGAAATCAAATAAGTTACTTGTAGAACCTCGTTAAATGAATTTAGCATAACAATCGGAACAAATATATGTTAGAAAACATTATAGAACAAACATATTTACAGAGAGCACAAAATTCGTATTTATTTAAAATCGTAAAAATAAGAGAAAAAAAAACAAACAAACTTGAACAAGATAAAGAAGTGCTAAATGATATAAAAATGCAAACAAAATCAAAATCCGTGTGAAAATTAACAAAGTAAGTTGAACGAAATGAAGAAACAGATAACAGGATAATAAGTTTTTTAATTAGAAATTGTTTTTTACGTAAGCTTCCATATGTTTATTTTATTTTTTTATTTACTAATTTTTTTTTTGGTATATTTTCATTTTTAATTTTACATCTTGCATTTACTGTTTATTTATTCTCAGTATTATTTAATATTGAATAAACATATAAAATGATTTTTGAAGGGAAAAAAAATCACCGAAATAGAAGCGAACCTAGCTACACAGATGATAATCAAAAATGTTAACCATTTTCCTATCGGGAACCTCGACAAACGAATCTTTATTAAATTTATAAGCTTTCAAATGCTATTTTTACTACGTAACCTGTGAAATGCGACATGTCATAGGGCATAGTAATAGAAGAGCTTTTCTATTACAATCTTCGAACATGAAAATAATCTATTTTCATGCTCGAAGATTACAATGCATAGGGGAAGCCCCGCCCAACGAGCCTAATCTGTAGAGTTGCCGAAAGTGCGCTGCGAACTTTTGATACCGTCGGCCCCTACTGTTAATTATTACTACTCTTTAATGCTTGAGCTCTTAAGGAAATCATACTTCATAATTCTGCTTGAATTTCACACTTTTTATGCTTCGCGCTATTCCTTTCGTTTGGATCACGTCATTTATGGATAGTATAGGGAAAGCTCCACTTACGCTTGAAGTCCGCCATGGCCATCTGTTTGAAAAATGTGTGCACGCGTTCGGGAGGAGCGCCAGCCAATTCGAATGGCTCTCCAATACAGTCGCCAAGCAACGCTCCCACAAGGCAGCCCTTGAACTTGTTCGCCAAATAGACTGTGTGATCTTCCTTCATGGTGGGATCCGCCCCATCGCTCTCCCTGATCGTCGACATGTTTTCTCAGCGGGGAAACCAAGGCGATAGTGACACCTCTTGAGTGGAATCCCTACGAATGATTCAGTGCGATGATTACAAAGGTTATCATGATTATTAAAAAAATATATCCTCAGGTATTAAAAAAACATTTACAGTTTTTAAAGAGTATTTCAAAATATTCATATTTTTTTGAATTTTGCAACAACCGTGGGAAAGCAACATACATAAATAGAGTTGTATTTATATATTTCTGAACAGTGTGGTGAACAGAGGCCCGCAAAGCGCTAAAAATTGAATCACAAGATAGTTTTCGCAGACGATTTATTAAAACGGTAAACATCTAAGGGAAATCCGTTTATTACAAAAAAATAAAATAAAAAAGAAGACTCCAACTCACGAGGCTTCGAATGTAGAAGCTTTCAAGTGCCTCGCTTTTCCATTTCGCATAGGGACCTACAAAATGTAGAAGCGGCCCTGCATGTATAAACCATAGCTTTCATACATTCCTCTTGAAGGCTACGGTTTAACTGAAATTTCAAGACACTCTTGTTCATCTCATTGAAGCACATTACACTTTAATTTGTTGTTTCAAAGGCTCATTTGGGTGGGTAAAATGGTAAAGTACCCCACACAAAATGACTTAAAAGTACAGTATATGTGCAATTTTCTAAAACTTAAAAAATATACTTGTGAATGCGTTTCATTACATATATAGCCGACTTACAGCCGACACACGTTATTGTGATTTTAATTTTTTTTGTCCGTTTATGCTGATAAATTCTTGTTTTAAAAATATGATAATAAAAAAATGTTTCTGCGCAATTCTGGAATTATTAAACACGAAAAATATGAAGATGACTCTCATTTACAAAAGGAGAAACAGCCAATGTTGCCGTTACTGGTGGCCTTTTTGAAAAGCTTTACGGCCAGCTGGGTCACCGTGTCGCTGTCTTCGCAGACCCGCATCAAGTGCGGGGGGATGCCATCGAAACCGACATGAGCACCGCAAATGGCCCCCGCCATGCTTCCGATCGTATCCGTGTCCCCGCCCAGAGAGATTGCATAGTGGACAGTCCTCTCGAAAAAGTTTTCGGTCTATCGAAAGAAAAGAAAAGAAAAATAAGTTTAACGAAGAAAAACTAAATATGCCTCATTTGCCTTAAAATTAATCAAAATTTTATGATCTCGTAATTAATAACGATTTCTATTTCTAGCATGTACACAATGTGACACTGAAAATGCAACACCATGAACGCGTGCATAGAAAGTGATAAAAATCAGCAAACAGAAAAAGACAGCAATGAACAATACCGTATATGGCTCAAAATCAAAAAGGTGAGCATTTTTAGTTTTCAGTTTTCGAAAAAATAAACTTGCATTAGAAAATTAGATTATAATTTACATAGATAGTGCCTTGTGTTTTCTAATGGTACCGAAAAGGGGCACGCAAAAAACCTGTTTATTTTTTAGTTATGGCATAAAATAACAGAAATGGAAGTAAATAACGTACATTTCGGGAACGTTTTTTGAAAATGTATAAAATATGATGTAATTAATTTAATTTATTATTTCTTTTAAAAAAGTAAAGGAAATCGCAGTTCTCAATTAGATTATATTTTTGATCAAAATATTTAAACTTTGAAATATGGATTTTTACGAGTATTTGTCGTGAAATCGTGTTAGGTGTGAATTCACAAACGAAACTTTAATTTATTTTTTGTATTATGAGCCTGTATATTCAATTCAGATTATGATGCAAAGGGGCGATAATGTATCTATTTATCTATGTACAAACAATTTAAGATAAATAAATTAATGTTGATTTATTTTCTGACGTTCCCGGAAATGACGATCGCGTTCCCTGAATGATGATTACAATCATTCTTTACAATTGACACAAAGAAAACTTTTTCAGCAGTATTACATCTGTATTATACTTTAGGAATTATGACTTTTTGGTCAATTACATAATATTTTATATAGTAATATACCAATTGAGTCTTACAGGGAAATCAAAAATAAAGAATCACAATCTTTCTTTACTTCTCAAATACATTACTTTGCAGGAGTTTTCTCAAAAGTCATGGGACAGACCAATTTTACATAAAAATGAGACATTCCCATGCAATTTAAATGTTATCGTTCATATCAACACTACACAATAGAGATCGCTTGCACGCTTGCAGGAATGGCTCAAAGAAAGCAGCTTTCGGACTTCGAGAGGAATACATTTGATATTATCAGAAAAAATGTAAGGAAAAATTTTTCAATAGAAAAATGGAAGGAAAAATTCTGCGACTAGGATCGAACCAGGAACCGTGAGTATCACACTCGTTGCCTCTACCAGTCGTGAGAAGTTCCTGGGCCAACGTGAAGAAGGTACAGCAAGGCTCTAACCCGGTGTTCTTAAAGATTACCAGATAGTCAAGATGCAGGCCACTGAAAGGACGGGCACCCAGCTTGCAGATCGGTAATTTCTCCTATGCAACCAATCAAAACATTTGATGAGCACATATAAGAAATTATAAATGGAAACTGGAGATGAAACTAGGGATACTCAAATCATAAGATAATGATATTATCAGAAAAAATGGAAGGAAAAATTTCACTCGGAACCACGAATCTTTACTACCTGGTAGTCTTTTTCCTTCCATTTTTTCTGATAATAACATTTTCTTAAGATTGGAGTATTATCTGCAGTTTTCATTTATAATTTCTTATGAATACAATTGTTGGGTGACACCTTGCAGGCAAAAGTATTAGAGAGACCTCAACTCTGTTAAACATCTCCAAATCATCCGTTCAAAACGTCGGACGTGGAAAGATAAGGGCCCGAATAAATGTTCAGCTCAGGAGCGGAAGACCCAAGATTATGTCGGGCAGACACCGAAGGGCACTTCGCGGGGTGGTCACTGCAAACCGTAAAACATCGGTTGATAGACTGACAAGATCCTTTACTGACTCTATTAGCTTCGCAAGGATCTGCATTCGCTGGGTTTTCATGGTAGAGCTGCGGCCCATACAACCATCATCATCAGCACCTGCCAACACAGCGAGGAGATTGCAATGGTGCAAAGAGAGACGCCACTGGACTTTGGAGTAATGGTGGATGGTTGAATGTAGTGACGATTCACGATACACCATCTGTCAATCGGATTGAAGGACGTGGGTATAGTGAATGCCCGGAGAACGTCATATGGCAAGCTGAGTAGTGCCCACAGTGAAGTTTTGCGGAGGTCAGTGATTGTGTGGGAGTGCTTTTTATGGTTTGGCCTGGGTACAATCATTTCTGTGACTGGTCACCTGAACGCGGAATGTTACCAAGACATCCTGGACAACGCCGTACTCCTTGCCCTCTAGCAGCAGTTTGGAAATGGCCCTTTTCTTTTTCAACACCATAACGCGCCTTGCCACAAAGCAAGGGTTGTAGGCATATGGTTTGATAAAATGGAGATGTAATAATTTGACTGGCCTGTACAGAGCCCCGATTTCAACCTCATCGAACATCTTTGAGATGTGTTGGAGCGTCGATACCGCGCAAGAGCGGAGCGCCCGAAATCTGACTGAACTGTCAAAGGTACGTTTGGCAGAATGGCGAAAAATTCCTGCGGAAACATCAAAAACTTGTGGACAGTATGCCCGACAGAATAGAGGATGTGATAGCAGCAAAAAGTGGAGCAACTAGATACTAACACAAGTATTTTTCAAAGTGTTTCCATTAAATTGGAATTTTGGCAAGGTAGTGTATATTAATGCCTAAAAGAAAAAAACAAAGATTGGCTTAAAATAGCTAAATCTCTCACCTTTATCTGTGTAGAGAATGCAAGCGTCATTTCGAGAATGTAGTCATCATTTCGGTAACGCATGTCATAGTCCGAGAATGTTCCCGAAATGACCGTTCCCGAATGATTATTTGACATTTGATTTTGTTTATACGGCATCGACGCCACCCTAGAAGCCGGATTTCAGACTTATTAGCTAGTAAATCGTGTTATTTAGCGTAATTACGCTAAAAGTATATACGTTTCCCGCAAACGAAATATATAATGGCGTACCCGAAATGATAAGGAATTAAAGTACGCTACACAAATTTTAAACTGAAAGGTGCTTAACCAGCAAAATGTATTATAGATTGCACAAAATACACAAATACGGTCTCCCTTGTCGAAGAAGCTTCACGTGCATCCTCACCAGCACCATCTAGCGCGGTTATTTCGAAACATTTTACCAAACCCTTTATTGCGTTAATGAAATGACGTGTTAACTGTCGCACAACTTTTGAAAAGCCAATAAATGAAAATCTTAAGTAATAAAAATACAGTTTCCCATTATTTGTTTAAATAAATGATATATAAAGCTATATACCAAGGCATAATTTTCTATGTTTGGTTTAATGTAATTTTTTATTTATCTGAATTACAAGAAGCTGTTTATGGACGCGTTCCCGAAATGAGTTTAGAAGTATATTTTAAATAAAAAAAATAGGAAATTTGAAAATATTACCATTCAATTCACAGGGGGCGGACAATGACAGATGATACCTATGTTTTAAACCCTACTTTGTAATATTACCATGCAATTTTAATATAAAAATCTTTTTCGAAGTGAAATCTTCACCTCTTTGATTTTGAACCATATGCTCTTATAGACGCCCCGGCGTTTATTTGCAGGCTCGACTCCGGCGCTTAATAGAGACCCGGTTGCTATTAGAGACCGGCCATTATTAATAAAAACCTTCAGAACGTGTCGATACAGAAAGCTTCGCAGAAACCTTCAGATTTTTTTGCGCGTGTCGATACAGAAAGATACGCAAAAACATCAGCTAATACTGCAAACAAGCTACTTTATTTGCATTTCACATTATATTTATTAAAAACATTTTAACAACACGAGAAAACAATGAGAAAACAGCAAGATAAAACAATTTACGGTATATTGAATCTAAAATGATAAGTAAATTTACAATTAGGCTATCTCTGTAACAATCAAATACGGCATTGGGAAAGCTGTCAGGTAGAACGTTCCATTCCTTAAAAGCGACAAAAGGAAAAAGCTTATAAATTTTGCTGTTTAGATTAACGACCATATACTGCATAAACAGTTACGGTAACAACAAAAGGCCGAATCTTTCTATACCTTTCGCTGCTATTCGTCATCCGAATCCGCAATGACGGCTTCTTTTTGTCCAGTTCACTATCGTCTTCCTCTTCTTCCGGGTTTGTCACGACGTTTTGAATTCTTGCCGCCGATAATTTCTCTCTTCCTGTAAAACACGTCTGATTTTCTTTGAGGCAATGAATTAATGAATCTTCACTGCCCTCAGTAGAATTGGTGATACCACAATTTTTGAATGAATTCCGAATCATTTCATTTGATCCATGTAACTATCAGACGTCGTGAAGGAGCGCGCAAATTTCCGCCTCGGGTAATTTCTTTGTCATTTTCACCTGCCCTCCAATTTTCATACAATGCTCTCATCTTGTCCGTGAAAAGTTTGTTCCATGAAACGTCTGTTGGCTGCACATATTTCGTGCCACCTCTTGGAACGACTGCTGTGTCCATTATTGTACTTCTTGAGCTCCTGTTTAATATTTGCACTGATATGGCAACGATAAGATTCCCAAACGAGAATCTCTTGTGGAATGAAAATTTCCCATAAACTTTTTGCAGCCATTGGATTGTGAGATATTCGTTCATCCATCCGTTTTGTGAACACGTTATGATGGCTCCTCGAAGCTGAACATCTTGCTGCAACCTAGTCACTTCTCGTATTCCCCGTCTAAATACGATGAATGGTTTCATCACCCTTGGCCCCAAGAAATAACGTAAATGATCTTTCTCATGTCCAGTATTTTGATAGAGACTGTTGTTGCTCCGCTGGGATGAACAGTTCTCTCACCCGGCATGTCAAACCAAATTGACGTCTCATCTATTCCAAAAATGTTGCATTCTTGGATACCTTTGGTCATCCGCAACTGAGAAATCCACATCACAAAAGAAACAATTTTGTCAATCAGTTTATCTGGATCTTTTTGAGCCATAGTTGATTTTCGTCTGAGAGATAGCGAATTACGATCCATAAATTTTTGCAACCATTCGGAACTCGCAACAAAAATCTCCTTTCTTTTTTATTCTTCATCGATCACGGTATTGAAAATCACTTTCGCTTGTTCACGAATCATCTGTCTGGAAACTTGGAGGGATTTTCGCCGTTTGCTCGAGAATCCAGGACAATATACAGTTTTCAAGTTCTTCACTAACTTCTTGGATTCCTCCTCCTTCTAACCGCTTTCTGCTTGCACCTTTGTTCACTTTCGCAGACAACAGACTGTCATATTGTTTCTTCCATTCTCTAATTCTTTTCGGATCAACATCATAATGACGAGCGGCCGCTTCACCAGAAGTTTCTTTCGCCTTTTCCACCGCACGAATCTTAAAGGCAATGTCAAATGATCTTTTTGGAGGCTTATGGAAAGAAATGTACCGTAGAACAACACGATCGTATAGATGAAAAAAGTGCTATGGTAAACTCTGCTAATCCACCATTGGCAACGTCCTCGCCACACTGCTTTTTCAAAATGAGACAGGAATGTTGTTGTACAGTTTCCCAAATACCTTACTCCTTTCCTTAAAATAATTTACTTTATTCTGATCAACGTTTTCCAACGAGGAACGAAAAGAGAAACAAAAAGGTAAAGCACATCCGGTTCCATAGTACGAGCTTGAGAACTGACAATCGAAAACATTAAGGCGCTCTAGAATATATTATTATGAAGCGTAACAATACCAAAGTGGTCTCTTTGGTTTTGCACTTCAGAAATGGCATCCTGTACCACACTCTTTATTTATCACTGCTGTAATATACCCGGCTATTGTTAAAGGCCCGGCTACTGCTTGGCAGATTCCCCCTCTACCTCTAGGCGCTTATTAGAGGCCGGCTTTAATAAGAGACCAGCGTTTATAGGAGCATATACGGTAAGTGATGTTTATTACAACACTAGGCGGTGCTAAATCCTGCTGTTTGCAACTGATTTTTGAGACACCATTTAAACAATGAAGGAAGACAAACGGGGAGGCTTTCTCTTATCATTGTAGGCTATGGCTGAAGTATGTGTCAGCATTATTTGTATTACCTCGGAAAATCCGGACTTTAAGATTTTCCGGACAACCCTCTCCCCCAATTAGTCCGTAAAATCGAGTGTCAACTGTATTCAATTTTGTGCAAACGGGCTATTTTCGAAAACATGGCATCTGTGTCACATGACTATTTGATATGACAGCAGAATAAGGAGGAAGGACGTTGTAGTATTTAATAAACAATTATTTAATGAAAATAAATTAAGATTTACAGATAAATTGTAATAGTCAATTAAGGTTGGTATCAAAAGTTAAACAAGCAAATGACTCTTTATAGTGATTGAAATCATGAAATAAATAAGTTTATTCTCTTGGACCGATGTCTTCTAAATAGGCCTTGACATCCACCTTCGGAAAGGCCCAAGTCCTACTAGGAGGAGAGTAGGCGCTCCGTCCTACGTAGAAAAATATTCGGATATTAGCAAGATGTAAAATTGCGTAAACGACTATTAGAACCATCACTATACTCTCCTTAATCTTGATTAGCTTTAAATTAAGGCCTTATCATTCTTGAAAATTAAAGGTCTCTTAATTCAATGACTAGCTTACTTTGATAAATTAATATTAGAGGCTTCGGACCCTGGTCCTACATAAGCTCGTACGTTGGGCGGGCTCAGGCAGGTGAGCACTGGAGAGTTGGGATGAAATGTCGGGGCTTTTCGCCATAAGGAAATACGGGATAAGCTGGATTCTTGAGTTTAAGAAAAATACAAAGAATACACAGAATTAATACGATATCAAAGTCACACCGCTTTCGGAGCTTCGTCACTGCATACACATGATAAAAATGCCCACTCTCGAATGCATTGGATTTGGTGGGGTGGGAGACATGTAAAGTTATCAGTTATAGATAAAATGAAACAAGAAATTTCACTCACGTGAATTAGCGGCAGAAGAATCCCTATCGCAAGCAATACAGCGCGCGGTCGCTGGCGCCAGTACGCACGCTGCACCTTGCGCGGTCTCGGAAGAGCACTCGCACGACGGATTCTTATTATCGTTGCCAGTAGATATCGACTCGGCCACTTTTGCTTTCTCCGCTGTCGTCTCTGTTATCCCCGTAGACACACCTTGACGGGGCTGTTTGGTTGGTTTGGTTTGTTTGGTATTAACGTCCTTTTCAACTGCCATGGTCATTTCAGGACGGCATTATAGGGGCCGCAAATTTTGCCTCGCAAGGGTTCTTTAACGTGCAGCCGGCAAACGACTACACGGGATCAACGACTACACGACTACACGGGATCAACGACTACACGGGATCAACGACTACACGGGATCAACGACTAAACGACTACACGGGATCTCCGAAGGAAGTGCGTGATCTCAGGATTTTCCCCCTGAAAAAATCCTCGTCGTCCACGGCCGGGGTCGAACCCGCGTCCTCGGAAGAGGCTGTCGCTCTGGCGTATTTTTCCTACGTCGTAAGACACACCATCCATCAAAATTTCTTTTCCTTTCAGAAGACCGTTTCCTTCTCTCTCGCTCTCTTTGTTTTCTCATTCCAGTCCGAAATCTCTTTCCTTCAAATATTCCCTTGCCTTCATTCTGTTCTTTCCGAACCTCCTCTGTTCGAAGCCAAGCACTCTCTGTCTGTCTTTTTTTGTCTTTCTCTCTATCTCCCCTTTGCTCTTCACTTTTCCTGTTGTCGACTCGCCCGACCTTCTTCATTCCTCGCGGGGGTCGCTTCCCTGTACGGCGATCCACAACATTTCTTTTCTCTCTCCGATTTCTTAATTTCTTTTTTATTTTAATTTTCTTCGCCCGTTCTTCGATCTTAATCGCTGACAATCTGTTTCTGATTTCGAAATTTTCAAAGTAATTTGCGAGTCTCGTAGAAATTTAATTAAATTAAACATTGAATTTTGTGCAAATGTATTATCAAAGACATGATAGCTGTTTACACAGGGTGGCGTACTTTCTCAAACGTCCAGAAATAGCCCCCCGCATTTCCATGATTTTGAGTTGGAACAGAAATCGAAACCTTCAAAGTGACTCGGAAATAAAACTCGTGTCTATTAGCAAGCTTTTGAACATCACATAGTTCAAGTGTATGTATTTACCCATGGGAATGTGACATTTTCCCGCAGAAAAAAGTAGCCTAAATGTTGAGCCAAACTATAAGCTATAACCATACTAAAACCATCACGTTCTTCATTTGTTTCCTGCGTAGGTATTTGTCTCATTTTTGCCGAATTTCTTGAGTCCTGAGCAATGATATCTATAGAACTCCTAGTGTAATTATCCCGGGCAACGCCGGGTCCTCTGCTAGTCTTCTATCTATATATATAAACAAGGATGTTTGTTTGTGGGTTTGTGGGTTTGTTTGTTTCTTATGCAAATCTACAGTTTTATTCCGATCTTGATGAAATTTTGCATAGTTACCCTTCAAACCATGAGGAAGGTCACTGTCTACCTCAGATTTCGAAAAAATAATAATTATTGATAAAACATCGATATTTATGGTTATGGCAAGGCATATTAATGAGAAATATCTCATGACCAACAATGCAAGGCAAAGTCTGTGGAACAATCGGTATCAACACTGGTATCAGCACGCAATTCACAAGCACTCTGCATGGTTCAACAATATATATCTCATTACCAACAATGCAACGAAAAGTTTGTGAAACAATAGGTATCAACAATAGTGTCAACACGCAATTCACACTCTGCACGGACCAACAATATACATCATGGCCAGCAATGCAAGTAAAAGTTTGTGCAACAACAGCTATCAACACGCAATGCACCAACACTATGCAAGGATCAACAATATATATCTCATGACCAACAATGCAAAGCATAGTTTGTGCAATATAGGTAGGTTTCAATTTGTAACAATGCATAGAATTCCGATTATTTAGGCTTTTCTTAGAAAAGAGAGTTCTTAGTACTTAACAATTTCTTGAAAACCTTTTAAAATGATCAATAACTGGAGATAATGGAGAGTTAACAAACTATTGAGAAAGAGTGGAAAGACGACAGAGGAAGCACTCCTTTAGCTCCGTGCTGTATTGAACAAATGGTAAGCAAGTAAAAAGAATAATCGGCGACTGCTAGACTACACGAAGTGATGAATATTTGTAATTACCTGTATGTGCCTTATTTCGGCTAATTAAAAATAGGAGTAAAGACTTTCTGATTCGCCCTCGTATAAGAAGACTTTTGTGGGTTTATTTGTTTGTTTCTGATACGAATCTACACTTTTATTCCAATCTTATGAAATTATGCACACTTGATCTTCAAAGCAAGAGAAAGGTCACTGTCTATCTGAGATTTCGAAAAGATAATAATCTATCTACATGTATAAAGAAGGATGTTTGTGGGCTTGTTTGTTTGTTTATTGATTTGTTTGTTTGTGGGTTTGTTTATTATGCAAATATACAGTTTTATTCCGATCTTGAGGTAATTTGCATACATGACCTTCAAACCATGAGGAAGGTCACTTTCTACCTCAGATTTCGAAAAAATAACAATTACTGATACAAAATCGGTATTCATGGTTATGGCAAGGCATATTAATGAGAAATATCTCATTGCCAACAATGCAAGTAAAAGTTTGTCCAACAATAGGTATCAACAGTCGTATCAACACGCAATGCACCAACACTATGCAGGGACCAACAATATACATCTCATGACCAACAATGAAAGGCAAAGTTTGTGCAATATAGATAAGGTTCAATTTGTAAAAATACATAGAATTCCTGTTATTCAGGCTTTTCTTAGAAATGAGAGTTCTTAGTACTTAACAATTTCTTGAAGATCTTTAGAAATGATCAGTAACTGGAGATAATGCAGAGTTAGTCGACTATTGAGAAAGAATGGAAAAACGACAGAGGAAACGGTCTTTAGCTCTGTGCTGTATTGAGCAAATAGTAAACATGTCAATAGAAGAATCGGTGATCAACAATGCAGCTAAAATAGAAAAAGCTATACGGGCATTTGAAACATCTGATCAACGGGAGTTTCGAATAGAGCAAGAGCTTCTACGTGAAGAGCAAGAAAAACTTGAGTCTAAAGTATCTGGTCCCGGTATAACAACTAGAATTCCTGTTTCTCGTATTTTTCATAGAATGGATAGACCCTTTGCTCTGTGTTGTATTGATTGAGTTATTATTTAACCAATTGGAAGTTATAATTTAATTTTTTGAGGTTCTTCTGTTTACCTACAAGTGTAATTAACCTGGGCAACGCCGGGTATCTCTGGTTTGGTTTGGTTTGTTTGGTATTAACGTCCTTTTTCAACTGCCATAGTCATTTCAGGACGGCGTTATAGGGGCCGCAAATTTTGCCTCGCAAGGGTTCTTTAATGTGCAGCCGGCAAACGACTAGACGGGACCAACGGCTTTACTTCCCTTCCGAAGGAAGTGCGTGATCTCAGGATTTTCCCCTTGAAAAAATCCTCGTCGTCCTCGGCCGGGGTCGAACCCGCGTCCTTGGGCATGAGAGGAGATCACGCAACAACTGAGCCACCCGGGTATCTCTGCTAGTTCTTCTATCTATATATATAAAGAAGGATGTTTGTGTGTGGGTGAGTGGGTCTGTTTGTATGTTTTTTATACAAATCTAGTTTTATTCCGATCTTGATGAAATTTCGCATACTTGACCTTCGAAGCATGAGGAAGGTCACTGTCTACCTCAGATTTCGGAAAAATAATAAATATCGATAAAAAAATCGATATTCATGGTCATGGCAAGGCATATTAATGAGAAATATCTCATGACCAACAATGCAAGGCAAAGTTTGTACAAAAATCGGTATCAACAATGGTATCAGCACGCAATTCACAAACACTCTGCATGGATCAACAATATATATCTCATGACCAACAATGCAAGCAAAGATTGTGCAAAAATAGGTATCAGCATTGATATCAGCACGTAATTCACACAAAGCTCGGACCAGCAACAGATATCTCATGACCAACAATGCAAGGCAAAGTTTGTGCAACAATAGGCCCGTTCGCATCAACAATGGTAACACGCAATTCACCAATAACAATGAGCACAAAATGATGATGCAATGATAAAGCAATCCTTTTCAAGAATTATAACAATGAACATAAAATGATGATGCAATATGGATAAGTTTAGAATTCCTGTTATTCAGGTTTTTCTTAGAATAAAGAGTTCTTAGTATTTAACAATTTCTTGAAAATCTTTAAAAATGATCAGTAACTGGAGATAATGAAAAGTTAGTAGACTATTGAGAAAGAGTGGAAAGACGACAGAGGAAGCACTCCTTTAGCTCCGTGCTGTATTGAGCAAATGGGAAGCAAGTAAATAGAAGAATCGGCGACTGCTAGACTACACAAAGTGATGAATGGCCAAGTTTTGCTTCAACACATCGAAAGAAGAGTGGAAATTGCAACAACATCAAGTGTACATCTGAAGTAAGATTACGTGAGTAAGAAATTATTGGAGAGGTCCATCCATTGTGGGCCTGTAAAATCTTTTTTTTAGAATTTTTACTGTATTAATTCTAAGCATTTGAATGTGTTTATTTTTAAGATATTGCAAAATTTAATTTAATTTTTTGAGATTGTTCTGTCTACCTACAAGTGTAATTATTCCGGGCAACGCCGGGTACATTTGCTAGTCTTTCTATATATATGAAGAAGAATGTTTGTGGGTCTGTCTGTTTGTCGGTTTGTTTGTGGGTTTGTTTGTTTCTTAAGCAAATCTACAGTTTTATTCCGATCTTGATGAAATTTTGCTACTTCACCTTTAAAGCATGAGGAAGGTCACTGTCTTCCTCAGATTTCGAAAAAATAAAAATTATTGATAAAAAATCGATATTCATGGTTATGGCAGGAAATGGATATAATAGACGATATAGATAGGGCAGTCTCTCTCGATGAAGCAAAGGAGATGTATGTATGTGTTTCTTTGTATATATATGTGAGTGTGTGTGTGTGTGTGTGTGTGTGTGTGTGTGTGTATGTGTGTATCTGTTAGTGTGTTTGGCACGTTTTAGCAGTGCATAACCTACTACGGTTTATTTCCAAAAAACACATCAGGTTATTATTATACTTCCTGAGATTGTTCTGTTTACCTACTGTGTAATTATCCCGGGCAACGCCAGGCCCTCTGCTAGTCTATCTTCTATCTATATATACAGGGTGTAACTAAAGGTGTGTTACAAACTTTGGGGAATGATAGAACTGGTCAAAATAAGCATATTTTGTTCTATGAACATTGGTCCACAACTGCATTGTTTAAGAGTTATAGCAACTGTTCAAAATGACGCCCTTCAGCGTCAATGCAGGCTTGCATTCGTCGCTGTACATTGCAAGACACCCGTTGCAGCATCTGCTGGGAGTCCCTGATATTGTCTGCTGCTACAGCCAATCGTGCGATGAGTTCCTCCACTGAATTAACCATTGTTTCGTAGATCAGGGACTTTAGGTGGCCCCACACAAAGAAATCCAATGGTGTTAGGTCTGGTGATCGTGGCGGCCAGGTAACTGGACCACCCCGTCCAATCCAACGATCGCCAAACGTATCAGTGAGGAAGGCCCGGACATGCTGTGAGAAATGTGGAGGTGCACCATCATGTTGGAACCACATTACTTGACGGATGTTAAGAGGTATGTCATCCAACAGTTCAGGCAGCACCTCCTGAAGAAAGACGAGGTAGGTTTGTGCATTCATACGAGCTGGGAGAATGTACGGCCCAATGAGGCGATTGCCTACAATACCAGCCCACACGTTGACAGAAAATCGTTGCTGGAAGCGCCTTGTCGAAATGGCATGTGGGTTGATACGGTCCCAAACATGGATATTCTGGTGGTTGAAAATGCCTTCCCTGGTGAAGGTTGCTTCATCAGTGAACAGCACCTGCTGTGGGAATGCTGGTTCCTCTCTACAACGTGCAAGAAACCATCTGCAGAATGCCATACGTGGTGCAAAGTCAGCAGCTCCAAATGCTTGCACTCGTTGCATACGAAACGGATGAAACAGTTGGTCATGCAGAACTCGCCAAACAGACATGTGATCTGTGTTCATGATGTGTGCAAGCGCACGGGTGCTACATGTTGATCTTTCGTGAACTCTACGAAGCACAGCTTCTTCGAATTGAGCGGTACGACGGGTGCGAGCGCGACCATGCTCTCCACGCATCACAGCTACACTTCCTGTTGCTCGTAGACGTCGCACAAGCCGAGCAAACATTGTGTGAGCTGGCTGACGACGTTGTGAAAACTGCCGTCTGTACAGACGACAAGCAGCCCTTCCATTACCGTCTGCAGCACCGTACACTAAAAACATGTCAGTGCACTCGTTAAAGGTGTAGTCCATATCCAGATGCGATCACACACGTTAGATTTTTTAGTGTGCAGGATCTGCTTGCATGGTAATGTGATGGTGTGGTCATGTTACTTTAAAAATTTACATGACCATACCATAATTCAGAAAGGGGTGTGTCATAAGCCTGCATTGATGCTGAAACGTCATTTTGAACAGTGGCTATAACTCTTAAACGATGCAGTTGTGGACCAATGTTCATAGAACAAAAAATGCTTATTTTGACCAGTTCTATCATTCCCCAGAGTTTGTAACACATCTTTAGTTACACCCTGTATAAAGAAGGATGTTTGTTTGTTTGTGGGTTTGTGGGTTTGTTTGTGGGTTTGTTTGTTTGTTTTTTATACAAATCTACATTTGTATTCTGATCTTGATTAAATTTCGCATACATGACCTTTAAAGCATGAGGAAGGTCACTGTCTACCTCAGATTTCGAAACAATAAAAATTATTGATAAAAAATCGATATTCATGGTTATGGCAGGGCATATTAATGAGAAATATCTCATGACCAACAATGCAAGACAAAGTTTTTGCAACAATGGTATCAACACGCAATTCACAAACACTCTGCACGGACCAACAATATATGTATCTCATGACCAACAATGCAAATAAAAGTTTGTGCAACAATAGGTATCAACAATGGTGTCAACACGCAATGCACCCACTATTCATGGATCAACAATATATGTCTCATGACCAACAATGCAAGGCAAAGTTTGTGCAATATAGAATTCAATGCATAGAATTCCTGTTATTCAGGCTTTTCTTAGAAAAGAGAATTCTCAGTACTTAACAATTTCTTGAAAATCTTTAAAAATGATCAGTAATAATGAGTTAGCAGAGTATTGAGAAAGAGTGAAAGACGATAGAGGAAGCACTCCTTTAGCTCCGTGCTGTATTGAGCAAATGGTAAGCAAGTAAATAGAAGAATCGGCGACCGCTAGACTACACAAAGTGATAAATGGCCAATTTTTGCTTCAAGACATCGAAAGAAGAAAGGAAATTGCAACAACATCAAGTGTACATCTAAAGTAAGATTACGTGAGTAAAAAATTATTTAGACTAGAAGGCATCTATTGTGAGCCTTTAAAATTGTTTTTTCGATAAAGCAAGTCCCGGTATATCACCTAGAATGGATTTTTTCAGTGAAGAGGTAAATTCTTGTCTTTCGGATTTTTCTTAGAATGGATAGTCCCTTCGCTGTATATTGTAGTGTTTTTTTATACAGATTTACAGTTTTATTCCGATCTTGATAAAATTTCGCATACATGACCTTCAAAGCATGAGGAAGGTCACTGTCTACCTCAGATTTCGAAAAAGTAATAAATATTGGTAAAAAATCGATATTCATGGTTATGGCAGGGCATATTAATGAGAAATATCTCATGACCAATAATACAAGGCAAAGTTTGTACAACAATAAGTATCACAATGGTATCAACACGCAATTCACAAAGACTCCGCACGGACCAACATTATATATCTCATGACCAACAAGGCAAATAAAAGTTCGTGCAACAATAGGTAACAACAATGGTGTCAACACGCAATGCACCAACACTATGGAAGGATCAATAATATATGTCTCATGACCAACATTGCAAGGCAAAGTTTGTACAATATACACTGAGTTAGCAAAACTCATGGGATAGCAAGCACATTGATTGATGGGCATGGCTCACGAATTCACAGGGGTAACGGATTATGGGAATGGACCATTAGACGTTGTGGGAAGAGCTTGGATAAGTGATTAATCAGAAATGGCACGTCGTCACGAGTTGGCGTCTTTTGAACGGGGTATGATAGTAGGTGCTCGTTTGAAACGGCAGTGGTGCAGGAACTTAGCTTTACACGTTCAACTGTCCCCAGGGTGTATCGGGAATGGCTGGATGTAGGCATCACAGTCCACAACAGGCACCATACAGGGCGTCCATCTGCCCTGAATGATCGTGACCGGCGACACCTGGGACGAATGATTCAGAGAGACAGGAGCGCAACAGTGCAGCAAATCACAGACCAGTTCAATACTGGCCGCACTAGAAACGTCTCTCGGTGGACAATCCGTGCCCTCAGGTTTGGCAGCCGTCGCCCTACACGGGTGCCAATGCTTACCCAGCGTCATCGGACACTCCGGCGTGCATTTGCCACCAACCATCTTGGCTGGACTCTGCAACAGTGGCGTAACGTCATATGGTCAGATGAGTCACGATATCAACTGTACCACGCTGATGGGAGGCACCGTGTGTGGCGCAGACCTCACGAAACGATGGATCCCGCATGCCAACAGGTGGTGGTGCAGGGTGGTGGGGCGTCAGTGATGGTCTGGGTTGCATTTTCCTGGTTTGGAATGGGCCCTCTGGTTATCCTGGACCAAACGTTGAATGGTCCACGGTATCGTCAACTCATCGGAGACCATCTGCACCCGTTTTTGACATTTCAACAACCTGACGACGTAGCAGTCTTTCAAGATGACAATGCTCCACCACATCGCTCCAATGTCGTCCGCGAATGGTCCGAGGAGCATGCAGGAGAGGTCCAACGACTGAGCTGGCCAGCCCGGAGCCCTGACATGAATCCCATCGAGCATATCTGGGATGCTGTTGAAGTCAGGCTCCGGGCACTGGATCATCCGCCCACGAACGGGCAGCAACTATCTTTGGCTCTGCAGACTATCTGGTGTCAACTGCCTCCAGAAGTGTAACAGAGACTTGCAGACTCACTACCACGCCGTATTGCTGCACTCCACAGGGCCCGACCAGATATTAAGTAACTATCCCATGAGTTTTGCTAACTCAGTGTAGAATTCAATGTATAGAATTCCTGTTATTCAGGCCTTTCTTAGAAAAGAGAATTCTTAGTACTTAACAATTTCTTGTAAATCTTTAAAAATGATTAGTAACTGGAGATAATGAGTTAGCAGACTATTGAGAAAGAGTGAAAGACGATAGAGGAAGCACTCCTTTAGCTCCGTGCTGTATTGAGCAAATGGTATGCAAGTAAATAGAAGAATCGGTGACCGCTAGACTACACAAAGTGATGAATGGCCAAGTTTTGCTTCAAGACATCGAAAGAAGAAAGGAAATTGCAACAACATCAACTGTACATCTAAAGTAAGATTACGTGAGTAAAAAATTATTTAGACTAGAAGGCATCCTTGTAGAGGTCCATCCATTGTGAGCCTTTAAAAAATTTTTTTTCGGTAAATCAAGTCACGGTATATCACCTAGAATGGAGGTTTTCAGTGAAGAGGTCAATTCCTGTCTTTCGGATTTTTCTTAGAATGGTAAATTCCTGGGACTTTGCTCTATATTGTAGTGATTGAGTTATTATTTAAGCAATTTGGAGGTTTAATTTAGCTTTTTGAGGTTGTTTTGTTTACCTACAAGCGTAATTATCCCGGGCAGCACCGGGTCCTCTGCTAGTCTTCTATATACAGGGTGTGCCAAAAGTAGCGGGACAGTCGAATATTTCGCGAAATTTACATCGGATCGAAAAACTGAAAAACACGTGTT
>JAHWFO010007254.1:1741259-1753759 GCA_023313115.1 Rhysida immarginata
TTGGGCCCCATGGACGTGACACAATTGAGAGACTTGGCAAAACTTTTGCATATTCCCAAACTGACTATGGAAAGAATAAACGCACCATGGACAACAATGACTCCTGATTGGTTGATCATCGTCTACTTGTAATTTCAATTTATGTACTTTAAACTTGCATTTATGTCTGTAATTGGATTGTAACTAGCTGTCTTTTACTATAAAAGTGACTCTGTAATTCACTTCTACTTTATCAGAACAGAACTTCTCTGGTCTGATCAAGTTCTTGTATACGCTGAGGAAGGCAGCTCGGCTGCCGAAATGCGCATACGTTGTAATAAACATCTGATGTGGAATAGTGGTTTCCTGTTGTTCTTGTTAATCTGTGTCCACAGTTTCTGGCTTCATCTCCTTCTATTTGACTTCAACGTGGTTAATTTGGACGAAGCCATCATATTCCTAAAAGAGAATTGTACAGGCAAGGAGGGGGGTTGGAGACAAACCTCGCAGCTAGGTGTTGCTAAAGAAGCCATCCAAGAAGGACATACGTAGCTTTAAGAACAAAGAACAAGTCAGGTTTGCGAGAAAATTAATTCTATGCCAGGGACCCACTTGTGGATGATAAGGATGATAACAGATGAGAAACCTCCTTAGTCAAGTTTGCGAGGAAATTAATCCAAACGCTAGGGACCCAGAAGGATAATGAACGTCTTGATGTAGTGGTTTACGGGAATATTAATTAAAACGCCAAGGACCAGCACATAAGAAGTAACAGAAGGTGAATATCGCCCTGAAAAGGGCGCACCGTGAAATGAGAGTAGAGGTGATACCTCGATGAGTCAGTCCGTCCTGATCGTCCTTCTCGTAGGTCTTCCCGACTATGTTGGGCAATGACGACGACGACGACAATCGAACAGTGAAGTGTACATTTGTTCAGATGGTACGTAAGCAGTTCTTACACGAGTCTCACCCTTCCGAAATAAATTCCACATGCAATACATTGCAATAGGCAAGAATCCTGACTACTCCAAAGAGATCTTCTACATTATGAAAAAAATAATAAGATGAAGCAGAGTGGCGCAGTGGAAGCGTGCTGGGCCCATAATCATGTTGGACAATCGACAATCGAACAGTGAATTGTACATTTGTTCAGGTGGGACGTAAGCATTGCTTACACGAGTCTCACCTTTCTGAAATAAATTCCACATGAAATACACTGAAATAGGCAATAAGCCTGACTAACCTAAAGAGGTCTTCCACATTATGAAAAAAATAATAAGATTGACGATTGTCCGAAGAGTGGGAGAGGTGGAGGGGGTGGTATCACATCTTCCAATAATCCGGGGAAGGAAACGTTGCCAATGCTTTCGAAGTAGACATCAAGAATATGCCTTAGTTTTCTATACTTTGTATGCCACTTCATTTCCATCAGGGTATTCAGTATTCCAGCCACTAGGTCATTGTCATGGCTCTTCATCGTCTGCACCATGTTCATCAGGAGATCTTGGATATACTTTCCATTTTGAGTCATGTTCAGATCTGAGTGGATGTAATGATTTTTTACGGTCCTTCTTCCAAGCTAGGCAATGGTCTTCAGGTAACATTTTGGAACGACTGGAGTTCACTCCATCTACTTCTACTTATAGTCACCCACGCAGGCATACCATACAGGAGGATGGTCCGAATCACTTCTTGTACAGTAGTAAATTATTGTCGATGATGCGGGTGCTGTTTGGGCAAATCGAAAACCTACAATCGAAGAATGAAGTGTACATTTGTTCAGGTGGGACGTAAGCAGTGCTTACACGATTCTCACCGTTTCGGAATAATTCCACATGAAATACATTGAAATAGGCAAGAAGTCTGACTAACCCAAAGAGGTCTTCCACATTATGAAAAAACGAAAAAATAAGATTGACGATTGTCAGAAGAGTGGGAGAGGGGGAAGGTGCTATTATATCTTGCAATAATCCGGGAAGGAAACGTTGCAAATGTCTTACGGTCTTTCTTCCAAGCTGCGCAATGGTCCTCAGGGTAACATTCTCGAACGACTGGGTAATTTATTGTCGATGCTGAGGGCGCTGTTTCTACCCAGGAGAACTATAAAACTGTACTTAGCCCTCTTTGCTTTGTTCAGAGCAAAAGTTACGTGACGATTCCAGAAGTGTCTTGAGTCGATGATAACGCCAAGATACTTGTAGTTGTCAACCCATTCGAGTTTCTTATTGAATAGAACCAGGGAATCCAGGGGACACTTAAGTTTTTTGTTGAAGTACACGGCTTTGCATTTTCCGACGTTAAGATTCAGCTTCCAGCAATTAAACCAGCTGAGTGATAACGTGAGATGGGTGGTGCGCCCATGCCATGATGGCAGTATCATCAGCATAGAAATATAAATTACTGTTCTCGGGTTTTTAGAAGTCGTGCACAAACGACGTAATTATAGAGAACGGGCCCGAGAACATAACCCTGTGGGACACCGGCTTTTACCTTGCGGGGCGTGGAAAAGTTTTCGCCAACTTTGGCTTGATAGAACCTGTCACCATCATAATCAAATCAGAAAGGAACCCGTCTCTAATCATCTTGTAGATTAGCCCCTAGTGCCACATCTGATCGAAAGCTTTGCTGACGTCAAGAAAAACCACGCCACAATACCTGGAAAGGTTAGTGGTGCTCAGATCTTAAGCGAGCCTCCATATCTGCATCTGACACGACTGGGCGGCTCGAAAGCCAAACTGTTCTTCCCGCATTAAACCATTGGTGAGACTATTCTTCCCGCGCTGTTTGGGCAATCGACAATCGAACAGTGAAGTGTACATTTGTTAGGATGGGACGAAAGCAGCGCTTTCACAAAACTCATCCAACCAGAATAAACTCCAAATGAAATACACTGAGGTAGTCAAGAAGCCTAACCAACCCAAGCGGTCTTCCATATTATACAAAAAAGCAAATCAGATTGACGATTGTCAGAAACAAAATACAAGCGAAATAAAAAACACAATGAGAAAGAAGATTATCACATCTTCCAGTAGTCCGGGAAAGAGACGTTGCTAATATCTTCAAAATTGACGTCAAGAACGTGCCTCGGTTTACGATACTTCGTATGCCAGTTCATATCCAATGAGTTCTTCAGTATTCCATTCACAAGCTTATTGTCGTGAGTCTTTATCTTCTGTATCATAATCAAAAGGAGATCCTGTATAAACTTTCCGATATGGGCCATGTTTAAATCCATGTGGATGGATTGGTTTTTCACCGTCCTTCTGTCCAGCTGAGCAATGGTTCTCAGGGTAACATTCTGGAATGACTGTAGTTCACTCCATCTGGTTTTACAGATAGTCGCCCACGCAGGCATGCCATAGAGGAGTATGGTCCGGATAATCGATTAGTACAGAAGTAGCTTGTTGTCAATGCTGAGGGCGCTGTTGCGACCCATGAGAGCTATGATACTGTACTTAGCCCTCTTCGCTTTGTTCAGAGCATAGGACATATGCCGGTTCCATGAGAGTCTTGAGTCAATGATAACTCCCAGATACTTGTAGTTGTTCACCCAGTCCAGTTTCTTATTGAACAGAACAAGAGAATCTGTGGGACGCTTGAGCTTCCTACTGAGGTTCAAAGCCTTGCACTTTCCGACGTTAAGGTTCAACTTCCAGCAGTTAAACCAGTCTTCGAACTGCTTCAAGGCGCACTGCAGCCGAGTGATAACGTGAGCCGGCTGGTGTGCCCATGTCATAATGGCAGTATAATCCGCATAAAAATACAGATTACAATTATCGGGTTTCGGGAAATCATATACAAAGTAATTAAATAGCACAGGCCCGAGGACAGAACCCTGAGGGACACCGGCCTTTACAACACGGGGCGTGGAAAGATTTTCTCCAACTTTGGCTTGATAGGATCTGCCGTCAAGAAAGGATTTCACCAACAAAATCAAATCGGCAGGGAACCCGTCTCTGATCATTTTGTAGACAAGGCCCTAATGCCACACCTGGTCAAAAGCTTTACTGACATCGAGAAATACCACCCCACAGTACCTGGAGAAGTTCAGGGGGGTGCTCAGGTCTTCAACGAGCCTCCATATCTGCATATGACAAGAGTGGGCAGCACGAAAGCCAAACTGCTCTTCCCGAAAAAGGTCATTTGCTAGACAGTGGTCTTGGAATCTGACAAGAATCGTTTTCTCCAACACTTTGGACATCGTGGGTAGCAGGCTAATAGGTCGGTAACTCCCCGGAATCGCAGGATTTTGCCCCTGCTTGGGGATACTCAACACAATAGATTGCTTCCAAGCCACAGGGAAGTAAGAAAATTTCCAGCAGACGTTAATGATATTAGTGAGATAGTCAATAAAGCTCTTCGGGAGATTTATAAGGGCGTTATTATTCACCTTGTCTCTTCCTGGAACCTTCTTCTTTTTCAGTTTACTTATGATGGTGGCGACCTCTCCAGCCTCGATGCTGTTCTTCGTTAAATGCTGTGGGAATTCATCAAAGTTGACAATACCTTCTTCCACACGCTGAGACATGATTTGGCTCTCGGGCTTATCGTTGGTAGGAGTAACAAACTGCATTTCCAGTGAATCTGCAATGACTTGGGCCTTGTCCTGATCAGTTTGCACATACTCACTTTGTGGTGTACGGAGTGGAGGAAGCGTAACATTCTTCTTCTTCTGTAAAGCTCTGACCATACTCCAAATGGAATTGTCGCGAGCCGACAAGCTTTTGAGTTTTTCATTCCATCTAGCGTCGCGAAGCTCTTTTATCTCCTCTTGAACTCTTCGCACTAACCTGTTGTACTTGGTTTTGAGCCAAGGTTCACGATAGCGTTGCCATAGTCTACGGGTCCTGTTTCTTTCAGCAATTAGGCGTTGGATTCCAGGAGTGAGTTGGATTCGATGAGAAGGTTTATTCTCTGATGGATACTTACTAGCTTCTCTGGCACTGTTAATACATCTGGTGATGTCATCAATAAGTTGATCGATGTCCTCTGTACAGTAAGCAACGTCGGGATGGTAGCCATAGTCCTTAAAAATATCCTTGTAGAGCTTCCAGTCTTGATGATGTACGAGTTCCTCTCGGAAATTTATGTCAACATTGTCAAAGTTCAACGCCACAGGCTTGTGGTCAGAAGAAAGGTCATCAATCGTGAAGATATTGTACGGTTTGAAGAAACCCTTCAAGAGCGAGATGTCCAAAACGTCACTACTAGGGGAGTGGTCACAGTAGTAGGTGTCCTCCACAGGTCCAGCAGCGATGATATCATGCCGTTGTAATTCTGCGTTCTGGAGTTCCAGCTTGGGTGTTTGGCATTTAGGCCACCAGCCAGGACGACTGGAGTGTCACCACTGAAGAGTTCATCAAGCTCGCAAATGTCAAGATAATGTTTAGTTGAATTGTAGAGCGCCACGAACTTCACTTCACCTCAGGAGACGTCATTGATAATGATGGAGGCCGATTCCATACCTGCATAAGACTTGGATACTAATTCTTGGTGTTGAATTCCCTTCTTAATGATGATCGCAGCGCCCCCAGACGCACATCTTGCAGCATTTGAAGCCATTCGATCCTTACGGTACACACAATAGCCAGGTATCTTGAAGTCTTGCCTTGAACGTCGATTTCTTGCTTTATCAGAAAGTTGTGAAACTCGATACGCTTTCGGGGAATGCCCCTAGCGTTCCATATCACGCACCGAAGTTCGCCTTTGTTGATTACAGTATAACATTGTGCAGCCATACTAAAATTAGTTGGTCGTAAGGAGCCCACTCAACTGTGGGTAACTTTGCCTAGATTAGAAAAGAGATGAAAGATACGTCCTAATTATTTATACATACCTGGTAGGTCGTTGATGTTGAGGCCTTTATCTTCCGGCGTAGACACAGCGGCAGCATAGGATTTGCCTGCTGTCACTTTAGAACTAGACATCCTTTGAACCTGGGGGTATTTTGGACATTTCGTATTGCTTGATGTGTGCTGTCCACCACATCTGATGCACTTTGGGGGGTCTTGTCCGTTGATCTTGGGGCAATCTGTTTGGGCAAGAACATAACAGGCTATTCATACTGTATGTAGACGCCTTAGACAACCAATCAGCACATGGCCAATAAGAAAGTAAAGAGAACACATCTACAACATAGGCCAAGAGTAAAAATAACAAGTGTCCCGTACAAGGACTAATCAGCAAATAAGGAAATCGACAAATGGGAGAAAAACCAATACAAGCGAGACCAGAAAAACTCGAAAGTTACTGAAATTATAAACAACAGCAGGAAAAAAACAAAATTGAAAGATTAACAAAATTAAAATTATGAATTATTAAGTAGCGGAAGAATGGAGCTACTTATTGTTTTCACGATGCCCGTCTGTCTGTCCGTCCGTCCCCTTCATAATTTCCGCATTTTTTGAGGTAGAAGGTTGAAATTAGGAATGTAGCTTACTATGGGCATGTGCACCTTCACTATTTAGTTTGGCTTTGATTGGCCCACTGGGATTGGAGTTTCGGAGGCGGAAATTAGATGGAACCAAAAGGTCTACGTATTTATGCATATAAAGGAGTGAAATTCGGTATGCAGGTTCCTCTAAGCAAGATCAACATTACTGTAATGTTTGGGCCAAATTGTCCCAATAGGGTCGGAGTTATGGGGGGTGGCAATCACTTGGTTTTTAGAACTATGGCAACATATGGAGTGTCATATATCATTCGATCGAAAATGATGAGAAAGGAAAGAAGATATGGTTCTTTTATATTTTCTATATACAAGGTTCGAGAAAATCAATTTTTGATTAAAAAAAAAATGGGGGGGGGTTAAAAAGTGCAGATGAAGGAATAAAAAAATAGATGAACTCAGAGCTTCCGCTACTTTCCTATATCTTCCTCGGGAGGCTTAATTTCTTGTTTAGCAGTTTAATCAATATAGAGTCGCCGAGGGGGCGTGAATCATTCTTCAATAATTGTTTAGGTTCTTTCTTCCCAATCTCCAAGGTCTCGTATGCGTCCAAGAGATTTCGTTCCTTACCGGCCTAAGGAGACGACAATCCTGTTTCAGAACGTTATGGCCCGTTTCAAGCATATGTTTTGCGACGGGTTGATTTGTTCTTACGTGATTGTCATTAGCCCGTTCTCCCCTAGCTTCAGCATCTCATACTCTAGTCACGCTAATGTCTTTATTCATACACATCTTCTTGCGCATCTCTCAAACATGTTCATAAAATATCATTCACGACTCATGCTATCGAATTCATTTATTCATTCATACTGTATCACATTTAAATTAACCATAAATTTTTTAAGTTCGTTTTTGGTAATGAAATCTTGCTTATGTCACGTGAATGAAGGGAAGTTCCCAGCGAAAGCTTTTCGTCATCAAGAAGCCGCTAGAAGGGAAGTCGAAAGCGAAAGCTTTTCGCCGCTGAAGAATATGATGGGAGCTCCGAGGCGGATAATTCAAGAAATTATTTTCCCAACGAACATGTAAATGGAGCGGAAAATGAAACGCTTCTTGATTGGTTAAGGAAGAATGTAAAAGGGTGCGAGCGGCAAATTCGAGGTCAGACAATCTCAGTTTATGCGGAGGTGAAATAGGGAGACAGGCAATAAGCGGTTATGGCTTCGGACAGCATAGCGTACGACCAGCGAAAACTGTGGGCCAGGTTTTGCCTCTGGTGAGGTTTTTTTGCCTCTTGTGAGGCGTTTATGTTGGGTGCATCACTTCAATAGATCTTTATAGATCTTGCCTGTCTGCTGAGGCAACACCATCTGCCTCTGCTTCAACATCAGGGAAACAGGCAGGGGATTGCAATGAGAGCAGAAAAAAATACGTAAACGAATAAATGGGTTACGACAATCAGCGATGGGTTGACTGCTTGAATGTCGGGCTAAGTAAGACTGATAAGTTTATTCATTGAAATCATGCAATTGTTGATCATAAGAAAGCCGTTCCTCTGCAAAGTTATGAAATTTGCAATTCGAATACAGAAGTTATTTCTGTTATCTCTACGAATAGTGGCAAATTTTCAATTAGTAGCAATAATAGTAATATGGACTGTTCTATTTTAATTTACCAGAAAGACGTTTTACCCTCGGCATGGAATTGTGGCCGAATGCCCGTTTCCCTGCAGTCCATGCATGTCCAGCAAGGAATTCTTTGAAATAAAGGAACGACGACTAAGGTCAAATGAATACGGTAATACGGTTTATTACTACAGGTCGAACCTCGGTATAACGAAATTGTAGGGGGTGCCTAAATTAATACGTTATAATGATATTTCGTTTTAATGAAAACATTAATTTATCGGCCTGTTTAATTTTTAATAACTGTACAATACAAATAAATATGTAGTTTATTTAAATTAACAAAAATACACGCTGATGCTTAAAAAAAGTGTGTAATTTTTGATTGAACAAAATTTTTAGTGTTTCTTTTAACAAGAACTCTTCTAGTGCATGCATGTTTTCAAATATAGTTTGAGGAACATTTTCCCGACTGGTTACAAATTTTTTTAATTTAGAAAAACTTTCACTTGCTTTTTTTGTGGTAATGCGCGCCTGGTCAATCGTTTCATTTTGTATGTCTACCTCTTCCCCATCAACTTCTTTCTCTGGGGGTGCATTAGATACAGTTGCAATAATATCAGCATCAGTGACTTCACAGCACGTAAGTACGTCCTGATCAACATTGATGTAATCCATAAAATCGACAGCTTTATCAATGTGTCTAGCTTCTTGAATTGATTTCCATAAAGATTGTGTTTCAAGATTACTCAGCAAATTATCATTGTCTAATACAGCAAGGTCAATATCTGCGCAATGATTCAAAATCCAGCTTTTTCCCAACATTTCGATATTGTTTCTGCCTTCACTAATTATCAGGATGCACTTCAAATCAATAGCCTGCTTCACGTCAACTAAAGGCAACGACACATCAAAAGGAATATTCATTGGAAGTTGTTGTAGTAATCGACTTCTATACACCACCTTAACAACCCTGATGATACCCTAATCCAGTGGCTGCAACACTGCTTTATAATGCGGTGGAAAAAAACTCAACGTAAACGTTTCTTAATTGTGGTGGTGCATTGTGAGCGGAGGAAATGTCGACTAATAGCAATAATTTGCAATTTTCACTTTTCATTTTTGCATAAAGTTTATTGTGTCATTCAGCAAAAATGTCCTGAGTCATAAAGTTTATTCGCACGATATTTACAAGGCAATGAGCGCACGTTTTTGAACATCTAGGTTTCGCTGATTTTCCAATGAATAGGGGTTTCAATTTTTCAGTTCCAGATGCGTTACAACATAACAGGGCAGTTAATCTTTGATTTGATTTTTTGCCTCCCTAGCAGCACTCGCCTTTTACAGCCAGCGTACGATGTGGCAGAAAGTGGTAGAAGATGCCAGTTTCGTCTGCGTTGAAAATATTGCACGCATCGAAGTCTTTTATGATTTCTTTTTTATGTGTCCTGTTTTGCACGTGTTCACTTGATCCATTGACACAGAATTTTCTTCTCCACAAATTGCTTTCGATGAAATACCATAAGGTGCATTAAATCAATACAGCCATCCTGAACTTGCTTTGAAATCCACATGCCCAAGGGCAGATGCAAAGGCCATAACATGCCTTTTCTTGAATAAGGGGACCACTTACTGGAATGTTTCTGGATCTTACTTCTTGAAACCATTGAAAAACAGCTTTTTCAACATCTTCATAATTTCTTATTCTCTTACGTTTTGGACCGACTTCCTTCTTGGCAAGCGTCTCAATTTTGTCCCGTTCTTTTAAAATTGTACTTAATGTTGAAGGAGCTATGCCGAAATTTTTAGCAACTTCTCCATTTTTCCCCCGCCATCTACTTGCTCGATCATCTGCAATTTTTTCACCAAGAGTAATTTGCCGGCGGTTTTGTTTTGTTGCCATTGCAGAGTAGATTTGACTATGTGACGTTCCGTCAGTGTCTTTTTGAGTTTTGTTTATATTCCAGTTCCAGTGTAAGTTTTTTAAAAAAAACTTGATTTTGTGTCTGATTATTTTTATCTTTATCTTAATTAATATTGACATTGTTTCTTGGTAAACAATGGGTGTTGCTAAGCTCCTGGCAACAGTGGGGGTATTGTTGTGGTTTGTTATTTTTAAAAGGAAAAACATGAAAAAAACTTCTTCCTATGCTGGAAAGGTGGAAGGAAGTGTAATGAGTGTTGTCCTATGTGGAACGTGTAAGAAGGGCTGGAGCTGTTGTTTTCCTTCACCTTTTTTCTTTTTGGGACAAGTAGCCCTCCATGTGTAGTATTGGATGGGAAGAATCAAACATTGTTTGGGCAATTCTAGTAATTTAAGATATTTCCTAAGAAATCTGAGAAAAGGCTTAAGAATGTTAACCCAGTGTCTTATGCCTTATTGGAATGAGACCCCAAGCTAAAGAGATCCTGTTATTTTGTATTTTGACATTGCCTCATTGAAATTGTGGAAATCGTTTCCAAGCCTAAAACTGTTGACAAAACGTGCTATTGCTGCCAAAATTTTAGAACCCTTCAAAATTGGTAGACAGATATTGTGCCCATGAGACGACTGTATGTTGAAAAGTTATCTGTCACGACAGGTTAACTATAAGCCTACCGTTGACATAGAAGGGAGGAAGATGGGTTTTGACAAACCCTTAGAGTGGCTTCAGGACGGATAACAGGCACTGAACTCTAAAACAACAGGCTTGTTATTTTAGAGTTCAGTGATAACAGGCTTTGGCAAGCCTTTGAAGCCCAAGGTGTCATGTTCATCGCAGCCATGTCGCCGGAATTGCCTGTGTGTGGCCACTGCTGTCTTTAAAGAGGACGGCAGCCACGTCTAGGAGTGGAAAGATGTCGTCCGTGACTACGAGCGAGTGCTTTGATAAAAGTAGCCAAAAGTGGACAATCCTCGTAGCTGCCCTATGGTATCCTATTGCAGTGCACACGTCTCACGAGGTAGGACTTGGCACCGTTGCCACCTCGTGGCAGGTTAGTACCCTTTCAATTGCTTTTCCTCCGAGAAGATACAAAACTGTGAGCTGATATTCCAGAGTACTGATAAGAGGATATTATAATGTTGCAAACATTAGTGTGGTTGTACTCCTAAAGGGTTACACTCACCATCCCAAGCACTTTGTGTAGCATCTTGGTACTCTTGTTTGGAATAGAGTGTTTCTAGGTTCCCTTGTCTCTCTTTACCTGCTGAACATTAAATGTTAACCATTAAATATTAAGACTCTTTTAAAAGGACCTATATTTTCTTGTGATAAACCAATTTTGTGTGTAATTGTGTGCTTAATTTAGTAAGATTAAGCTTTAAACTGTCCCAGGATGGTTGTGGTATGGTAATCATACTGAGTTCATGAATAGAAAAATGTTTCACGTTCTACTTGTATAACGATAACAGAATATGACTCTAAAGAAATTATGCTAGCTAAGATCTAGTAGTTAAGTGTTTTCTAAAGACCGTTTATTTGTAAAGAAAATAACTTTACATATTAAGTGTGACTATTGTATAGGAACCATATACATTATCTACTGAGCACATCACCTGCTGTTTACCCTGTTTTGTTCACAATATTGAGTGTATTTTTAATGCTTTCAATCAAATTTTGTCTACTATAAGCCTGTTGGTGTGGTAGACGCTACTAAATTATTTGCTAGTTTTCTAAAAGTAATTTTTGTTAATAATCTCAATCTAGTTGCTAAGGAAATTGCATTTCTATAACTGTATTGCCTTTTAGAAAGGTCTCAAAGTTGATAATTAAATTGTTTTGTAAGAAATTGATCGTGTCACGCTTGCTGTATACTCTTACACACTATGAATTATTAAAACTTGGTGTGTCTGCTTTCCGCTATAATCAACTTTGATAACGTCCAAGGGTTTACACCGGAGAAGGATGTAAGAGGGACATAGTGGGGCATCACGATTGTAATGTTTCTCAGAATGCTGTGCAACTACTGTACGCACTGTTGGTACAAAGTTCAACTCAAAGTCACAAATGAATACACAAAAAAAAAAACACCGCAATCATAACTCTACTCAGTTCATGGCTCTGTTCAATTCACGACTGTGCTGAATTTACGACTGAAAATTCAAAAGTTCTCTGTTCTCTTATACTCAGCCTTTCTCCGTCAGCGCCTCTTTCTCGGGGTCACGTTTCTCTCCTCCTAAAGAGCCCGGATGTCAGAGCCGCTGACGGGAGCGAAGAAGAAGAAAACCATCGGGGCGAATCGACTAGGGCACGAAGGGAAGGAAGGTGAAGAGCGCTGCTCGCCAAGCAAAAAAGAGAAGCAGAGAAGCCTGCCGCCCAAGAATTGGAGTCGACACAGCCGAACATTCAAGAAAGAACATAAGGAAAGCCCATTGGTTAAGAGCTTTAATATGCAAAGAAGGAAGAAGAAAAAGCGTAATAAAAACCCAAGGAAAGACACAGAAGAGAGGTCAGTTGAAAAGAAGTCAGTAGAAAAGAGGTCAGTAAAGAAGTCGGAAAAGTGTTTGTGCTCCGTTTGTGTAAGTG
>JAHWFO010007254.1:1761640-1785014 GCA_023313115.1 Rhysida immarginata
TGACTTTCATTATCAATTGTTTTTAAGATTTATTTTATTTTTTCTATTTTTTAATCAAAAGGAGTTACTATTTTAAATTTATTATTCAATAATACAACTCCTACTCTTATATAGTTATAAAATAAGCATTATTTTAGTTACACACGGCAGGGGCCATAAATTTTTTTGTAGTAATGAAACTTTCGTTAAAATGACGTTCGTTGTATCGAGGTTCGACCTGTATTATATTTCCACATCAGTTCTTCCTAACGAAAACATAACTGGACAAATTTCTGTACCAAGTAATTTAAATGTGGAGTATTGGAAGACAAAATTTATTGAATTAAATTGTTGGACATTTACTCAGGAAGTCGCAGGCATTTTTCCTTGTGGGATGAGCGGTTATTTTTCTGATGGCATAGGAGGGTTTGTTTATATGGCATATCGCTCGTAAGAAAGTTTAATTTGTAATCTTTGCAGAACTCATTGGGAGTTAATCAAGGAACTCTATGAAGAAGTAGTTACCTGATGTGGCAATATGTGATGATTTTAATAATACTTATTTGGGTGTGTTAAAGGTCATTGCGTATCGTGTAACTTTTAACCTCATTTATTCTTGAAGACATTTTGTTGTACAAAGGACAAACTTCCCGTAATATTGAAACAAGATTCGAAGAACACATGAGACACACAATATATGGTAGAGGGAATCAGTCATCCATAGCCAAACACTCTTTTAGATACCGGACATGAATTCTTATTAAATAATGTAAAACTTATTGAGTCAATAAACAAGAAACACCTTCTGGACGCCTTCGAAAGCTTAGCCATTCAAAAAACAGATAAAAAATTATTACTCAACTTAGATAGGGGCCTATTAGCGAGTCGCCGTTGATCAAATGGGCGACGCACTTACCCAATCAATAAATTTCACTTTGGACCTTTTTGTCTTGATTGGCTTCTGTCCGTTATAAATACTCAGCTTGTTCTATTCTCAGGATGACACTGCCATTATGACATGGGCACACCAGCCGACTCACGTTATCACTCGGCTGCAGTGCGCCTTGAAGCAGTTCGAAGACTGGTTTAACTGCTGGAAGTTGAACCTTAACGTCGGAAAGTGCAAGGCTTTGTACCTCAATAGGAAGCTCAAGCATCCCCCAGATTCTCTTGTTCTGTTTAATAAGAAACTGGACTGGGTGAACAACTACAAGTACCTGGGAGTTATCATTGACTCAAGACTCTCATGGAACCAGCATATGTCCTATGCTCTGAACAAAGCGAAGAGGGCTAAGTACAGTATCATAGCTCTTATGGGTCGCAACAGCGCCCTCAGCATTGACAACAAGCTACTTCTGTACAAATCGATTATCCGGACCATACTCCTCTATGGCATGCCTGCGTGGGCGACTATCTGTAAAAGCAGATGGAGTGAACTACAGTCATTCCAGAATGTTACCCTGAGGACCATTGCCCAGCTGGACAGAAGGACGGTGAAAAACCAATCCATCCACCTCGATTTAAACATGGCCCATATCGGTAAGTTTATACAGGATCTTCTTTTGATTATGATACAGAAGATGAAGACTCACGACAATAAGCTTGTGAAAGGGATACTGGAGAACTCAATGAATATGAACTGGCATACGAAGTATCGTAAACCGAGGCACGTTCTTGACATCAATTTTGAAGATATTAGCAACGTCTCTTTCCCAGACTACTGGAACATGTGATAATCTTATTTCTCCTTGTATTTTTTATTTCGTTTGTTTTTTGTTTCTGACAATCGTCAATCTTACTTTCTTTTTTGTATAATATGGAAGACCGCTTGGGTTGGTTAGGCTTCTTGACTACCTCAGTGTATTTCCTTTGGAGTTTATTCTGGTTAGATGAGCTTTGTGAAAGCGCTGCTTTCGTCCCATCCTAACGAATGTACACTTCACTGTTCGATTGTCGATTGATTGTCGATTCTCAGGATGACTCTTGAGGGACATCAAGATTCTCCTCTAACTCAGTGTAATTCCCTTGGTTACGTTATGGGCGAGTGTGCTATGGAAGCTCTGCTCCCGGACCGCTCGTATCTTTTCACTACACTGTTCGATTGTCGATTGTCGATTCCAAGTCAGTTCTCTCAAGTTCTCTCGAGGTGCTCCTTGGCTGCTGAATGATGAAAGAAAAGCTTTCGAAAAGCGCTTACAGACTCAGGTTGTATTTTTTAATTTTATTTTCTGTCTTTTCGTTTTATGTTTGTTCAATTCCTGTTTCGTTGTGGAAAAAAGAGTTTTATTTTATTCTTAAGTTAATCATCGGCATTATCCACATAAGACTTTTAGACAATTTACATTTTGTTTGTTTAAAATTCTTGTATCTGGGTTATTGGATTAATTTCAACGTACTTTACAATTATTTGTCTTTGTCAGTAATCTATCAGCGCCAATCTACGCCGTTGATGAAAAGGAATTTAATTCGTCTTGGCAAGTTATGTTCGTCCAGTGTGCTCCAAGATGTAATGTGTTCACAATCAAATGAGAATTTTATTTCTATAAATAATTTAATATTTACTATTATAATGTTGTGTACGCTTCCAATTGTATTTACCGTTTGCAATTTTGCTTTGTGATAGCTGATCCTCATAGTCAGCTCAAAATTACTATGCATAGTCGGGTGCAAAAAGGTTTTTACCTACGTCAAAATTGTTCGGCTTCCTTACAATACTTCAATCCAATGAGATTGCTTTTTCCAGGTGTCTAGTCGAACACGCTTACTATGGAACGATTCCATTAAGTTTTTGCTTATCATCGGGGATAGGAAAGTTTTACGTCACGTGCTCAACTATGCTGACAAAAAGATTATTTTGGCTGTTCTGATGAGAATTTTTGTTTTATTAATAATAAACTAATCTGTTTGGTTAATAATGTAACATAAATGGTGCACAGTATCGATATAATTATAAGCGTGATCAAGAGATAGGATGATGCAGCGCTCGTTATGGTGTGATGCGGAAGTGCTTGAAGTAATTGAAGCAAACAATTTCAAGTCTTCCTGGGATCCTTTTTGCTTTGTTGGACCAAATAAGCCTCATCTTCTGGAGTTATTACAATAAAAATCAAAATGTGGATAGTGGCATTTAATAGAATAAAAAAGAAAACTCTTTAACCACAACAATACAGTATTTACAAAACTTATTAACTATCTGTATACGTATTTCAGTAGCAACAGCTACCAATATATAAAATCATCTGTAATTGTTTTCTTCTTACGACCACACTTTCCGATCCGGTTTCCTGCTTCAACTTGATGTCACGGCTGACAGTTGCTAAACTCACACAAAACCACTGAAGCAATCTCTTGATATGTCATAGTTGTGTGTTTGTGCAGAGCTACGATTTTCGTACGTTTCCTATGCGTCATATCCATCTCGAACGGCAGTCCAACCACATCTGCAGGTTTTTAAAATCTGATGCAATACAGTTACTGCTGACGTAATGATTGCATCAGTCAGCCAACATAAAAAAATGATCAAACTGACTTTCATGTTTGTTTTGAGTACAGAATTACGAGTAATTTAGAAAACATGCTTTGTTTCAATTAATTTGCACTAGGGTGTAATTACATCATAGAATACGAAAGGAACTATTTTCAATCAACTCATATATGGCAAAAAAAAACCGGACATTGATACAAGTGTTAGCAAATTGGAGATTAAAATTCGTCATTCGAACGCCTTAAACAACAGGCTGCAACCGGGTGGAGGAAATGACTGTTTGGAACGACAGAGCCTTTAAAAGAACCGAATGACAATTCTTCAGGAAACGAAGCCTATGACGGCAGGATGAATTCGTGGATCTTCCAGAAGATCCGGAAGCAAACCCTCCATCGCTATCGCCATTTCCTCGAGTCAAACGAGGACACAATACTCCGCCTAGAGGAGGAAGAAATGTGGGGATTTGATGCTCCGTTGCCGGATGAGCTATATGAAGTTATAGACACGCTAATAAGCACTTGAGATACTTAAACGATTCAATAAACAAAACGAATTGCAATATTGCACTTCCTGTGTCCTCTCCATTTATATTTCTGATCCTTCATATCCAACACCCGTTCTTCAGAGAAGCAGAGGCCAAAGCGGTGAGTTTTTCTCCTGAATAGTTTTCTCTCAACCACCAGGGCCCCTTTTCCCCGAAATCGGCTCGCCCCACAGAGCAAACACACGGGTGCACTTACTCTTCACATAGCGGCTTATAAAGCTGCCGTTCGATCTCCTGGACTGGTCCGCAAACAACTGGGCGCTTTTTGTCTGACTCCTCAGCTACAGTCTCTCAGGCGTAGGTGTCCCTCTTAGCATAACACTTAGCATTACTGAGGCAATCAAACTCCTCCATTGTGAAGAGAGTGTCCACGGTGAGAACATGCATGAAAATTAAATATTCATTTAGTATAGATCTTTCAGGCATCCCTACAGTAATCATTAAATGGCTTCCGTTGAAGAAGTTATAGGTAAATTTTATCTAAACATATTAGATAATTACACTATCTACCAAAAAGTAATTGGACACTTTCGATTTTAGAAGTTTTGTCGAATATATAGAAAAATATCTGACGAATTATCCTAAAATTTCAGAGGTGTAAAGAGCACGTTACACCTCATATACAGCGAAGGTTTTGTCCCGAAGGCATAGAGAGGACCAGCAATAAATTGAACAAAAAAAATAATGTTGGGGATCACCCTGTAAAAAATAATGCTTGAAATGCTTTGTAGCTGTAGCATATGCTTATGAGGATTCTTTTACTTATCTGTGTTCATTTGTATGAGAATACCACGTATATTCATGGAGATATAAAGGATCTTTTAAAAAATCGAAATTTTTTTGTTTATAACATGGAAGGTTTTCACACCCATGCAATGCAATTTTCAGGAAACTTTACAAACTACAGTAGGAACAACATCCTGCAATCACACTATAAAAATATTAAACAGTTGATGAAATATGAGTTTATTAAATAATGTTTAACTGCGCATGCGCAGGCATTAACAAAATGTCTAGAGCTACTCTTATAAAAAGCCCAAGCAAATATCGTGAAAATTCAGAAGGAAATCGTCGACAGAATGAGTTGAATTTTCAGTTGCTCTCAAAAATAAAAACAATAAGGGGTTTTCTCCAAATATTTATTTTTGAACCGGACACCAGTATCAACTACTTCTTCTTAAAGAATTAATTTAATACTCATGCCCTACTTTAGATATTCTAATATTTGGACACAATTCCAATACAAGCATTTTAAAAAATTCTTTTCGATCTTTCCACAGTGAATATTTAGTGTATTAATTCCAAGCTTTTTTCATATGTTCACACTTAAATTCAGATATTGCAAAATTTCATCAAACAAAGAACCCGAGCAAGACCAGGCAATCAGTTAGATTTTCTCATGTCATCCCAGAAAATAACACCAAAAATGATGCCCAAATCTAAAAGGTTCACTTTCATGGATGAATGAATTAATTGATGCTTAAGCATTGATAAGGACAATGATTATAATTTACATGAGATCAATAAAAATATTATTTGATTCATTACGTTATACAGCCCAAACTGGAGAACTAATTTATCTTTACAAATCGACATTCTTCTCTTTAAGTAAGACGGTACGTTCTTAATCACTCACCTCTATGTTTTCTATAGATTTCTGAGACGCTAGATACGAATAAATGGCCATAGGCACCGATCCCAAAGCTGAAACATCATGACCTGTGGGAATAAAGTAGACGAGACCGATGTTATGCATTTTAAGAATATGAATTATGGTTTCAGAAATTAACTTATACGATTCGTTCATATAAGTACCTAAAGTTTTGATCACAGTTGTGTAGTTAGGCGGAGGAGACTGTTGTAGATACCCTTCGATTTTATTTAGTTTATTGCAATAATCTTTGGTTCTGAAAGCAACATTACAATGATTACAATTCGGAGTGAATAAAGCTCACCAGGAATGATATCAGACTGCAAGTCTTCCTAACACATACTCTTCTGTTGCTTCAATTTCCTCCATTTTGGAGCGAAGATCTTGAACGAAGGTAACCGACTCCACGGTGGTGGCAGGGTTCTGGGCTAGAGCCTTCTGGATGGCAAAACATTGAAGAATGGCGCCATTATAAGCGTTCCTGTGTGCATGTGTCACCAGAGAACTCATGCGAGCTGACTGTGAGAGCATTATTATTTAACAGAAAAGTTATAAAAATGGGTTATGAGGGAATAAATTCCATATTGAATATTCCTGAATGTTTCGATAGTTACCTTAATCATTTGCCGCATGTCGTTGTAGTAAAATAGGGCGACCGGTGACACACGCATCGCAGCGCCATTGCCGTCAGAACCTCTCCCTTGAAACGGTTGCTGGGCCAATTTCATCGGGTCTAAAGAAGGATTTTCATAAAGTTGCTTGAATATCCATGGTTGGTGCAGACTGTAACCTCTCGTCGTGTCCGTATAAAATTCATTGGTTAACCTGAGTGTCATAAAAGCATTCTTCCGTTCAATTTCCTCTAATCGAAACTATATCTTCCATCAACATTAACTGTATTAAAGCAGATTTACATTTGTCCTAACTTGTCTGTGTCTATGGATCCCGTCTGAATAAGATGCTTGGTCAGCACTTTGGTCTGTGCCGTGTCATCTGTGTAAGGAAGTTTCCCCGATGGATGCTGAGCTATAAAGAAAAAAATAATTAACATTAACCAAATCGTTGTGTGAATAAAATAAAAACAACAACCACAGAAACAGCTACACATAAAAACTAGAAAGATAACAATATACGAGTATAGTTAAAGGAAGATCCGTATCTACAAATTAGGCACTAGGGCTTGATTACCAGAGTTACAAAAATGTGTCAGAAGATGCTCTAAAGCTGACTAGATGGGTTATAACACCAAAAACTAATAAAGATAAACAGAAACGGATTTCAATATATGAAACTGTAACTAAAAAAGTTTTATTATGTTTCACAATTTTATCGCTAGAGTGCGGGAACTGTACATCCGGGTTATTAAAACAAAAGATGGTTACCCCGCAGCAGAGAGCACGGACAGTGTATTGGTTTATCGAAACGAAATGGTCACTCAGACACAGAGAAATTTTCGAAGACAATTTAATAAAGATCGACCATGTTAAAACAGTATTTTAGATTATGAGAAGAGGTTTTTGGAAACAGGCAGCGTGCTATACAAATAAAGTTTAGGCCACCCAAGCAATGTAGATCAGGATGTGGAAAGATTAGAGAGGCGTTTGATCGAAGCCCTAGAAAATCGATGAGGACAGCTTCCAGAGAATTTGGGTTGCCTAAATCCACGCTACATAAAATCGTACGTAAGACGTTACAATTGTATCCATAGAAAATTCAGCTTATACAAGCTCTCCAACCAGATGACAAACCGAAACGTACGAGGTTTGCTGTTTTCATATTAAACAGGATTGAAGACGATGGAGATTTTCTTCAGCGTGTCATGTTTTCCGGCGAGGCGACATTCCACGTTTCCGGACATGTTAACCGTCACGATGTTCGCATTTGGGGATCTGGAAACCCGCACTGTATCCGTAAAATGGAAAGAGACAACCCAAAAGTCAGTCTGGTGCGGGCTTATGCACGATCGCGTTCTTCTTTGCAGAACCAACCGTTACTTCCAATACGTATCTGGACATGTTGGAAAATTTTGTATTCCCGCAATTAGATGAACTACGGCCTGATTTTCTCTTCCAACAGGATGGAGCACACCACACTGGGGGACAATTGTTCGTGCCGCTTTGGACGAAAAATTTCCATGTCGTTGGATAGGAAGAGATGGGCCTATCTCTTGGCCCCTCGATCACTCGACATTACGCCACTGGATTTTTCTTGTGGGGGTTCGCGAAGGATCAGGTGTTCAAGACAAAAGTTAAGGACACTACGGATTTGAAACGCCGAATATCGGTTGCTATTGACAAGGTGGATGTCGATATGCTCAGAAGAACATGGCAAGAAATTGATTATCGGCTGGATATTCTCCGTGTGACCCAGGAAGCACGTTGTGGTCTACAACTTGGTTTCATAAAACTTTTTCAGTTATAGTTTCATATATTGAAATCCGTTTCTGTTTATTAGTTTTTTGGTAATACACAGATGAAATGTGTCAGATCTTTTATGGACACCCTGTATTGAGGTCCTACAGAAGTGATTGATACAAGCCCTATCACGTCGTAAACCTACACAACACGACAATCATCAACATCGCATACAGCAGCACATATGGATGCCATGTGAGTATGATTATGGCGAAGAGGCGCATAACATTTGATGAGCTGCAGAACGAAACAGCGGAATTACAGGCTATTGTCCGCACCAAGCACTCCAAGAAATGGTTCGCTATAGCCATCCGGAAACGCCCAGGAAAATGGATGAAGTGCATACACTATCTGATCATTCGTCACCGGACACCTTTCCAAAAGCGCATGGGACTTTGACAGGTTAGAATACACTTATGGCAATTACTGAAGTCAATATGAACAGACGATCCGAACGTAGTGCGGAAGAAAGAGGGACGATCATTGGAGCCCATAGCTTTGGGCATTCGATGCATGAGATTCCAACAAATTTCAGATACCCCGCTCGACAGTTAGTGATGTTATTTTGAAGTGGAAGCAAGAGGGAGATATAACCACAGAATAAGGAAATACAGAAACGACACTCCCTTCATTTGCTGAGGCACACCTGCACGAGTGCACCCTAGCGGCCGGGCTGTAACACTAAATAGCGGACAATTGGATCAGTGTTTCTCTACAGTGTGATTCAAAACTCCGCGTACAAACTTTTAGGGGAGATAATATGAATGATTCTAAGCAAAAACGTTCATATGAACATGGGTCAGAAATTGAACGCTAACTGAGATTGAACAGAAATAAAAATGCTGCCACCAATATCAACAAGCTAATAACTCAGGTTTTGTAACATCTAGGATGATGAAATTTGGGAAAATAATAGGGTACATACAACGGCGTATATCGTTAAAATTTGATCGAATTCCAAAGAGTAGTTTCCGAGTTACGCAGTCAACATCGTAAAACGTATACACAGCTTTGCAATGAAATTGTCCCACCCACAAGGAGTTATCCGAATGAGCCAAAAGTAGTTATACTGCAAGAGATACATCTGAACACATCTTTATTATGTAAATATCAATAAAAAACTCTTTAGCTACAACAAAGAAATAATGGAAAAATACAACCGTAATCTGGAGAATCCTTTCGGTAGCGATTGCTACCATCGTTCAGCAGTCCAGGAGTAAACTAATCCAAACAGACGAGTTAACTGCCTGTTGAATAAAATCAGGCCGTGTTTATAATAGTAACTAACCAATCCTAAAGAAGAAAGGAACAACTGAAGTGTTCAATGGACGGTTCTTTTGATGAGCCATCGGATTAGCGAAGTATCGCTAATCGGCCCCATATCTTGATTTAGAATCGATGTTTTCTTAACTCGATGAATAGCCATGCTCTCGAAAGGGTCCAAGAGTTGTCGTTTGTTTATTGCGTGTAACAGTTTAACATTGGTAATGGGAAAATCGTGGCCGGTGTCGATGGAGTGTTTGGCTACAGCTGATTGATTAATTCTTCCGTATTTTCTATATGCCAAATGTTCCTTGTATCTTGTGCCGATATTCCTAACCGTTTGCCCTCGGTAGACTTTGTCACATTGGCTACACTTCATTTCATAAATTCCAGCATGAAGTAAATCCTGTATTTTGTCCTTAGGGTTGGGTAGTAAATCCTTAGTCTTGTTCGGGTTGTTGAAGCACAGGGAGAAGTTGAAGGCCTTGAACAAAGAGTTCAGTCCTTTTACCAGTTGTTTGTTGTGGGGGACTGAAATCCTGTTCTCCTTGTTCTTTTGGATGCTAAAGGTGGTGATGTCACTGATGAATTTTTTGTATTTCCTTTTCTGTAGTAAGTCCGTGATCGTGCGTTCATTGTAGCCATTATTGGTCGCAATCTTTTTGATTAGTTTGATTTCTTCATGGAATCTATCTCTGTTTAGGGGGATGTTGAGAGCCCTATCCAGCATGGCGATGAATGTAGCCATCTTTTGGTTCCAAGGGTGGCTGGATGCGATTGGAATGTAATTTAGTCCATTCGAAGGTTTACGATAGATATCGAATTCCAATCGGTTTTCGCCTCTGATAATGGTGACATCTTTATTACGTTATGGAGCCAAGACGTGCACTCATTTGTACAGGGTGTCCCAAAGGAAAGCGGCATCAGTAGGTTGTGGCACCCCCTCTAGCTGCGATGAATTGTTCCAGCCACAGGTGTAGGTGATCATACAGGTGGTAAAAGTCATCTTAGGGCATGATTGCCCAGGCCTGGAGAACCTGCTGTATCAGTTCATGGAGATTGCGGGGTGATTGTAAACGATGTCACACCATGTCCCACACGTGCTCAATTGGCATATGTATGGGGACCTCGCAGGCCATGGCAGGCAGTTAACATCATGCAGACATGCCATACTCATGTTTGCCGTGTGAGGTCTGGCGTTATCCTGCTGAAAGACTGAGCCGGGTTTGGTGTGCAGAAAGGGCAGTAATACGGGATGCAGAATCTCTGTGACATACCATGCTGCTGTCAGGGTGCCTTGGATGGTGACTAAAGGCGTTCTGGTATCGTAGCCGATGGGATCCCAGGCCTTGATCCCGTGTGTTGGTCCACGATGGCGATACCGGATGCATTGTTCATTGGCACGTTCCAAAGGTCTGCGTCACACCCGTCCGCGTCTGTCGTCGGTGTCCAAACAAAATCGGGATTCGTCGCTGAAGACCACCGGGCGCCATTCCATTCGCCAACTCACTCGTTCACGACACCATTGCAGTCATATCGCGCGGTGATCAGGTGTCAAAGGAAGACACAACAATGGACGCCTGGCAGACATTGTCGCGGCGTGTAACCGGCGTGCTATTGTCGCTACTGACACTGGAGCAGTACCGGGAACAGTGATGTTGTCGCGCAGTTGCCGCAGGGTGATGGTTCTGTCCGCTAGCGCTGTTCGCAGTATCCGCTTATCGGTACGAGCTGACGTGCTTTTCCGGGCCCCAGAGGCTGGTCTTCTGGCATGTGTGCCTTCCTCTCGCCATTGCCTCCAAGATCGGCCTATCGTCCGTGCGTCCCTCGACACATGGACAGCAATCCATCTGGCTGACCATCCAGCCTCGGAGAGGCCAATAATCCAACCTCATTTAAAGTCCGTTAATTCCTTGAACGGTTATCGTTGTCGTCGACGCGGCATTGAGACAGTTGTGCAGATTACAATACTGTACGTTCACGAGGCAGTTGCTTCCTCCCTACTGCATGCAACGTCTCGCACAGGTGTCAACTGATGAGACTATACAGGCACCCAGACACCCTGTATCAACCCAAATGACAATGTCCCGTGAGCATGCATCTAATCGTTTACGAGTCAAAAGTAGACGAACGTCCCCACTAAATGTGGATAAGGTCGGGTAACTCCTTGTTGGTGGGGCAATTTCATTGCAAAGCAGCGTATGCGTATTACGATGTTAACTGCGTAACTCGGAAACTACTCTTTGGAATTCGATCAAATTTTAACGTTATACAGAGTTTAATGTACCCTAGTATTCTTCCAAATTTAATTATCCTAGATGTTATAGAATCTGAGTTATTAACATGTTGATCTGGGTGGCGGCATTTTTATTTCTTTTCATATCTCAGTTATCGTTCAAATTCGGACCCATGATCATATGAACTTTTTTGCTTATAAATACCCATAGTATTCCCCCTAAAAATTTTTACGTTGAGTTTTGAATCATCTTGTGGTGTTTGGCTCGTGGGAACTCGCGTATTTTGCGGTTTGGAATTAATCCTGCCCGAGATTTTCCTTTTTTCATTCAGTATTGCCGATATCCCTTTCTTCGAAACAAAGCAATTTAGTGTTTTAGTGGGTTTGACAAATGTTCGGGAACGATATTTACAAGACTGTCGCACCCAGTTTGTTTTAAAAGTCTTTTACGCATCATTTTGAAGATCTTATATTTAACTTATTTTTCCCATCATTTCATTATTAATGCCTTAAGAATTTCAACCTATTTTCAATTTATGCATCAAAACCAATTAATATTTCCAGTGAAATTCGTAGGAGATATTCGTAGGAAATTCATCGTCTGGTCCGGCGTTTTGTGGTATGTTATGATTTTCTTGTTTTAGTTCACGGAACCATGAATACCGAAGCGTACCACACAGTTCTGGATAGTTCTGCGCTACCGACATTGTGGTAACAATTTCGTAAAGGCCCATACCTGTTTCAGCACGACAATGCTCCCTTTAAACGCTAGCGCAACTGAAGTTAAATCTTGTAGCGCAAGCGCGACTAAAATAAAAGAGAAAATTTTGAGACGGGAGGGGACTAACGAGAATAAGGACAGAAGGAAAGAGGGAGAGAGCGGGCAAGACGAAAGCAGATGTGGTGGCAAACGGGCGGAGGCAGCAACGTCGAATCCAGGTTATGCGCGACTTAAGTGCTCGCCTAAATTTCAAGAAATCAAGCAAGCATGGTTTCCTTTCATGAACGGTTTTCCCCTCTACTTCGATTCCTGGGCTAACATTGAGTGTCTTGACTGTATATTTTTAGTGTCTTTTTCAGCTGGATAACTTATGACAGTTTAGCTTATCCTTCCATAGCCTCCCTGAACTGTGAATCTACGGGAAACACTGACGGTGATTTAGTTATGCAATACAACTGGCGACCGCGAGCATGGAGGGCATATCCATTGCTCCAAAATTGTGTGTTTTCTCCGTAACGGAGAAAACGTGTTAGTGCGACTTCAGCGATATTGTACAAAGTCCACGTCAAATTAGAGAGAGCGAGGTTCGTCGAGTCCGAGCGGAGCGTCGTTTGGGTTGGTGACGGCAGAGAAGCAGGCTTTGTGATCCAAACTACAGATTTCGGACAACCTTGTGTGGCTGCAAGATTTGCAGGCTTCAAGGTGCGCTGTTCTTATTGCTTCAGCCAGCAGCTAGCTGCTCAACTGTATTACCCAGAAATACAGTTTCGTCATGCCATGGGGAATAAAGGCTTATCTATGAGACGATCTACGCTCCTTCTATGTTTTCAAAGGTAAGCTGCTTTTTTTCCTATTCTCTCTCGTTCTGTTAATGCCCCTTCATTCGCAAACGTTACGCTCATTAGCCGTTGCATTAGCTAACTTAATTTCTCTTTCCTTCTTATTACAAACACCAAGAGGTCCCTGTCGATCTTGAAACGCCAAGGCATCGTCGGTTTCATTGTGTGTGCAGCTATTGTATTTTAAATTATGGCATTAGATATTAAAGAAGGCCAACAAGAACTTTCTTTATAACTCATATGATTTGAACGGATAATACTAATTAAAGTTCAATTCATGCTATAGATCTAGCGGTCGACGCTTGTAATTATTTCTATAATATTGTATAGTTACTCTGAAATCAATTGTATTCATTGACCTTATGAATTTATTTATTTCTCTCATATAACGTTATCCTCGTGTTAGAGGATAAATTCTTCAATAAAGAAATATCTATTAAAGCTTCACGTATTGGTTATTTTTGTTTGCCACTGCGCAATATTTTTATAGTGACAATATACAGGGTCGGGACACATAAATATGACCACCTGCTAGTATCCGGAATATCCACCTTTGGCGGCAAGCACAGCAGCTAGTCGACATGGCAGATAGTCAAGAAGTCCTCGGAAGGTGGTTGCAGGTATCTGGGACCATTCGGCGATCAGTGCATCCCGTAATTCCATCACCGTGGTGGAGGGTCCAGCTTGCGGACATGGCGATCGAGATGGTCCCACAAATGTTCAATGGGGTTGAGGTCCGGGGAGTTTGGTGGCCATGGGAGTAGCTTGAATTCATCCTCAGGCTCCTCGAACCAGTCGTGGACAATTTTGGCAGTATGGCAAGAAGCATTGTCCTGTTGAAAGGTGCCACCATCCTGAGGAAACACTGTCGACATGAACGGGTGTACCTGGTCTGCGACGATCGTCAGGTAACGAACAGCATTCAGTGTACCTCCAGCGGTATAAGTGGACTCAGACCATACCACGAAAACATCCCCCAAATAGTCACACCTCCCCCACCAGCCTGTCGTCTGCCAACGATGGTGTCGGGATGCCTGTTCTCAGATGCTTCCCGGCGAATTCTCCATCGTCCGTCCACTCTGTTCACCAGAAACCGCGACTCCTCAGAGAAAGCAACCCTTTGCCACTCCGCCGAGGTCCAATGGCGATAGTCCATTACGAATTGGAGGCGTTTTCGACGATGCACAGGCGTCAACATGGATGCTGTTACCATACGCCTGCTCCGGAGCCCCAACCTCAAGAGGGATCGTTGCAATGTCTTGGTGCTGACACGCTTAGTGGCCCCACTGTTCATTTACTGTGTCAGTTGCTCAACAGTGGCATGCCGATTGGTCTTGGCCAGGCGTCGTAACCGACGCCCGCCTCTAGGATCGATGGCCCGTGGGGCCCCACAGTTACCTCTTCGGTTGCTCGAAACTGTCTGGTTCGTCCCGTCGCGATACACCTTCACAACGGCAGCCCTAGAGCAGTTCACAAAGGTGGCCGTTTCTGAAATGCTGCCTCCCTTGGCCCGATAGCCAATGATCATCCCCTAGGAGGTCCGACAGGTCACTTGCTCTGCCCATGACGGCGACAATTGCTGTGTTAGCGGATGCTACTCCACGTCTGCTGTTGTCAGCTTTTAATGATATGCAATGATTTTCATCTGCATACCATGGGACGTTCCAACATTTTCGAGAGGTAGTCATATTAATGTGTCCAGACCCTGTATTTTGCTCAAATAATAATATCTACCCTGGATTTTATTAAATTAATGAAGATGGGGGTAAAAGCCCACTGTAGCGATCCCTAATTTTCCTGGATGATTATCAAGTCAGCTCTGTCGCATTCGTACTCCGAATCTTGTATAATTACATATAAAGTAAATGATTTACCATTTTGTTTATGGTTAAGCATACTATTTTCAAATACAGGATGATTCAAATCGTGTGTAAAACAATTTAAGGGGTATTATAGAGGTCAAGGTAAACAAAAAGTCATATAAACATGGGTCCAAATTTGAACGATAACTGAGATATGAACAGATATAAAAATGCCGGCACCAAGATAAGAAGTAAATAACTCAGGTTCTGTAAAGCCTAAATTAATGAAATTTGGAGGAATAAGAGGGTACATAAAACTGTGTATAGCGTTAAAATTTGATCGAATTCCAACAAGAAATTTCCGAGTTACTCATTCAACATCATAATACGTGTTCACTTGTGAGTACTAACCAGGACTTGTTACAATTTTGATTGCGTAACTCGGAAATTACTCGTTGGAATTCGATCAAATTTTAACGGTATACACAGCCTTATGTACCCTGTTATTCCTCTAAATTTCATTAATCAAAGCTTTACAGAACCTGAGTTATTAACTTGTTGCTCTTGGTGGCGGCATTTTTAGGATTTTATCATCATCTACAACCCTATTAACGACGGTATAGATGTATGTATGTAACATGTATGTCACATGCCATCACTTTTGAAAGGATTGACCTAGAGGCTTGATATTTTGAACACACGTAGGCCCTATACAGAGGACGGTGCGAAAGCGAATCCTCTCAGGTGGGCCAAACATGTGTTTTTTCTGGTCTCCCCAACTGACTTCCTTTCATGTCTATGGAGTTTTGATTGCGTTTTAGCAATTTGTGACGTCAGAATTTAAAGAACTCTATTTGAAGTATAGCGAATCTTCCCGCCTCCCGCTACTGCTCGTAATATTTGATGCCATAACTTTTGAAAGGATTGACCTAGAGGCTTCAAATTTTGTACACACTTAGACTCTATACAGAGGACGGTGCGAAAGATATAGCGAATCCTCTAGCGTGGCCCAGGCCCCCTCAGGGGCCACTTGTATGAATTTCATGGTTCCTTTTTATCTTTTGAACAAAGAGGCCTAAAATCCTGAAATTTCGTAAATTTGTAGTGAGGTTCTATAAAAATAAAACCAATATAAGCCTCTAGGGCCCAACCGGAGGTTCCGTGGCCCTAAATACAATTGAAGCTATAACATTTCAAAGGAACGATCTAGGAAACTGAAATTTTGTATATTTTATAATAAAATATAGTAAATATAAAGAAATGTGATGTACGTCTCTGGGGCCCCGCCAGAAGACGCCGAGGCCTCAAATACAAATCAAGTTATAACTTTTGAACGGAAAGTTCTAGAAACCTGAAATTTTGTATATTTTTATTGTGGTACTAAAAAATATAGCCATTAAGAAGGAAGCTGATATAAGCCTGTAGAACCCCGCCAGGGGCCTCGAGGCACCTAATACAATTGAAGCTATAACATTTGAACGGAAAGGCCTAAGAACCTGATATTTTGTATAATCATAGTGTGGTACTAAAAAAATATTGCAAATATTTTAAAAAAAGTAATATAGGCCCCAGAAGAGCCCCAGAGGCCCCAAACACAAGCAAACCTACAACTTTTAAACGAAAAGGTCTTGCAATCTGAAATTTTGTTTACTTACAGAAACTTACTTAAAAATTTAGATAATATACACTAAAAACTGGTATAAGCCTCTTGCGCCTCGACAGGAGCCCTGAGGACCCAATCACAAATCAAGCTATAATTTTTGAAATAGAAGTCCAGAAACCTGAATACTTGCATATTAATGGTGTGTTACATAAAATTTTAGCTATTATACACTAAAACTTGTATAGTCCTCTGGGGTATTATAGATCGATTCCACCTTGACCTCTATAATACCCCCTTAAATTGTTTTACACACCATTTGAATCACCCTGTATACAGCATCTAAGAAAACTCTCCACATAAAAGGTGGAATGAAGTACAAAAAGGTGGAAATAGAAACGTTTGTAATCTAACGCGAAGTTCTCAGGAAATATTTTACCTATATACCACTTATGTCTTTGCATCAATAAAATGTTTCCCTATGAATGCATTTGTATTCAAATTAAGAAAATAATAAAGAAATATCATAATAAAAGAAATGATAGATGAATATAAATAACCAATTAATAAACTACAGGGTGTATCAAAAATACAGTGGCGGCCAAAAGTATTTAATCAAATGTTTTTTGCGTAAAACACTATTAATATTAACTCGAATGAAAAAAAAAGTTAATAACCATAAAGAGGAAAAAGAAAATTAACATACATTAGCTTTATTTTACGAACTTCTTACAGATTACTTAACTACTGTAACGTGGAAGCGTGTCGAATTAGAAAAATACAGAGCAGGTGTGTAAAAATGAATAATGAAAAAGTTTATTAATAGCTTCTGAATAATAAAGCCTCATTAAATAAATATTGACTCTTTTCACAGAAAGTTTTTGATTTAAAGTACAAATTTTCTCAGGTAAGTAAAAAAAATTTCTTCTTTAGATTAGGTTCTCAAATATAATTTCTAATTAACGCTCGTATGCAGCTAAGAGTAGCTTGATTAACTACAACCAAGTTATCCTTTCCTGTAGGAGAATCTGTACTCTCGGACGATGAAGCCAGAATCTCAACGTCGTACGAAGCTCGTTTTCACCTCCGACGACCGATGCTCCAATGAACTTAGGACTCCCAGTGACATTCGCACAAAGAGAAAAAAAACAATATTGTCAGTACAAAAGAATCTTCAAAGATATACTTGTAAAACTAACTTAGCCGCACCGTTAAATGAATAAATATTAATTCCAATAAAGAATAGCCTATTTCTTGTAACAATAAATATAACTGCCTTTCAATACGCAATAAGGCATTCTTTGCAACATGAACTAATAAAGATATTACTTCTATCTTTAGCGATTAAATAAATCATTAAGCTTCAAGAAGGATATTTCTCCTCTTCCTTAGCCAATAAAACAATCTCCTGTATATAGGGCTTAAACTAATCAGAGTACCATCAATTACGCAATAGGTCTCTGTCTAATAAGTTAAATTCCGATCCAAATTGTGCAATTCCCACGCAGGCTTTCAGCTCCGTATCTTTTAGGACTCTTGCAAAACGATAATCCTGTTATGGCGCAAAAGCCGACAACGACGTTCCAAGCTATTTCTTCGATACGTCATTAAATTCCAAAATACGTAGTACGCACAGACAGATTAATCCTTAGTCTCCCTTGGAAATATCGTACTCGGGAAAAAAAACATCTAAGTCGAAGATCGCACACTTTTCCGAATTGGAAACTTCCTCTTTCGCACTTTATATTTTTTTTTCCTACTTTTTTTTTTCTTTAGACCGTCGATAAAAATCCTCCTATTCCAGTTTCTTGGTACGCCGAGAAACTAAAAGGAAAGATGCCGTGAACAGCGGCACTGAATTTTGCACATTCAAGTTCGGCAAACACCTTTCTGCTGTCACGTGTTACGGATAGACGGCAACTCGTAATATTTGCGAGAGAGAAACCTAGCGAAGGGAGGTTACACATACGTAAACTATTAAAAGTCAAAATCACATTACCATCAACTGCCCACCGGCCGAAATTCGGTTCCACGCCGGCGTCTGGATGAGACTGAAATCCCTATTGGACCTTCTGTGTGCATCGGGAGACAGATATACCCCCTCACCAGAGCGCTAATCGAATCCGATCAAGGAATTTGCTCCCAAAATACTTTCTTCGGGTCAACGCCATCACTTGATCACTTCCGTTCGTCGTCGTGCTCGTACCGACCTTGGCTGTTCAGCTGCGTGGCGTCGTTCACTTAAATGTAAGAAACTAATATCATTAATATCATGATTTGTCTTTGTATAGCCCGGCTCGCTAGCTCCGCTACTTTTCCCTGACAAATTCGAAGATTGAGCCTTCTTCTCTTTCCGACGCCCGTCGCATGACATTCCATGAAATTTCTCCCTCGACGTGCTCGCTTGTTCAACCTCTCGCCACGGTCACTTCTCTTGTACCCCCTTTTTTTGGTCCATAATCCCTTCTACTCGGATTAAGGGACCAACACCTTTTGCAGAAAAACATCCCCATATTATGATGTTGCCTCCACCAAGCTTCACAGTTGGCTGCTAATATCTCGCATCATTCCTAGTACCTACTGGACGTCGCACATACTTCCTAATATCACTTCGGAGCAAAAGAAACTTGCTTTCATCCGAAAAAGAGAAATTTTCTCCATTCCTTTGCACCCCAGTTAAGATGGTTATGGGCAAATCGTAGTCTGTCCCTCCGATTCTTCTTGCTGATCAATGGCTTCACTCCTATCCGTCCATTCAACCCTACAGCTTGCAGGCGACGTCCCACAGTTCTACGGCTGATGTGTACCTCCATTTCCACGGCCAATTCCCGACTTATCTGCGCAGCGTCCTTTGTCACATCTATAGCAGACTTGCATTTAATTAAGTTATCAAGTCGGGCAGTGGTTTTCTTGGCCTCCCCATCTCTAGTAACGTGGCTACACATTTTGAGTCCTTAACTTTCTTCATTGTATAACAAATAGTTGCCTGTGATACGTTTAATAATTCAGCAACTTCTCTTTGTGTTTTGCCATCACTGCAGCGCTTATTAATCAATTCTCTAATTTGAATTGCTTTATAAGGTGCCATAATAACATTAGACACACTTACTTTTGCAAGTAACAACGGAAAAATTTTGCGTTTTTATCACTGAAAGTAAGAATGGACGAGTTGATTTAATATTTATGACCAAGATGATGGCATTTTATTTAATTGCTAATACATAAAAATATTTGCATAAATTTTGTTTGATTTACTATTATATTATTCTATAAGTGTTCTAATACTATTCTAGTTTTTTTATTTTGGTTAATATTTTTTGAGTTTTTAACAAAAAAAACCATTTGATTAAATACTTTTGGACTACGTTACAACGTTTGTAAACGATTTTTGATATACCATGATTGGATTTCAAGGTAATAATAATTCAAATAATATTTAATAACCTCATTAAGTAATAATATTATAAATCATTATATTTATAATCATTATTAACAGAGTAACATGGCCAGGTAATGATCATTCACTAAATAACCATCAGTGGTCATTCTTGCATACTTCTATTTTTCTCTCTCTATGTATTGTTATATAACATACTATAACTCTGAAAAAAATTGTAAGATTTGTCAATAAGTAAATGAACATGAAAAATGAAGATTACATTTCAACCAGAATTATTTAATCAAAAAAAATTCAAAGTTGATATTTGCTTAAATGATCATTCAATGAAACATACAGATCTTTGTGTTAATGCATTGATCAACAATTTTAAACATTCTAGAAATATTTGCCTGGTGTTGTCAGTTGTCACTAATAAAAAATTCATTATTTCCCCATTATATGTACAGCAGAGACCATTAATAAAGAAACATGCCATTTACTTAATTTGCACGTGATACAGACGCTTGGGTGTTTCATTGGAGATGTTCAGATGGCGCTGTAACGATGGCGTCATATTTCGATTCTAAGTTTTGTTAGATGTTCAAAGTTTTGCAACTAGCAAATTGATGAGCGAAAACTATCATAGAACTTGTCAAATTATTTTTCTAAAAGCAAGTCTGCAAAATTCTGTGCCCAATGTCGTTGTGTAAAGCACCTTTCGTTCTTTATATTTCCAACGGATACTGAGAGGTACATTTATTTACAGTAAATATCTTATTTATAAAATGCTAACTTTCATAATGCGTAATATCAATCCAATCTTCAGTTTTTCCAACAACGAATACACACTGATTGCTAAAAGCCGACATCTGTATATAAATACGGCCACGCATTTTTTGTTATGCACTTTTACCTGGTTAGCGTGGACGAATACGCATGAAAATTATATGGTTGGAAAGTTCCTGTCCTCTAGATGTTCAAAATATATTTTGTTTGTGTATTTGCTCACGTTAACACAGGTAAAAAGTGTTTCAAAAAAAGGTAGCATTAAGGAACAGGTTGTGCACCATATTTGTCAACGCATGCAGCATTGCCTTTTTTATTGTTTTTTTTTTTAAATAATAAATTTCAAATTAACTCAAATCATTGTTGATGTTCATTTGAAAGCATTAGAAAACCGTGTAACAAATACTCTGCAGCTTTTTTAAGTCAACAACTGATTTCAGAACCTGAAGGTCCCCAAGTACCTTTAATGTACCTATACAAAATTTGTTATTAACCAACTATTCAAAATATTTCTATAATTAGTAGGTAAGCATTTTATGTATATTTCGTCGTTTTCTAAGGTATTTTAAGGTTTTTTCATACATTTTGAAAGTAATATTTTTAGTTAAAAATAAAATAAATACCAATTTTGAAGTTTTTGATTTTTATTTATTTTTTAAAAATTTGTTAACACTCTTTCTTTAGTAACAAAAAAGTTATCGATTTTTGGTCCGAAACAGACCTTAATTTTCCACAGTGGGACGGGGGGAGAGACGCAGAGATAGGGAGGGACAATTTAGCTTAAATATAAATATTATATTTAGATAATAATTCGATAGATATATTAAAAGATACCTTTAGATTGCTTTAAATATTATTCCGAGATATTTTCAAAGTTATCATTGCAGTGAAATGAATCGGGAGTGTCCGAAATGTCATGCAAACCATTTTGGATATTTATTGTGTTATCTATTTTTCATTCTTCAAAGTTTATTAATAAGCAAGATGGAGGCTAGAACAATTACACATAGATTTTTTTTTCTCAGAAATGTGATCGATTTTCGATCATTGGGGGATCCTAGTCTTGTTAAAAACCAAAAATACATTGTCGTCATAGTTTTATACTATAGTAGCTATATCTATTATCATTTAAAAAAAACGCGCTAAAATAAATTTAAAAAATCAAATTAAATCCTAAATAAATTAGTTTAGCTACTCTAAATTATGAAATTCATTACGTTATGTCTATGTGATTCTTATTTTTAATTTTAATTAATAAAGATAATAAAATCCAAGTAAAAAATTTTGAAATTGATTAACGAAATTTTCCAAAAATAAATCAATTCAAGTTTTTTCATTTTATGATATTCATTACATATGCATAATTATACTTTTTCAGTTTATTGCAGTCGTTGACTTATAGTTTATATATTTTTGACATTGATAGGTGCAAAATATGGTTAACAGCCTGTGGAAGAAACGATCTGCTTACTGAAAGTTTTGAAAAATCAGTAAAAATTACGTACTGTGTGCAGCACATTTCACGAATGAACAGTTTTATAATGCCAGCAAGAAAAGCCGTTATTTAAAAACACCAATTCCCACCATTTTTCCAAGAATATGGAATGATACTCATAATGCACCTTCCAGTATATTACAGCACCAAGAACCTTCTTTAGATTCTGGTATGTGAGTTAATAAAATACACAGTAAGACTTATGTGGATGATAAATGCATATAAAATAATATTTATAAAATTTATTATCAATTTAAGTTTTACCAAGAATAGATGAGTTTGTACTTTTGTAAAAATAAAATTGCTTGAAATTTAAAATGTTTTTTGCGGTTGCTATTTAAATATAAGATTTCCAGAAAATAATTTTAAAATTAAAAACATAAGTTAAAAAAAGAAAATGTTAAACTGAAAAAAAAACTTATACTCTGTACATCGAAAGTTTGACTGGGCGTTTCCAGTTACATTTCCAATTTAAATTGTCAGACACTGCAAGAATGTCTAAGAATTGAAATAGGAAATTGAAGTGGATCGCCCAGTCAAAATTTCCTAGAACACTTTTTACTGTGACGTCAATAATGCCTTGCCTCGTTGTTACTACTTGCGTCATTCATGCATGACCCTGAGTGTTTCATTAGTCACGGAAAGAGGGCGCCTATTAACAACATATTTTATTTTTTCTATGGGAAAAGTATGAAATAACATATCTCTCTATTGAAAGTCTCTGATGTACAGAGATTGGGCAAACTAATATGAACACCTTTGATTTTAGACGTGTTGTCGAATATCTAGAAAAGTACTTGACGAATTATCCAGAAACTTCACGGGTGTAAAGAGGATATTACACCTCGTATATTTCAACGAAGGTTTTGTACCAAAGGCAAATAGGGGACCAGAAACAAATTGAACAAAAAAATAATGGTTTGGATCTCCATGTAAAAAATAATGCTGGAAATGCGTTGTAGCTATTGCCTATGATTATGAGGCTTCTTTTACTTATCTGTGTTCATATGTATGAGAATAGCACGTATATTCATGGAGAAAACAAGGTTTCCTTAAAAAAAAATAAATCGAAATTTTTTCGTAAGTTTTTTGTTTATAACATGCTGGGTTTTCAATCCAAATCAATACTATTTTGAGGAAACTTGAAGAACTACAGTAGAGACAACACCCTGCAATTCATA
>JAHWFO010007254.1:1788014-1798850 GCA_023313115.1 Rhysida immarginata
GACAAATGTGAGTATAAGATACAAAAAGAATTTTGAAAATCGGTTAAAAAATAAAAAAGTTACAGCCATGGAGATCTTATTTATCAATCGCCCCTCGTATATGTGAGTGTGTGCTTGTTTGTTTGTTTGTCCTTCTTTCACGTCGATACGGAGGAGGGATTGATGTAGTTTCCTGTATAAAGATAGTCGGAGGGCTCGAGAGTGACATAGGCTACTTTTTACCGCGTGAAAACACCGCTTTCCTAAGTCATTTTAAAATTGCCTGCTTTTGCTTTGTAATTTCTCTCAACAGATGGCGTTGGTGAAGCCGCGGGTAACTAGTCAGAATATAAAAAAAAATTGATGAAATAATGGGCGCGTTCGACATGTGCACACTAAACGCACCTAGTGACATCACTCAGTGCGAGCGGTGAAAAAAGTGTAGTGCATTTTGTGTGTCATGAAAAACAGGAAAGAGCACGAAAGTGGGATGTTCACCTCACCCATGCTACCATGAATAGTATGCCTACTGCTGAAAATAAAACCCATTATAACGTCTGCATTCATATAACATGCCGAAATCGATCTTTACACAGGTAGATTTCAATGTCAGTTTAAACGATATACAGAATTCAATTATTTTTATAACCTGTTGGCTCTTTAACAGTAACTAAAACTCCGAACTATCTATCGCTATATTTCAAGCTCTAGGGCAGCGCCATCTTGCTACGCACTGAACGACTCTGCTCCTAACCTAGGGTCATTTGGTGCGCGCACTAAACGCCCGGTAGTGCGCGCACTGGCGATAACGAACACGACCGGGTTACATGACGAACACGTTAGTGCGTTTAGTGGACGCACAAAGGCGTTTAGTGCGCGATGTCGAACGCGCCCATGAGTATACTACGTGACAAGCCCGGCGTTGCTCGGTCTGTTTCTTTGATGAAATTTTGATGGCGTTTCCCTAGCGCCATCTCTTGAGGAAACAAACAAACATAAACCAAGAAATATTATATTTACCCCCATCCCCTCCCTTTGGGGACATGTAAACCTTACTCTGATCCTAACGAATATATGGTGCGAATATGAGCTCAATCGGATAAGTGGTTCAAAAGTTTTTAGAACATTTACAAACGCACTCTGAACCTGAATTTTTATACGAGGGCGTATTGAAAAGTAATGCCTCTATGGCTGTAACTTTTTTATTTGTTAACCGATTTTCAAAATTCTTTTTGTATCTTATACTCACATTTGTCCTACAGGAAACTACAAAAAATACACACACACAAGTTATTTCTCAAAGAACTCTCCTTGCTTCTCTACACATTTTTTCCAGCGTTCTAGGAGCATCTGGATACCGGTTCTGTAGAAATCTTTAGGCTGATGTCGAAACGACATCAGGACAGCCTTTTTCACTTCCTCATTGGAGCCGAACCTCTGTCCTCCCAAGAACTCTTTCAATGGTCCAAAAAGATGATAGTAACAAGGGGAGAGATCTTGGCTGTTTGGAGGATGTGGTAAGATGTCCCATTTGAGTTCCGTCCGTGTGTCCATAGTCCGTTTGGCAGTGTCTGGTCTGGCATGTCTTGCAGAAAACGAACACCACTGGTAAGGAGTCTTGGTAGCTGTTTTCCTTAGTGCCGGCTTCAGGGACGTCCTCAAAATGTCACAGTAGTAGGGTGCATTTATGGTTCGGCATTCTTCCAGGAAATGGACATGAATGATACCCTTAATGTCCTAGAATACAGTCACCATCACTTTCGTTGCTGACGGTGTCATCTTGAATTTCTTGGGTCATGGTGAATCAGTGTGTCGCCGCTCCATGCTCGCACGCTTGCTTTCAGGAGTATGGTGATGAATCTATGTCTCGTCAGTGGTCACAACACGCCTTAGGAAGCTGTCTTCTAAATTCATCACAGATTTCCACCCAGGTGGTTTTGTGATCATCGGAGAGTAGCTTAGGAACCCATCTGCCATTGATTTTGTTGAATTTCAGTTTATCGTGGATGATGGTCTCCACACTGCCAGTATTGTTCAGTATTGAAGCCAATTCTCGGACATGAATCTGCCTGTTGTCCCTTATCAACTCATTTGTTCGTGCGATGATGCCATTCATTGCCGGCGGATTCTCGCCCTCCTTCAAACTTTTGGCACCAAGCAAAGACGGATGATCAAGACAAACATGACTCGATGAACTGTCTTTGAAGTCTCTGATGAATTTCAGATGCTTTCACACATTAGTTTTGGAGAAACTTGCTGATTATTCGTTGTTCCATTTTGGTCGACCCATCGCTGTTCGCCATTTTGTTTAACGATGAGTGGTGCTGCATTCAAAGGGGACAGATCTGGACTATGGGTGGGGGAAGGGTGGCTCAGGACTTCTCACTTGAACTTCTTCAGACATTCATAGATTGACTGTGTGCGATCTAGCGTTGTTGTGCAATAGGGTAAAACCAAGAGAAAGTTTACTGGGACGTTTCGATATGATTGTCTTCCTGAACTTCGTTAACATTTCACAATAGTCCAGATCCGTCCCCACGTGACTTCCACATCTTCAATGAGCTCAAAAAGGCACGGCTGGGACAACGGTTTCAAACGGTCGATGAAGTGAAAGAGTGCAAGTGCAATTGGTTAAAACAGCAGTCAAAGGATTTCTACGACCATAGCATTCTGCTGACTACTGTCACAATGGGATAAATGGCTAACAATTGCAGGCAATACTTTCGAGTTTTGTTAAATAATTTCTGTGAAATACCGTTTGCACCTCGTACAAAAAGACAAGGAGATGTAACAGTAACATGAGCTATTGAGGGAAATCCAAAATTAAACTATAGAATACGTTATATGTACTAGATTTGATAAAGAGCCTTTTATCCTGACCAACGCCGGGGATATCACCTATCTTATTTGGTAGCACAGCAGATCCAAGCATTTCCTAAAAAATCCCCGATACATTTTGACTATAATGTGAATGTCAGTGTTTTGGAAACTGATGTGATGATGCAATAATACTTTCATGATGATTCGATGATTGAACGTTCGTTTCCAAGAGTTATTAACAACTAGCTGATATGCCTGGCGTTGCTCGGGCTGTTTGTTTGATGAAATTTTGCAATATAAATACAAACACATGAAAAATTCTTAGACTCAATACAGTAAATATTCACTTTGGAAAAACGAAAGAATTCTTTGAAATGCTCTTACTGGAATTTTGTGGACAATTGCGTTTGGCCAGGAAAATTCGACATTGCATCCTTAACTTTTTAGGTTGCAAGAACACCACTTTTGCATAAAACTTCACGTTGACGCGTAGAGTTCACGAAGCTACGTGCGCGACGCGAGTGACGTTTCCATTTGGATGCCTCACCATCATCCAAGACAGAGCACGTGTCTCTCGGCAACAGGAGTGGAGGTCGCCCGGAACGTTTTGCTGTCGTTATTGCACCTGCCTGCTCGTATTTGTGCACAACATCGTGCACAGTGGAGCGAGGATGCCCAGTCAAGTGATTTTCGCGAAATGACTTCCTACTAATGCGGCCTCCCACAATCATTCCTCTCTCGAAGTCGGATAATTCTCGGACCTTTGGTATGCTGACTGGTGTTGTCACTGCTGTACCATCTGATGATTCGTGTCTTTAATATGCATACTGTCACGTGTATCCTATAGGGTGAAATCACACGAACATCACAAATATATGAGGGTTCGGATACTTTTGGCAGGGCAGTGTATAACCTTTTATTTTGGCAGAGTTAAATCTATGACATCAGGCAGGAAATCTTGCTAATTGATTTTCGGGAAAATTTGTAGATTAAATATTTTGGTTATTGAAACATTGTTGAGAATTCCATATTTAAATGTTAGCTAAACTTTTTCTAAGTATAACCATTAAAAGTATTAATTTCTTTTCCATAATATTTTCTAAAATTTTAAAAATCAGTATCAGGACTTTGATATTTAATAATATTAATTAAAATTTGTTTTTTAAACTTTAATAATTATACTTATCCTATATGTTGAAGGTTTCGTTTCCCAGTCTCTGACCGACTCAGACTATTTTTCCCCTGTGATCTTTGACTGCCGTGAAGCCTGAAGATCTCTGTTAACTGTCCTTGACGCTGCGCTCTCTTCATATGCAATAGATATATACGTGACGCATACTTAAAGATGACCACTTAGTGGTCGAAATGTACATTTATGAGTATTAAATCTCTTTCGTGGACAAGGTTGCATCCTACCTTCTATTAGACATAAACGTGTCTGAAAGAAGCAATTTAAGGAAATTTTTTCATAAATTCTCCGTTGAACTTTTCAAGGATTTCCTTTGCGAAAATTTTCCGTGTAGGCGAAATAATTAACGCTTCATTGGTTGAAGATATCTCAGACAAGTTTTTTTAGTAAAGCACGGGTAACAAACACACCGACGTAACAAAAGCCATGACAATGGAAAGGTACTGAAAGGTGGCGCAACCGAACCGTGATGTAGAAATCTTCCGACCTGTCTTAGTTGTGTATTGACATCTCGTGTGTCTAGTTTGCTCATGAGAAGTCGAAGAAAATTATCCGGGTTCAAACAAGGTGGGCGTCTAACGAATGGGACATACCATTCACGAAGTTATGCGGACATTCGCCATTCGTCGATCTACGGTGTCACGTGCGCATCGGGAATATTTCATTGAAGGCTTTATCACCGATCGTGGACAACATAATAGCCGATCGCATTTGCTTAGTGATCGTAATCACTGATCGTAAACGGATGATGATGACAAGGAGTGCTTGCGCAATTGGTTCAAACAGACGCCAAAAAATTTCTACGAGCATGGCATTCTGCGATTTGTGTCACAATGGGATAAATGCTGAACAATTGCGGACAATACTTTTGAGTTATGTTAAAAATTACTGTGAAATATCCTTTGCCTAGTTATTTATTGACTGTACCTTGTGTCGCGCAATATTACTATAGTTAGTACCACTCACAGTTTGAAGAGTGGTCAACAGGTGAGAGCACGAAGCCAACGCATCTAAAGCTGTAGATTAGGATCCTAATCTAGATCTTTAAACGCATCTGACAAAGAAACGGCATTATTGTATAGATGGCGACCCCGCTTGCTACTTACTCCAAAGACGAGCAGCGTACAGTAATACATTATTGAACAGTGAAGGTGAAAAACACAATTGACATTCAACAAAGAAGGCAACGGGAGTTTATCATTACGACAAGTGTTTGTTTCAAGAAATTCAAAAATGATCTGACAAGTGTAACTAACGTTGCTCTCTCTGGGCGCCCTGAAACTGTGACTATTCCTGACATCGTGGATGCAATGGAACGAGTTGTTAGAGCTGACCGGTGGGTGATAATCATCGAAGTGGCTGAAAGAGTCATGTAGTTTATCGTCATCATATAGCATTATCAAGGTGCTACAGTTTAACAAAGTCTCCGCTAGATGGACACCCAGCCAGCTAATCTCCAAAATAAAAAAATCTTGTTGATGCTTGTAAAGCGATATTGCAACGGTATGAAGTTGAGGGAGATGATTTTCTGCAGCTGTTAGGTACTGCGACGATTTATTTCATTACTTTCAATTTAGCGAGCAAACAAGGAATGGCGACCAAGTTCACCAGTCCATGTTCACCAAAACCTAAAAAAGAAAAAATAATCGTGCAGTCCATCCGCCGCTTACGCCTTTCCGGGAGTATAAGAGCATAGTCCGTATTGTGACTTCCTTGAGAAACATTTGAAACTCGCAAGAAGATCCGAACGTTTTTTACTCAGTTCTGGTGTGTTTTTACAGCATAACAATCTCAGCCGCACACATCTTGCACAACAGCCACAAAGATTTCGGATTTCCACTTACTGTGTGTTCCACATCTAGACGAGCGAATTTCATCTTTTTGGACCGCTTAAGGAGGCTCTGGGTTCCAAGAAATTTTCTACAGACGACGAGGGGAAAACAGCAGTGCATGGCTATGCAGTTGTGATGAGCAAAAGATTTAAATTTTAAGATTTTTTCCCTCATCAAATGAATTCAATGTTTATAGATTTTTTAGATATAATATAATTTTGGAATTAGGTAATTCTGATAGTCTATTGTTTATAGTACATGAATACCTTATTGTTGAATTTAAAGCCTGATGTTGATTATTGTAATTTAGCATACACATGCAGCACATTGTATCATTCTTCTTTGCTTTTTCGCGTGCCGGCCGTGAGACTTTGGATTATTGTAATTTTTAAAAAAAATCTAGCTGCAATGGGAAAATTTACCACTGCAATGCCAAGCAGCCTAGGAGTCAGACCATCTTCCAGCCACACCAGTGTCTTGCATAGTCACTCATCTAGGATGACGTGAATTCATCACTTAGCTGTTTATCTGCTTGGGCAGCTTAGGCTATTCTTTTTTTTTTTTTTTTTTTTTTTTTTGCTCTGTCGAGATGGACAAAAATTTCCAGAAACTTTGATTCAGAATCATCTTGTGCCACTTTCGTTTTGGTGAGATGTTTTAACTCTATCTTAAACCAAAGGGATCTATAAGTCATTTTCGTCGTCCAAGAGAATTCTCTTCTCCGGACTTTTTCAAACTTAAGCCCTGAAGCCTTTATCTTTTTGATGTTTTTTGGATTATGTTCAAAATTAAGATTCTGATGGCGTGCTGTGAATTACTCCAAGAGACAGATTTTTAACCTATCTTGTGAAAAAATGCAGTTTCATGACGTATCTTAATTCATCAATAGGATGAGAAGTTTGTATTCTGGATTCTTTCTAAAAAAAAATCAAGCCTAAATATATTTTCATTCTATTCGAAAATGTAAAGTTCACTGTGAAATATTTTTTTTCTTGATTTTGCAATTGTTGGTTTTGAAATATACGTTTTGAGTCTTTGACTCTAATGTTTTGGGGTTTGCTTAAGATCCCTATTTTTGCCTTATAATATGATATATTATATTTGTATTTTTGAAAGAGCTACATAATACTTACTTACTTACTTACTTTTCAAACCCGCTTATCCGTTAGGGTCGCGGGGGCAGCAGCCCTATGGAGGATCTCCAGCGATCGCGATCTTCCGCCATCAGGCGCATGTCCTCCCTGGTAATATCCAAGCGACTCGAACCCAGATTCTCCAGGTAGTCTAGCCACCTGGTTCTAGGCCGACCCCTTGGTCTCTTACCCACCGGCTTGGAAAATAACAACTGCCTAGGAAGACTAGTTTGCGGCATCCGAATCACGTGGCCATACCAGCGCAACTGAGACCTCTCAATGCGGAGAAGTAGCGGCTCAACACCTAAAGATTCCCTTATTGTATTGCTGTACACTCTATCTAGTAGGGTAACACCTGCAACACCTCTCAGAAATCTCATTTCGGCCGCTTGTACCCGCGATCGCACTCTTTCGGTCATTACCCAAGCCTCATGACCATAGGTGAGAATGGGGACAAAGATGGATTTGAAGACGGAGAGCTTAGCTTTGTTACTCAGCTCGCGTTTCGTTACCACGGATCGCCACAGTTCACGTCTGACACAGCTTGCTGCACCGATCCTAGCATCCAATTCTTTCTCCTGCCGTCCATCACTCGTGAATGCAATCCCGAGATACTTGAATTTCTCCACCTGTCTCAATGAGGCTCCACTAACATGGAGAGCGCACTGAGCAGGCTGTCTTGAAAGGACCAGAACCTCGGTTTTAGCCACACTGATCTTCATCCCAGCTTCTTCACATTTGGCTGCAAGCCGGTCTAGTGCATGCTGAAGGTTCGTGCGAGAAGACCCAAGGAGGACAAGGTCGTCAGCAAAGAGCAACCTCTCCACCAGGCAGTCGCCCACACAAACACGCTCATCGCCTCGGCTGCCCCTGTCTATCCAGTCCATAAAGATAATGAACAAGATGGGCGACAGTACGCACCCTTGGCGGAGTCCAACACCCACGGTGAACGGTCTTGACTTAATGCCATTTATCCGGACACACATCTCAGAGCTTTCGTACAGAGACATGATAGCAACCAGTAATTGCCCATCCACTCCATACTCTTGCAACACTTGCCAGAGCTTCTCCCGAGGAACTCTGTCATATGCTTTTTCGAGGTCCACAAAGCAAGCGTAGACCTCTTTTGCATACTCCCAGGATTTCTCAAAGATTTGCCTTAGAGCAAAGATGTGATCCGTCGTGCTTCGGCCAGGTCGGAAACCACACTGCTCCCCTGACAGTTTGGAGTCGACTATTTCCCGACTTCTCTTCTCCAGACACTTAGCGTACACTTTCCCAGGAATGCTGAGCAAAGAGATGCCTCGATAGTTGTTGCAATCTCTCTGGTCTCCCTTTTTGAAGATAGGGATCACAATTCCTGTCTGCCATTGCTTAGGGGCCTGTCCAGATATCCAAGCAACCTGACACACTCGAGTCAGCCACAGGATACCATCCTGATTTAAGGCCTTTAACATCTCGGACCGGATTTCATCATCACCTGCAGCTTTGCCAGTCTTCAGGGACTTAATTGCCCATCTGACTTCTGTTTCAGTGATACTACCGTGACTATTCTCCGCTCCAAGGTGCATCTCGTATGTCTTAGTTGTTGTCGTCACCGGATTAAGAAGAGATGCAAAGTATTCCTTCCACCTATGCAATACGCTCTCCTCCGTTTTCAGAGCTACATAATGTGAATTAAATTAATTTAAAGCCACATATTAGAAAATTATTTCCTACTTCTTATTAAAGTATATGAAATAATAATTTTTCCAACAGCCTTTCTTTTTATCTTTTACCTTAACTTAAAATTTTGCATTTCTCCCTGTTTTATCAAATTAAATTTTGGAAAAAATTTGCTAATTTCTTTAAATCGGAAGTTGAATCAAGTATTTTCTGGCAGGATGTAAAGCTCTTTATTATTTTAATATATTAACTTAAATTAAATTGATTTCTCACAAAGTTAATTTTGTCCTAATGTTTTAATTTCTTTCTTAACTTCTCTTGAATTCATGCTTAGGATATTATTCTTGCGACACAATACAACGTATTTTTTTCATTAATGTTTGAGAGTTTTGTATGTCACTTTAAAGATCACTGCTTAAGACAGTTCATATAGTTTGGCCGTCCCACAGTCAATCAATAGATTTTTTCTCGCGGAATCGAGCATGCTTTGAACGCAGGGGAATTATTTTGAAAAGTAGTGAAGCATTGTCATAAGTATATATTTTCTGAATGAAAAAATATTTAAGGTTGCTTTTTAATCCTCCCTTGTAATTTATTTCACCCGTTAATTACTTTCCGTTAATTTTTATATGTTCGACTTGGATAATATTTAATCTGTACTTGTCTTTAGGTATCTTTTTATTATTACAATCTGAGATTTTACACTCTACTTTCTGCCTTGTTTGTCTACAGGAAGCCAGTTTTATGGCGATATTTATTTAAAACTTACTTGTGTTATGGATAGTCAACAAACTTTACTTACGTTTAAAGTCTTGTGTCACTAACTGCATAAAGAACGTGTGCACTTCCTTGGCATGAGTATTGGCGAACTCGAATGGTTCTCCCATACAATCGCCGACCAGCACTCCCACAAGACATCCCTTGAATTTGTTCACCAGTAACGTCGTAGGTATTCTTTCCCAGTCTGCCACAGACTCCGACATGTTGTTTGGCTCCACGACCTTTGGCTGCGATGAAACCTCACGAGGTTTGTTCGTTATTAGAGGTCGTTAACGCTACGCTCTGCACATATGTAGGAAATTATTGGAGAGACGAGCCTCGAGGGCAAGATTAAAGGAAATTTCATCATAAATCCTCCGTTGCCGTTTTCAAGTATTCTTCCTTGTAATAAATAGTTTTCCCTGTCTGCTTATTTATTAACGCATCATTGATTCAAAAATTTAAAGAAATTATTGCTAATAAAACATAAGTTACTAAATACTTTGATGTGACAAACGTTTACAAAGGTAATGTGTTAACACGGAAGAAATATTTTCACGTCTTCAATCCAATAAAAAAAACTGGTGTTTACTAACAGATTTAGCTCATGGTCCCAAATTACCGCGTTCTCCTTTTCCGCAACCAGATAAGGTCTATTCTTCTTCATTGACTGACTTTCTTCATGTTCTTTTGCCTCCTTCTCCTGATACCCCTTCCCTATCTAATATTGACTATCCATTTCAAGCGCCGAATTCATCTTCTAGATTCTTCGTTACCCCCACTACTAATGAAGAGGTTTGTGACATCATTGGCCAATTAAAATCTTCTCCTGTCCCGGACCCCCTTGGGTTTCGGTCTGACATTATTATTGCGTTGAAATATACCATTGCTTATCCCGTAACTATTAAGAGAGAACTGGAGCCGGACACTGTGGACGAACTTCAATAAAGATAACAGGAAACCACTGATCCACATAAAACGTTTAATCGGACGTATGCCCATTTCGGCAGCCACGCTGCCTTCTTCAGCGTACACAAGGATTTTGATCAGAACAGACAAACCTGTTCAGATAAAAGGGCAAGACAATCGACAATCGAACAGTGAAGTGTACATTTGTTAGGATGGAACGAAAGCAGCGCTTTCACAAAGCTCATCCAACCAGAATAAACACCAAATGAAATACACTGAGGTAGTCAAGAAGCCTAACCAACCCAAGCGGTCTTCCATATTATACAAAAAAGAAAATAAGATTGACGATTGTCTGAAACAAAAAAAAAAAACGAAATAAAAAATACAAGGAAAAAAAAAATAAGATTATCACATCTTCCAGTAGTCTGGGAAAGAGACGTTGCTAATATCTTCAAAATCGATGTCAAGAACGTGCCTCGGTTTACGATACTTCGTATGCCAGCTCATATTCATTGAGTTCTCCAGTATCCCTTTCACAAGCTTATTGTCG
>JAHWFO010007254.1:1807574-1865042 GCA_023313115.1 Rhysida immarginata
TTCAATGCTAAGATATGGCATGTAATATATCAAACGACTCGTAACAAGGTGCCATGACTGAATATCACGAGAAAATAATAATAATGGTTATTGGTTTAGTAGCACGTGTCCTAATGGTGCCCTATGATACCATATGGTAACCTTGGAAGTTTCAATGCTAAGATATGGCATGTATAATATCAAACGACTCGTAACAACATATAATGAGTGAATATCATGAGAAAATAATGATAATTGGTATTGGTTTAGTAGCACGTGCCCTATGAAACCATTGGAACTTTCAATGCTAAGATATGGCATGTAATATATCAAACGACTCGTAACAACATGTAATGTGTGAATATCATGAGAAAATAATGATAATTGTTTTTGGTTTAGTAGCAAGTGCCCTAATGGTGCCCTATGAAACCATATGGTACCATTGGAACTTTCAATGCTAAGATATGACATGTAATATATCAAACGACTCATAACAAGGTGCCATGAGTGAATATCACGAGAAAATAATGATAATGGTTATTGGTTTAGTTGCACGTGCCCTAATGGTGCCCTATGGCATGATATGGTACCATTGGAAGTTTCAATTCTAACACATGGCATGTAATATATCAAACGACTCGTAACAACATGTAATGAGTGAATATCACGAGAAAATAATGATAATGGTTATTGGTTTACTAGCACGTGCCCTAATGGTGCCCTATGGAACCATTGGAACTTTCAATGCTAAGATATGGCATGTAATATATCAAACGACTCGTAACAACATGTAATGAGTGAATATCACGTGTAAATAATGATAATAGTTATTGGTTTAGTAGCACGTGCCCTAATGGTGCCCTATGGTACCATATGGTAGCCTTGGAACTTTCAATGCTAAGATATGGCATGTAATATATCAAACGACTCGTAACAACGTGCCATGAGTGACTATCACGAGTAAATAATGATAGTGGCAATTGGTTTTGTAGCACGTGCCCTAATGGTACAATACAGAATTTATAGAACTTTTAATGCTAAGATATGGCGTGTAATATATCAACCAACTCCTTACGCGTTATTAGATCTTTTGTTATCCATAGCTTATTTGAATCAAGAGTATAGTACTCTTAGGCTTAATGGTATTTAAAACTCATTACTAATTAATTTATTAGTAGTTAATCGCTTGCTTCAATAAGAGTTTAGTAATTTAATATGAACATCTAATAGATGCTTACACATAACGCTTCAGCAATTGAGGCTCACTTCGTTTAACATTATGTGAGAATTCTTACAAATTAAAGAACTTTTATTTTTTTAGTGTATGAGGAATAACTTCACTCTCCATTTACCTTTCATTCTTCAAGTTTATTCTTTTAAATTCTCTCCTACGTTAGCCTATTTAAATAGTAATTTACAATTTAGTTTTCATATTTATTTATTTACTCTCAAATGTTTTAAAATGTTGGTTAATTCTATATATCCATGTACGATGCTATAAATAGAAAATGTGCTCTTTTTATCCGCTTTGGCGGTAAAATCATTCTTGTTTTATATCCTATTCTTTAAGGCTGTTTTTTCTACAGATCTTATTCTGGAAAAGCCCTTTTCAGGGCTAGCAGTCTGACTATTCTTTACTTATTATTTTAAATTTTATCATAATGCCAGACTCAGGCAAAGCGTTAAGTGGCATTGCAAGCCAAAAAACAAGTGATGGTAAATATACGTATGGCGAGATATATAAAGATACCTGTAAAGATTACAAATTCGAAGCTTTTGATGCTATAATTAAGGATAAGCTAGAGGTTATGCGCCAAGAAATGTGCACTAAATATGATAATTTACAAGGAAAAGTCGAGTCACTAAAAGGGAACATAAATGAAATCCACGATAAAATTGCTAATATGAATGCTGAAATATCTGCAGCACGTAATGAAGCCAACAAGAACTTTAATAAGTTGGAGCAGTTCCTCAAAGATCAATTCTCTGCTCTGTCAATGAAAGGTAATCAGCCTACTGGTGTAACTTCTGACTATGTAAGAGACTCTTGTGAAACAGAGAGTGCGAATCCTCAGCCTATGGAAATTATCCCCTCCGGCTTAGGGAGTAATGATAATGATGGCAATGACCCAATTAGTACAAATCGCAAACGGCTAAACAATGATACGGATAAATGGATACCTGCAAAATCTAAAAAGGCTAAAAAAGGGTTGAAAATTGACAACATTAAGGATGTTGTTGATATAAATGATGCAATCGCTGTTGCTTTTCGAGAAAGCAAGCCCGAACAGCGAAAAAATGTTGAAAAGCCAAATACCAAGAGCAGCTCCTATATTCCGCCAATCATAATACGTACTCACGGTCAGCCAATCAAGCAAATCCTGGGCGAGATTCAAAAGCATGTGGCGATTAACCAAATTACTGTACACACAGGCAGAGCAGAGACGATCAAAATAAGGTGTCATGATGAGGAAACGCATAGTAAATTGGTGTCTGGCATTAAGGCTGATAGCGTGCTAAAGATTCAGCATCATCAACTTAAATCGTAAAAAGTCCTCAAATACGTTATACGAAATGTAGACGTGACCTATGACCTTAACGATTTTAAGGAAGACCTGAAAAAGGCTAACTACTTTCCTGAGAAAGTGATTAGGCTTAAAAAAGCCAAAGGATCAATAGATATGCCCATGATTCTGGTTCTGTTATCAAACACTGAACACAATAAGACACTTAAAAGTGTGACCCGCATAGGGCCCTTAGCTCTCAGTGTTGAAATGTTTCGAGGTAATAAGAAACCTTTACAATGTTATAATTGTTTGCGATTTGGCCATGTATCTATGGGTTGTACGGAATCCCCCCGTTGTAACAAATGCGCTAAAGATCATCAGTCAAAAGACTGCCCAAATGTAAAAGGACAAGATCCCCCAAAATGTATTCGATGTAATGGACAACACACCTCCAGTTACACAAAATGTCCTAAATATCCGCAAGTCAGGAGAGTGCAAAGTGCTAAAGTGTCCCCGGAGATTTCCGATGCCGCAATGGTCTCCAAACAAGATAAGAGCATTAACGTGAATGATTTTCAACTAATGTATAAACAAATTGGCAGTGTATGCAATTTGTTAAACGAACTGGGCAAGAAATTGCCACTGATGAGTGGAATACTTACGAATAAACACTGACAGTATGGCTGATCGATGCTATTCTATTACAAATCGAGGAAAACTTCGTTGCGTAATATGGAACGCCAGGGGGGGTCCCCCGGAGGCGTATTGAGTTTTACAACTTCCTAACCCAATGGGATATAGACCTAGCATTTCTATGTGAGACACACTTAAGGCCAGACCGCGACTTCAGGCTACCTGGTTACTGTGTCTATCGTAAAGACAGAATTCTTCCCACTACAGTAAAGTCCCCGTCAGGTGGGTCAGCAATTATTATTAAGAAAGGCATTCATCATCGGGAGGAACCAGCCCGAGACTATATGGGAATGGAAGCTGCCTCTACTATCATTACTGATGCCACACTGGGAGAGGTGAAACTAGTGGCTCTATATAATGCGCCCAAGCATAAATTCGATGCCAATGAGCTTGACGAGCTGTTGTCCGGGAATATTCCCGTTATTATGGCGGGAGACCTGAACGCTAAGCACTCGCACTGGAATTCAAGATGCCATAACGAAAACGGTGTCCTTTTGTATGGCTACGTGCAAAGGCAATCTGATATTATCGCAGTAGGCTTTGTGGATGATACATATTATTGTGATCATTCTCCTTCAAGCGATGTACTTGATATTGTGTTGTTGAAGGGCTTCTACAAATCATTCAGTATATATACTGTCAATGATCTATCCTCAGACCATAAACCAGTTGCACTAAATTTTGACAACGTAAACGTTGACCTCAAAGAAGAACTGAGGCTCAAACAAGACTGGAAGTTTTTTAGAGAAATTCTCAAAAATGATGACGATCCACTAAATAACGTACATAATAAGAGCGACATACAGTAGATACCAATGTGAAAAGGCTTACTAAACGTATAAATGCAGCTATTGACTCTAGTGCTTCACCCTTAGAGTCGAAGCGAGCTGATCACCTTGATCTCACCCCAGAAATCAAACAATTAATTGAGCAAAGGAATAAGGTTAGAAGGCAGTGGTACCGAACTCGTGATTCATGGCTTAAGACCAAGTATAATAGGCTCACAAGAAGAGTTCACGAGGAGGTAAAAGCACTTCGTAATGACAGGTGGAATGATAAAGTTAAGAGTCTGTCGACCCACGATAACTCTATTTGGTGCATGGTTCGATCCTTGCAAAACAAGAAAGCCATTAATATCCCACCACTGTTAGCCCAAAATGGCAATTTCATCACGAATGATGATGATAAAGCGCAGCTTATTGCTAATTCACTTTCAGAACAGTTTGTCACGCCTACTGATGGTCGGCAAATAGGACTTGATATGTCTGAGAAAGTAAAATCTTGCATAACTGGCTTCTATAATACTCACGGCAATGAATTCCCAAAACATAGCATTGATGTAAATGAAGTCCAAAGCATCATTAAAAATTTAAAAACGAGAAAAGCTCCAGGTAAAGACTCTATTAAGAACAGTGCTTTGAAAAATTTACCTCAAAATACAATTCAAGATATTGCAAAAGTGATTAACGACTGCTGGAAGAACACTTACTTCCCGGATGCTTGGAAGCAATCAGTTGTCTTAAGCATTCCTAAGCCAGGACAAAATCCTGCAAATCCTGTTAGCTACAGGCCCATCAGCTTGTTACCATCAATCTCCAAAATCCTGGAAAAAACAATTCTCAAGAGATTCATTGAGTACTGTGATGCCAACGATCTCATCCGCGATGAACAATTTGGCTTTCGATCAAACCATTCCTGCCAACTCCAAACATGGAGGCTCGCAGCAGATATCAATGAGCCCCTTAATCTCTCTATGTATTGTGGGGTCGTTTTCCTCGATGTACACAAAGCCTTCGACCAAGTCTGGCACGATGGTCTTATTTTTAAAATGATTATGGATGGATTTCCTCAAGACGTAATTACTCTGATACACTCGATTCTCTCCAACCGGTTCTTTCAGGCCAGAGTTGAGATAGTCTATCTCCTATGTATGAAATAAAAGCTGGTGTCCCACAGGGTTCAGTCCTGGGGCCAGTATTATTTAATTACTTTATGCGAGACTTTCCAAGTCCTTCCAAATGTAAGCTCTTTTTTACGCAGATGACGCTGCTATACTGACCTGTGCTCGTCAACCAGCCGTAGTAGTCTCGCGGCTGCAGAAGGCTCTAAAGGAGTGTGAAAGCTGGTTTAGCAAGTGGAGGCTAAAATTGAATGTAGACAAATGCAAGGCGATGTTTGTCTCCAAGAAGAGAAAGAGATCATTAGATTCTCTAACACTATATGGCAAAAAACTGGACTGGGTTGAAACTTATAAATATCTTGGTGTTGTTATTGACTCTAAACTTACCTGGACTCCCCACTCAACTTATGCGTTGAATAAGGCCAGGAGAGCCAAGTTTAGCTTGATTGCTCTGCTGGGCCGGAATAGTGCTCTAAACATTGATAATAAACTCCTACTCAATAAGGTCATTGTTCGGACCATCTTGACGTATGGTATGCCCGTCTGGGCCACAATATGTAAGACTAGGTGGAAATAACTGCAAACGTTCCAAAACGTTACCCTTAGGACTATTGCGCAAAAAGATCGGAGAATTGTTCGCAATTCCTCCATTTATAATGACTTCAACATGACTCATATTGGCAAATACGTTTAAGGGCTCATGGAATCCATGCTGCCCAATGTAGAAAATCATAGCAACGAGCTAGTCTCGGGCATTTTAAATCATCCTATACATAGAAAGAGATATCGTGATCCTAGGCATATACTTGATATTAATTTTGAAGACATTGATAATGTCATATTTCCAGATTACTGGACTTCATAGGTCGTGTTTTATCTAATACTAGTGGTCTGCTTCTAGTCTAGACAGTCGTCAATCAAATTTTCCTCCACTAAGAGGAGGCAATTTTCTTTCATACTTTGGATGACCTTTGTGGGTACATCAGGCTTCTTTTCTTGTTCAGTATATTTCCCTTGGAATATGATTATGAAGAGTGAGATTATGGAAGCTATGCTTCAAGTTCCACACGAATACCGATACACTACACTGTTCGATTGTCGATTGGACCGAATGTGGCCCCTTGAATCGGACTACTCACCAGAGAGGACTACTCAGCATCATCCTACTCATAGATGGTATCCTACTCTTAGGTGGTATAGATTGGAGATGGAACGTTAATTGAAGGCGCATTCTCTTAAGCTCAGCGGTTTTTTATATCCTATTCTTTAAGGCTGTTTTTTCTACAGATCTTATTCTGGAAAAGCCTTTTTCAGGGCTAGCAGTCTGACTATTCTTTACTTATTATTTTAAATTTTATCATAATGCCAGACTCAGGCAAAGCGTTAAGTGGCATTGCAAGCCAAAAAACAAGTGATGGTAAATATACGTATGGCGAGATATATAAAGATGCCTGTAAAGATTACAGATTCGAAGCTTTTGATGCTATAATTAAGGATAAGCTAGAGGTTATGCGCCAAGAAATGTGCACTAAATATGATAATTTACAAGGAAAAGTCGAGTCACTAAAAGGGATGTCATCAATATGTGGAGATGAAGATTGAAACGACGACTGATGAACCAATCAACCGGAAAGATATGTTTATTCCCCAATACAGCGCAAGAAGGTTGACGAGATTCTCACCAAATTACAAATATGTGGTATCATTGAACCGTCATCCAGTCCGTATGACAGTCCGTTAGTCATAGTGGAGAAGCGAACGGGAGAAGACCGAGTCTGTATTGATTATCGAGGTTTGAATGAAGTAACAAAGAAGAGGATATTACTAAGTGCGCATAGAAACTGAATCTAGAGAAAAGACAGCTTTTTCGACTGCTAATGGAAAGTGGCAATTCACCATGATGGCATTTGGTTTACAAATGCACCGTTTGTCTTCAACCGCATAATGCAACTAGTGTTTGAGCACATTCCAGAAGATACTATGAGAAGAAATATGGATGATATAATCATCGGAGCCTAGGATGTCCCCGAGTTGCTCCATAAAACTGAAAAAGTATTTGGCGCGATACGAGAAGGCCAGCTTACCCTGAAGCCAAGTAAATGCTATTTCTTACAAACTGAAGTCGAGTCCCTTTGGCTTCGCAGAACAGAGGATGGGTTGAAGCCAGGAAGGAATAAAACACAAGCTATTGCTCAATTTCCAAGGCCGACTGATGCAAAGAAAGTGAGTGTCACGGAATTCCGTCGCCAATAGGAATTCCAGTGACGGAATCAAGCGCTTTCCCTCTCGCGTTTTCTATGCGTCGAGTAGGAGAAAGAAGCAACGTAAATCTCGTCGTCTTCAACGTCAGGTGGAACGTCAGCAGGAGAGGACGAATGAGAGCGGAGAGAAAGATTTTGGAGGAGATGACGAACGGGATCGACATCAGGGGAGTTGCTTGAGAGGAGCCGTATGGAGCACACGAGACGAGGAATCGAGGAGCCCGATTAACGTAATTTCGAGGAACGAGAGCGGGTTCGCATCGTGGAGCACCAAGCAGGAATGCGGCCAAGCAAGGGCGACGACGACGGCGTCTCCGACGGGCGACGAGCCTTGTAGGTCGGTGAGCGTGGCGTCTAGCGAGAACTCCGCTACAACGAAGTCCTCAACGTTAGTACGTGGCAGGAGTTTTGCGGAGTTTCTTCTCTCAGCCGGAGCTGTACATTTTCCCGAGCTACGACAGTGGACTGTCAGGACTGGCGTTAATTACCTGGTGAGTGCAGATTTTCACGTAGGTTTGTGCGCCCGTCAGGCATTGTCTGTTTTTCCGGAACTCCGTTATTACGAGTTACGTTTTCCCACTACCGTGGATGGATTGTGGCCATGCGGCCTATCGTCGTACGTTTGGCACGACATGGGATTTATTTTTGTAAAGAGAAGACGGTAGAAGGTGTACCTGCCCAATTGAATTAAGACATTCTCTTTTCTAATTTAATTCGTGCTACCCTGTCTTCAGCAACGAACGGTATACGGAAGGACTTTCTTTAATCTCGTTACCATTTCATGACATTTTGTATTCTCTATTTTGCCAGAATACATTCTCGACTGTGGTCGGACTTCAACCGGGAGAGTGACTTAAAAAAATACTTACCGTATTGTGACTTTCATTTCCGTAGAGCCTCAGTGTAGTGCTTTATTTGTTCAAATGCAATTTTGAGCCAAATGTACTTTTCAATGTTTGAAGGCTTGCGTGGATAAGGAGAAGCAACAGTTTTATCCTTTTCCAACTTGTATGTGTTTTCTAATAAGTGCTTAAATTTAAGTTTGTGCTTTTCCTGTATTTACCTCATTAGATGAGGTGTGTTAATCATCAGTGACTTACTGCTCATTTATATATTTGTTTCTGTATGAGACAGGTTACTATTTTCAGTTTTGGAAAGCTTGATGTGAATTGTGAGAAGTGAAGTTCTCTTGATGTATTATTTAATTTAAATCTTTGGAAGCTGCGCCTATGAGGCGTTATTTATGTTATGAATTCATTCCAAGAATTGTGTTGTGATTAATTTGCATTTTCATTTTTAGGTATAAGTTTTACCTTAGCAATTTACATTTTATTTATTTATTCATAATAAATATTCTGTGTTTTTTGATTTTCGCCTTATGTCAATGAATGATTATTCCACTGTGCACTCTATCTAGTTTATCTCATTTTTATTCATGACAGTGAGAAGCTTTCTAGGACTTTATGGTTATTTCAGGCGCTTCGTGCCTCACTTTGCACATAAAGTTGCTCACCTAACAAAACTGACAAGGAAGAAAGCAGTGTTCCAATGGACACCTGAATGTCAAGTAGAATTTGATAGCACGATCAAAGAACTTACATCAGAGCTCATTCTATAGATCTATGATCCTGAAAAATCCAGTGAACTACACACTGATGCCTCTCAAGAAGGGCTTGGAGTGATCCTGATACAAACTGGGGAAGATGGAAAAAATCATCCCATTACATACCTGAGTCGAAGACTGACAGACGCCAAAACCAAATACCATTCAACCGAATTAGAATTAATGGCCGTCGTCTAGGCAATACAACAATGCAAAATGTATCTTTACGGATCAAGGTTTACAGTTGTCACCGATTGTGAAGCCGTGAAATATGGACTCAGAAAGAAGGAACTCTCCTCAAGAGTAGGAAGATGGGTTCTCCAGCTGATGGAGTACGACTTCATATCTAAACACAGACCTGGAACGAATATGCTTCATGTGGACGCATTAAGTCGAAATGCTATTTCTGATCCTAACGAAAAAATTGTCGAGCGTTTTGTTGTAGATAAAGTTCTGTTAGACGAACTGAATGGATTACGGTCCTACAAACCGCAGATCCAGATTGCCAAAAGATCCGAGAGCAACTAAAAACTGATGGAAGGATCCAGACAGAATATGTCGACGAGAAAAACCGTTTATACAGAATTTATCGAGAGAATGGACAGAGTCGTAAATGCTGCTTGTCCCTAAGATAATACGACGAAGTCTAACAACAGATACCCATGAACACCACGAACATCCCAGCGTTGTAGGGACTATGCAAGCACTCATGAAACGATACTAGTTTCCCCAAGATGCGCTCATTCGCAAAAGGATTAGTGCAATCTTGCCTCCAATGCCTCATGTACAAAGAACCAGGTGGAAAACGTCCAGGGCAACTGAAGACTGTCGAAAGATACAAAATTCCACTTCATGCAATTCATCTCGATCACGTGGGACCACTCCCAAAAAGCCTTAACGGATATCGTCATCTGCTAATGGCCATATGCAACTTCTTAAAAATGATTTTTCTCTATCCTATCAAGACTCCAAGTGCCGTATTGACCTGCAATGCGATCAGAAAATTATGCAGAAGGATGTGGATTCCAACTAGAGTAATCACAGACCGTGGTACATCATTTACTAGCCGCATGTTCAGAGATATGTGCACGGAACTTAACATAGAACATGTTTTGACCTCAACCGAAGATCCCCGTGCGAATGGTCAAGTTGAAAGAGTGAACAGAACAATTACTCCCATACAAGCCAGTCAAACGAAGAAGGAAGACGGTAGTGACTGGGCAAAATACACTGAAGAAACTGAAATTGGCATCAACTCAAGAATAAACCGATCAACTGGGAAAACCCCGATGGAAATCATCTATGGTTTTCAACCACGAACCATGGCGGAAAATTGTTTATCTGCAATGACCATCAGTGATATCATCGAAGACGAAGAAGTTTCCGACGCCGATGGAGTGCGGTCAGATGTGAGGTAAAAGCTAAAACAAAACCAAAGAGAAAGGGCAGGAACTTTGACAAACATCGCGCTGCATATAAGATCTTCCAACTCAATGATGTCGTCGTAGTTCGTCGATAAGCAAATACTACTATTGCGGGAGCAGGAAAACTCAGCTCTTTATATAAAGGACCGTATCGAATCTCCAAGTGTATGTCCCAAGATCTCTATGAGATTACAAGCTTGGAAGATCCACCGAAATATGTTGCAACAGCACCATCCGATCAATTAAAAAGATGGGATTTGGTAGACGATGCGGATTCTGAAGAAGAAGAACTATCGGAATCAGTAGATACTGCCACCGATTGTCCTTCAAATTAGGATGGCCGAATGTAGAGTTTCTGAACAAAACACCGTCCGTTGAGGGAGCCACCGAATGGACTATTTTTAGAAAGCCAAAACAGAGGGGTAAAAACCGAAAGTAAAACAGAAGATGAGACAACAATGGATACAACGGGTGTGGCAGAGTGAGTGTGCGTTCAGAAAGACTTTTTAAGAAAACTGTTTGAAATAAGATGACTGAAAGGTACGTACTATTTTGTGCTACATTAAAACAATAAGCTCGGTGGGCGTTACGAAAGATTTGTGCCGCATGAACTTTATGAAAGTGAATTACTCGCTGAATGAACTCTAAATTTAAACTACCTCAACTGTGATTCTTTTCCTGAGCTTACTTTTTTATGTATCAATGCTTATTATCATATCATCAGCTAATAAATAGAAATTTTCATACACTGTTAAACGATATAATTTATTCCCACCTACACGCAACAACATCGCATTTTATTTAAACTTAATCTACACATGTAAATCGCTGTCCTACCAGAAACTTATTCAGCGGACCAAAAAAGTGGAGGAGAATCAGCCACGGATCCGAAAACGTGGCAATCAGAACCGCCGACAAGCTCCGGTCATTTCATTGGGAGAATCTGGACCACCCACCATAGTCCGGAGCTCGCCCCTAGTGATTTCCACGTTACTTTATTTCAGCTAATAAAAATAGGGGCAAAGACTTTCTAATTCGCCCTCGTATATACAGCGCGTATCTAAACCCCTATCACAAACTTCTGGTGGTGATTCCCCACAGCGAGATGAAAACAAAAGTTCATGGTTCGGATATCGAGCTGTTTATGAGATTTCCACAGTTAAAATTGAAATTTAAGCATCTGGATTTTCTAGTCTGTGGATGGCAGATGACATGCGGAGAAGCTACAACAAATGTTCAAAATGACGGCCGTACGACGCAACACACGCTTAGAGGCGACGAAACATCGACTGGCGTACTCGTTCGAAGGTCCCTGGACTGTCTCTTGTGGCGCTGAAAGCATTCTCAATACGGTTCCAGAGCTCATCAACCTCCTGGACAGTTGTAACATATATCTGGTCTTTCATGTGACCGCATACGTAATAATCAAGAGGGTTTAGATCCGGGGACCGTGGTCGCCATGAGACAGGACTCCCTATTCACCGTCCTGCCATGTCACCTGCCATCCACAGAGTAGAAAAACCAGCTGCTGAAACTTCGACTTTAACTGCGGAAATCTCATAAACGATTCGTTATCCGAGCCATGAACTTATGTTTTCATCTCGCTGTGGGGAGTCACCACCAAAAGTTTGTGACAGGGGTTTAGATACACCCTGTATAGACTAGCTGATAACCCGGCGTCGCCTGGGACTGTATTAACCTCTTGTTTACCTGCATCAGATTAAAATGGTATCCATCTTCATCACAGGGGAACATCACTGAATAATATAGACCAATTTTTCCTTCGAATTTTCCCTTGCCCTTGAAATAGAAGCTCTTATAGTCTCTTGCTCTAAACGAAGCTCCCGTTGTTCAGATATTTCTCTGATCAATACTCGTTCTTTCTCTTTCCTTTCCAAACACAAATTTTGCCAGTCATCTGGACTTTTGTTCGGGAGCTTAAGGGAGACATGTCTGAATCCTTTGCCTCCTCGATAGACACTGCCTATTTATGTCCTGGGATTGCATCATCATTTTATGCTCATTGTTAATAATTCTTGGAAACGAACGTTCAATCGTCGCATTATCGCCACCTCGGTTTCCAAAACATTCACATTCAAATAGATTATACTCAAAATTTTTTTAGCAAATGTTTGGATCTGCTGTGCTATCGAATAAGCTAGGTGATAACCCCGGAGTTGCTCGGGCTCTTTTTTTTCTTTAAATTTCGCAGTATCTGAATGTGAATATACAGAAAAAATAAACACATGGAAATGCATGAAATTTTAATACAGTAAAAATTCGTAATGAAAATTCGAAAATCTTTTTTCACTGCTCTCAATGGATGGACCTCTCTAAGTATGGCACAACTAGCCTAAATCACGTAATCTTAGGGTGTTTGTTTATTGCGACGAAAGAGACTACCCGTCACTACGAATCACGATGCAGTGAAAGTCGTCAGGCTGACGATTACAAACGACTTCGTGAGAGCGACTGCTTTCAAGCGGGCAATCGACAACAGCGATGTATGCCCGCAGTAAATAACGAAATGATAAAGCAGTATTTTCTTTAAATTATGTTTTCGAAATGATCCCAAACCCTATTGGTATGACTGTTCTGTTTGAACTAATTCTTTCATTTGCAATAATGACATTGGCTAAAACGCCGATCGCCTTCTCTAATACTAATCCCGCAGAAGGTGACGATGGTTTTAGCTCGTCGATTTAGTCAGACGACGAAGCGTAACTTCGTCAGCGTTACTGGCAATAGCAAACGGAAGTAGTCGGTCTGACGGGATTAAACAAATGCAGTCACGTTAACTTCGTCGCACTAAACAAACACACTTACTTTAGATGTACACTCGTGAACTTCGACGATACAAATCTTCTCTTCTTGGGTAGCAGTGGATGTACATGATCGTTTGTGGTCTGTGTTGTGCAATCCCAACAATCTGAGTGGGCCTATTCACTATTTGGTAATGTGTTGTTGCAATTCGCACTCTACTCTCGATGTCTTGAAGCAAAACATGGCCATTCATCACTTTGTGTTGATATGCTTGCATCGTCGACTCTTCCTTCCTTGACTCTTTTCTCACTCTTAGGCTCTCTTCTTCATTTTTCTTTTCTAATTAATCCTTAAACTTTGCATTCATTTATTGTTTATACCATCCACCAAGGGACTTACCTTGTCGGCTTCGGCCATACTGGCCTTGGGTGATTGCTCTGCATTATTTTCGAAATAAAATAAATAAGTAAACAAATAAATAAATAAAAATAAAAAACATTTCATGTCTTAAATGATTGTGTTTTTAATCATTATTAGTAACTAATCCTTTTCACTGATTAGATCATTCAATGTTTTTCACTGACTATTATCATGCACTTGAAGTTTCACTTCGGTCAGGTGTCCTGCGACACAGAAGTTATTTCATTCTTTAAATGTTGATTAAAAGGACATTTTGGATTTGATGCTGCAAAAACATGCAACAACTCAACCTTTAATAATAAACAATTCAGAGCGGTTGACGGAATAACACAGATAGGGAGGATGCAGCTGCTAAGAACAGCTGTAGCCACAGTTTCTTCTCGTTGGCTATGACATAGCAGTGGGAGGAGCCCAATAAAACTAACAGCCATTAGGTTGTAGAGTTTGGTGGCACTTTTTTGATTTCAACGAAATACCATTGCAACAGTTACGAGCTTCGCCTCCCGTTCTACCTCTTCCCTGGGCATGTAATGAAGATTCAATCCCACTTCTGCGAATTATAAAACTAAATTGAATTTGTAACAACGCATAGATTTCCTGTTGTTCGGGGTTTTTTTAAATTGATAGTTCTTAGAACTTAACATTTTCTTGAAAAATCTCTAAAATTGAGCAGTAACTGGAGATCATTGAGTGTTAGCAGACTATTGAGAAAGAGTGAAAAGGTGACAGAGGAAGCCGTCCCTTCGCTCAGTGCTGTACTGGTTTCGCCAACTCACTGCTGGAACTGATTAAGTCGTGAGCGTGTTAACAGAAGAAATGGCGACTGCTAGACCACACAAAGTGATAAATAGCCAAGTTTTGCCTCAAGACATCGAGAGCAGAGTGCAATTATTATTATTATTATTATTTATTTATTTATTTATTTAGAAGCACTCCCTGGGAGTATAATATCATAAATTCACTAAATTTAGAACAACAATCAGGTTCACAATGGTTATATTAAGAAAGTTGAAAGTTTTTTCGATTTTTTAAAATATATGATTTTAAGACATTATTAAAATGTGTGCAATTATGAAATTATGAATACATTTATAAAGAGAGCAAACAAAGATGTGACTTCGCACATAATATGGTAATTCATTCGAAAATTTAAGAGTGTTATAAGGATACAGTCCGCGTTTAAAATTAGATAGCATGGGAGTGACAAATTTAAATCGTTGAGGTTGACGAATATCTATGGAGCTATTAAAATACTGTAGAATAAAATGATTAGGGTCTTCATGGTTATGTAAAGAGTTGGCCAACGATTTCAATCTACAATAAATAACGAAGGCCTCAAAGGGCAACAGACCAATTTTGTAACAGTGTTCTGAAATTGACTGATAACGGTTAAGTCCGAAGGCTACTCGAATGCATTGCTTCATTGCAGATTTTAACGTCTTTAGTCGATAGGTAAGCTTATATGCGCATGACCATAGCCAGATGCCATATTCAATGGTGGCATATATCTGTGATCGTATTAAAATGGCTAGCTCTTTAGAATTTAAGAGTTTACTTAGACGATAAAAGAAATAGCATTTTTTGAAATTCTTCGAATTAAGTTGTGAATATGATTTTGAAAGGTCAACTGTGTGTCAAAGTTTATTCCTAAAACACTGATAGAATCATTGGTGGCTGGGGTATTAGGAGGAAGAAATATTAATATGTTTGTTTTTTGTGTATTTCTACGCTATTTAAATCTTCTTGTAATAATATCTTCTCTTCTTCAATATCGTCATACTGTAGTTGCATTGAGAGAACAAAAAGTTATCATCAACGTATGATAATAAGTTACAATGTAGAGATAGATCAAAAAGGGATCGTGAGAAAACAGAGTAAAATATGTTGGAGAACCCAGATCCTTGGACGACGCCATTGTTGGGCACATGAGAAGTAGACTGGTTGGGGTTATCTTCATCAATTATACTGAAATAGCGATTCTGAAAGTATGAAGCACACAGAGATAATGCTGAACTACGGACTCCTATATTATACAGGTCGTGTAGGAGTTGACGACGTGGAACGGTATCAAATGCTTTAGATACGTCTGTTTTTGCAAAGATTAAGGCTTTTTTTCTTGTCAAGAGTTTCTATGATTTCTTGATATATTTTCATTATGAGTGAGCTGGCACTACGATTGGCTCCACATCCATACTGATTACGGTGTAGTAGGGGTTGGATGTATAATTTCAGTTGGCGAAAAATGGTGTATTCTATGACTTTAGTCAAAGGGTGGAAAGTTGCAACAGGTCTATATGATTTATAGTCTAGACGGGATCCTTTGGTTCTTGTATATTGGAGTTATACAGGCAATCTTCCATGCATTTGGGTATTTTGAAGAAGCGATGATTAAATTGGCCAGATAACATGAAAGGGCCCAGAAGGCATTGTTTAAACATTTCAATTGCTTGCCCGTGACTACAGGGTGCATTATGAAAGTAATGCGCATAATTTTATTGTGACGCGACTATCCATCGCAGCGCGCTCGGACTGGTCGAATAATATGGTAGGGGGTCTGCCCTTCCAAACGCGTCCGGTCCCAGTTCGCTCCGAGCAGTAGAACCGGTAGGACGTGTCTTCGCACGAAGTCTGTTTTTCGATTGTGTCACAGCACGATGGAGCGTTCGCTGGAACAGCGGTACGCGGTCAAGTTTTGGGTGCGGCTTGGGAAGAATGCAACATAAACTGACATCAAAGACGTCTTCAAGCTCCACCACGATAATGCCCCCAGCCACACGGCCTTCGTTGTCACCAACTTCCTGACCCGGTGCAAGACCCGTTGTGCCCCAGCCTCCTTACAGCCCTGACTTGGCTCCGTGTGACATTTTTTTTGTTCCCTCGACTGAAGAGAGAGCTGAAGGGAAAGCACTGGGAGTCGGTGGAGAACATCCAAGCTCATGTTACAAGATTCCTGAAAAACATTCCAGTCGAGGAATTCCAGGGTGCCTTCCAGGCATGTCTCCGCAAGTGTATTGATGCAGGAGGAGGCTATTTTGAAGAATTTTAACCATTCGTACCAAGCGGATCAATAAACCTATTTTTCCCAGAAAATGCGCATTACTTTCATAATGCACCCTATATATCAGTAGGAATCGTTGAGGATGATTTCAATCTACGAATTGCAATTCTAATATCACTTGGTGACACAGGTGTAAAACTAGAGAACCTATGGTTAACTACACAAAGGGATACTATCAGAGTACTAGGTATCGTATGGTTGGGATTATCACACCAAAGGAGGTTTGTTTTGAACAGTGCTGGCTCAAGACACTTAGAGTTTTTTAATTTAGTGCCTTTAACCAGTGGCCATAAATCGACTCTGCCTGTGAAGACGTAATATACATATTACGTTTACATTTGCATACCTGTGTCTTAAAGGCTAGTGTTGCCTTTTTCCACTTGTACGATTTTCGAGGTTAGGTTGAAGTTTATAGGTTGAGTAACAGGAGTTCTTGGATAGCCATAAGGTTTTTAGACTCTCAGTCCACCAAGGTTTGCCGTATTTATTTGTTTGTGGTTTATAGGAAGCATCTGCGTTGTAGGTATTATGTGAGAGTATATTATGCATTTGGTTAGTCATATAGTTCACGTCCGCAATATAATTGACGTTAAATAGCGCTTTCTCAATGTTTTGAATAAATGCACTTTCATCATAATGCGCATAGCTTCGTATCAGAGTTCGGGGTTTCGCGTTGGTCAGATTGTAATCTGTCCACTGTCAATGATTGTCTTGTGATCGAGTTTACTGATGTCAAGATACCCAATTTTGGACACTTGCATGCCATGTGGAATATATATCTGATCCAATTGCAATAACAGATTACCAAGTAGTGAATAACCACACTTAGATTGTTGGGATTGCAGAGCAAACAAAAACTAATGTTCTGCTTTCAGCGCCCTAATGAATGTTCAGACGATTTGGGTGTTTGGAACTCTTGAACAGTGTAGAACCTTCCAGACGCCAGTCGGTCTCAGGCGACAGTTTACGACCTAACAGATAAGAATGCATTAACTCGACTCTTAAACTATTGCTCTTTAATAATGGTTCGAATTACATGTTAATTCATATCTATCGAAATGCCACCGAAGAAATGAATGAGTATTGGTCAGAAAAGGCAAAATGCTCTCCGGGCGTTGGAAACATCTAACAACGGGAGCTTCGTCTACAGCAGGAAATTATAGAATTACTGAAAACCAATTTGAGATATTATTTAATTTCTTAAGTTTTACCTACAACTGTAATTATCCAGGGCAACGCCGGGTACTTCTGCTAGTTCTGAATATTTATGAAAAATGACGAAAATAAAATATTCACAGTCGGAATTGGCAGCAAAATAAGAACAATCTCATGATATTCGAATTCTTTGTCCGTTTTCCTGCCAATTAAAACTGTGAAATACTTTAATTTTCTAATATTTTATAACAACTTTTGTTTTTAAAATCAATCTTTTTAAATTGCAAAGAGTAAGAAAAAAATTACACGAAGAATTAAAATATGTAATTGATATATAATACTATGAGAAATTTATTAGACGATTTTTCCAAAAATCCATTCAGTGTAAACAGAAGAGGTAAAAAAATCTAGAATTATTCAAAAACAAATAAAATTTTAGGTTCCTGGTTCGAATCCAAGCTGTGGAATTTTCTTTCCTACTTTTCATCAATAATTTGAACAGCTGAGGTATGGCGTAGGATAAAACCCTCACAGTACATTCATGAGTTATTCGTTAAATAAAATATATTGATTTCGGAATGATTTTATATTAAGAGGGCGCATAACATTAGGTATTACTGCACAAACGTAGAAAAAAGATCATGTAACAGCATATACATTAAACGTAGCAGTTCATATCAAGAAAAATGAATAAGTGACTGAAAAAACCCGTGAAAAATTGTGTCTTGGGTGCAGTTCTTGATTGAAATTATCATCACGATAACTCTAAAGCTGTCTTTTAGTGTTCATTTACAAAAGGAAAAACAGCCAACATTGCCGTTACTGGTAGTTTTTTTGAAGAGCTTTTCTGCCAGCTGAGCCACCCTGTTGCTGTTTTCGCATATCTCTATTAAGTGTGAGGGAATACCTTCGAAACCGACGTGGGCGCCGCATATAGCCCCAGCCATACTACCGATAGTATCCGTATCACCGCCTAAGGCGATCGCGTAGTGGACAGTTCTCTCGAACAAGTTGTCGGTCTACAGAAAGAGAAGGAAAATAAGTGTTAACAAAGAAAAGCTGAATATTCCTCATTTCCTTAAAATTAATAAATCAAATAATAAATCAATAATATCAGAAGAGCCTTTCGCAAAGTAAGTAGATTATGTATTACTGTTAAATAGAAATGTCAAACTGTTATTTCAGTAATACTTAAATTTTATCTTTTTCCCAATGCATTTCGCCTGTCGGCATTTTCAGGGGGGTTTATTAATTGAAAAACTTATTTAAAATGACAAAGAATATTCGGAAGCCAGTGTTTACCCGTCAAAAACAACTTTTCAATTTTTTTATAGCTTAATTATTTTAATTTATAATGCATTATATAAATTTTTATTACATTTTTATTTTGTTTTTCCTTTATTTTAACATTTTCATTTACATTCTAAACTTTTTTTATTAAATTTTTCAATTGAGAAATTTGAGTTTATTTAATACAGCAGATTTTGAATAACCACACTCTTTGTTAACGCGCGATTATTTAAAATTTTTACTTGACATGATGAGTCTGTTATTTTTACGTGCAAATTGTCTTGATTGCGGCATCGAATTTTTGCCACATAAAGCTGCCCGTGTGCAAATACTGGATCTGGTAAATAGATTCCCACATAGTTAAATGATTGTCCCTGTGATTTGTTGATTGACATTCCAAAAGCAGGCGAAACAGGAAACTGTCTTCGTTTCATCTTAAATGGAACTGTCCTCTGATGGAATTAAATTTATGCGTGTTATGCACATAATTTCTCCATTATTGTTTCCTCTCATTATTTCTGCAACAATGCAGTTGTTACGCAAACTTTTTACAATCAATCGAGTGCCATTAAGCCTTCTTTGGATTTAGATTACGTAGCAACATTATAAACGCACCAACTTTAAGCTTAAGTACATGCCGCGGCATGTCTGACGGATTTTATGCGTGTAAAAATTCCACTGGAAAGTCGATGGCATCTTTAAATCGTCAGACTTGTGTGGGTCAATGCTCAAGTATGTTTTTTGATTACCAGGAAGTAGATTTAGTATTTTTTCGTGGTCGGATATAGAATAACCTTACTCGCTGTTTCTGCAATTTCGTCTGGTGTTGCTGTGCGTATCTCATTTCCAAAAATTGTTTTAATTATGTCTTCTTTTTCAATAAATTTGTTTGAAATTTCAATGAGCGCTGGATCAACATCGCGAATGTTTGTTGATATTTTTCCATCTCCAACTTTCAGTAACCAATCATTAAAGTCATTTTGCCCTGCTGATCTCATATTTATGATTAAACACTTTTTTGAAGATATTGTCAAAGTGGCGAGCTCTTAACGCACACTTCTATAATGTCGGCTATTGTTCCACCTGGGACTACATTGGATGTCTGTCTGAAGTCTCCACCGAGAATTAATAGTTTACAACCGAATGGACGAATGTCGTTCATTATTTCGCGAAGCAGTAAATCAGTGACACGAAATGAATGCCTTGAAAGCATTGATGCCTCATCAATTGTAATCAATGGTGTTTCTTTTAATTTGTTCGATTCAATTGATGGAATTATCATGCTTGACACTGATGTCTCGTTTGCAGATATAGGAATTTTAAACCCACTATGAGCCGTTATACCTCCAACCAAAAGGTCTGCTGCAATTCCAGTTGTGGCAAATGCCTGAACTATTTTTCTTATTCCTCTGAAATAGCACACGAGTGTGCTATAGAGGTATGTTTTCCCTGATTCTCCATGGCCATAAATGAAAAAGAATTTGAGGATGCAATTATGCCATCAAAAATTTTTTTTGTTTGTGATTGAGTGTGGAAATTAAGTCATTTGCTTGTCGTTCTTGATCTGCGGCATCATACATATATTCAATGTTTTGAATTGGTACTGGGTCTGGAAAGTTAAATTTAGTGCATCTTGTTCCGTGCATGTGTAACGTCGAAGACATTAAAATACACAGCTTTGCAATGAAATTGCCCCACCCACAAGGAGTTATCCAAATGAGCCAAAAGTACGTATACAGCAAGAGATACATCTGTACACACCTTTATTAGGTCATGGAGACAAGGCGTGCACTCGTTTGTACAGGGTGTCCCAACGGAAAGCGGCATCAGTCGGTTGTGGCACCACCTCTAGCGGCGATGCATTGTTCCAGCCGCAGGTGTAGGTGATCATACAGGTGGTGAATGTCATCTTGGAATACGTCTGCACAAGCCTGTTGAACCTGCTGTGTCACTTCATGGAGATTCCGGGATGATCGTAAACGACATCCCACCATGTCCCACACATGCTCAATTGGCGATAGGTCTGGGGATCTCGCGGGCCATGGCAGGCAGTTGACATCATGCAGACATGCCATGCTCATGTTTGCCGTGTGCGGTCTGGCGTTATCCTGCTGAAAGACTGCGCCTAAAATGGTGTGCAGAAAGGGCAGTAATACGGGCTCCAGAATCTCTGTGACGCACCGTGCTGCTGTCAGGGTGCCTTGGATAGTGACTAAAGGCGTTCTGGTATCGTAGCCGATGGCACCCAGACAATGATCCCGGGTGTTGGTCCATGATGGCGATACCGGATGCATTGTTCATTGGCACGTTCCAGTGGTCTGCGTCATACCCGTCCGAGTCTGTCGTTGGTGTCCAAACAAAAGCAGGATTCGTCACTGAAGACCACCGGGCGCCATTCCATTCGCCAGCCCACTCGTGCACGACACCATTGCAGTCGTATCGCGCGGTGCTCAGGTGTCAAAGGAAGACACAACAATGGACGCCTGGCAGACATTGTCGCGGCGTGTAATCGGCGTGCTATTGACACTGGAGCAGTACCGGGAATAGTGATATTGTCGCGCAGTTGCTGCAGGGTGATGGTTCTGTCCGCTAGCGCTGTTCGCAGTATACGCTTATCGGTACGAGCCGACGTGCTTCTCCGGACCCCAGAGGTTGGTCTTCTGGCATGTGTACCTTCCTCTCGCCATTGCCTCCAACATCGGCCTACCGTCCGTGCGTCCCGCGACACATGGACAGCAATCCGTCTGGTTGACCATCCAGCCTCGGAGAGGCCAATAATCTGACCTCGTTCAAAATCCGTTAAGGTTGGTTCATAGTCTGTCGTTACCGTTTGCGCTGTGCTCCAACGAAAGCCGTTCCGTTTGCTGAGATGATTCATAGTTCTGTTTTGTCGTTATGCCGATGGCTGTCGAGCCGCCGTCCGCTATTGCGCTGGGATAGAACTGTGTTCTATTTCAACGGCCAACGAACAACGGCCCACCCATGAAGAAAGGAAGTAAGGAGGTGAAACTCTAACTATTTCTGTATTACGTATTTTGGACTTCCTTTTATGTGGCGACATCTCCCAACGGTCCGTGAACTAAACTACCCATAATGCACTACCCGTTAAACAGTTGACTATTCATTTCATGTTTTCTTTCTCCGATTGCTTTTCAGTAATTGCGAGGGAAAATTTTATTTTTAATTTTAAACACATTATCCTTAATTTTTTCCCTTCAATATTAAAAGAGGTTTCATTAGTTCAGTTTCTTAACGCGAAAATAGAAATTATTAAAAAGAAGTTATTTAACTGAAAAAATTAATTAAAAAGAATATATGTGTAAATAAAAAAAAAAACAATTTCACTTCAAACAAATCCAATTTATTAAAGAAAAGACATAAAAAATTTACATATTACTATTACAAGAACAGTGCTAAAAATATAAGTCTTAATTGTAAAAAAACGAAAAAAAAAACAAGGTTAAGTACAATATTCTAGTCTACAATTTCTATTTTTAGTATACATTTTAAGTACATTTTGTTACAAGATATTTAATACATGAAGTAATATTCACCTTCCATATAACACTAGAATATAAAAAATTTGTATGACGTATAGTAATTATATCATAATGGTAAATATTTGTATTGTTCAAGGTATTACTAAAGTAAATTAATAAAGAATAAGAATAAGGTCATATATAAAATTAATATAAGTATTTGATAAACATCAATAATACATCAGAACATGCTTGGATTACATGTAACAAATGTAAATACAATAATGAAGTTATACATTAAATATACAGTAAAAATTAAAAATGTGGGCATGTTCCACTCCAAGAGTGTTGATAATGACTTCAGTGGCAACATCTCAACAATGTCAATTATTTTATATAATGAATTCATGTAATAATTTATTATTATACAGGGTGATTCAAAAGTTATTGTGCAGTAGTGCATTTCTTTTACTTCAATTCTTCATAAATTGTTAAAAGTTCTCTCGCATCAATTATTTATTCTCTAAATATTCTGAATTGGTAGTTACACTTCCAGACTAGAATTCCCCCTTGTCCTCTTATTTAATACAGGATGATCCGAAAGTTATTGTGAGCAGATGCCACCTACGACCAGCCACTGCACAGCAACTTTTGAATCACCCTGTACTTAACCTATATGACAAGCATGAATTAATACTAAATTTCCATTTGTATTCAATAGCATTTTTTCACTATTCATTACTATTCACCATTAATGAAATAGTAGACAATTCACAATAATTAATTAAGACAATTAGGCATTAATGAAAATAATTTGCTAAACATTAATACAAAATACATATGCAAAAAAGTTTAATAATTAAGGTAAATAATTCTGTGATACAGACAAATACGTCGAACATGCTTGGACTATATTTTGACAATGGTTTCAAGCAAATTATGTTCCTATGCATGTTTTGTGTTTAATATATTTTGCATTTATTGTAACTATAAAAACAAATGAACTCAATGTTATTTTATTAATTGTGGTCTGGATAGAAACACTAAAGAAATAAACTTTTTAACATTTCTGAATAAAGTTCTCATTATCATTCTTTCCAAAATTCCTAAACTCCATATTAAGACTTTACTTTCCAATATGTCCTTAAAGTCATAAACAAATGAAGTTCTAATTTAGCATAATCTGAGCATAGATTAAAATAATTTACACTGGATATTAAATAGGAAATAGTGAAAAAATTTGATATTGAAGATTTCACTTACATGTATGAATTCAAACACTGGTAATAGTGGCCGTGTTAATTTGCCGTGATTGCTTTAAAATGAGTTAAGATTTCTTGTGAAAGTCCATATTATCTTCCTGTCTTGTCAAAACTTTTTTGCGTTCTTCACAGTTGTGATGAACTAAGAATTTCTTAGCTATGTAGCCAGAGATATAGTAAACTACACTGGCGTTTTCTACATTAATTTCATCCCTCCCCCCACCTCAGCAGCATCCTTAGTTGATGTAACAGCTATGGGATGTTCTTTGCACATAACGAAATCTCTTATATTAAATATTCCTTATCATCTTCAGAATTTTTGGATGGTGATAATTTGGTTTTGTTTACAAGAAGTGTTTCAAGGAACTATTTAATTGGGAAACTGACAGATATAAACTGCCTCTTCCTTTTTGGTAAATTGTGGATATAGTATTTTCTAAAACATCTTGGTTGAAATGCCTTGTGATAATTTTTACATTTAATCCAGTTCTATTGTTTTCAACAATTGTGTCTAAGGATGCATCTCCACTTGCAAAAAAGTAACCAACTGATTGCTTCCAATCCTTTGTAAGGCCTCTGATCATGATCAGGAAGTTCACTAATTCTTTCATTATAATCAAAATCTTCAAAATCAATTACTAAGTCTTTTATTCTTATGTAACTTAAATTGATAGTCAATTTCATTTAATCATATACAATACAGATCAGCTTTTCACTCTTTTCCATTTGGCTAGCATTAATTTGTAAATTTTAAATAATCTTTTTATTAATTAAGTGCATGTTATGTACCCATGATTGCAGACACCAAACACTGGGTCAGGTTAGAGTTTATCTTTCTTCTCTATAATCAAGTAAGCATGAAAATAGAGTCGAAGAGCAAAGCTCTTTTCTACAATTTGCCAACATATCCCTTGTTTCTTAATTTGTATGCCATCTTAAATTGAGTGATAACTAATTGTAAATAAATAGAAATAAACCTCTGGGGCTGTGGTTACTTACAGTATGAAGAAACAGTAGTGGAACTTGACTACAACTCCATTTCAAAAGTTTAGCAAACTTAACAAAAAATCATCCACCAGACTGAAACAACTTTAATTTTCGATCAGAAAATACTTTCAGAAAAAAGACAATGATATTGTCGAAATAATAGATAAAATATCTTAACAATAACTGAAAAATTTCGAAGAAAAAGTGATTTTGAAAATTGAAAATAAAGAGAAACAAAAAACCCACTCGTTTCAAAAGTTTAGCAAATGGAACAGTCCGTTTCGAAAGTTTAGCAAATGCTGTTCGTCATTAGCATATAGCACAGATCATTAGAAATGGAGGGGAGAAAATTGTCATTTATACCTTAGATACTGGGATCTGATGTGATTATATGTAATAAAGATGGGGAAAGCAGCACAGTTAACTGCGAGAGAAAAGCCCCAATTTTACGTACAACGAAAGGCGGGTAAAACCTTAAAGGAAATTTCTGGGAGCGTCCACCGATCGATATCTGCAATATCACGATGTCTACAAGCCATTGACAACAATGACGGAGAAATTCCCGAGGCCAAAAAAAAGACAAGGCGACCACGACTCGCTTCAAAACGTGATCTGCGCATCTTAAAGCAAGTTGTGACTTCATCGAGATTTGCGTCCGCCAGACAAGAAAGTGGTCTCACCAACTTGGAAGAGACGTCTCAAAGACTACTACATGGAGGAGGCTTGCCGAACTTGGTTACAAAGCTCGAGTGCCAAAAGTTAAACCTGCGTTGAATAAAAAACAACGCAGATGTCGCGTTGACTGGGCCAAGAAGCATCTCCACTGGACCACGGAGGAGTGGTCTAAGGTCATATGGAGTGACGAATCTGCGTTCTGTGTCTCGTTTGGTGATGGAGGGGTGCCTGATTATCGCAAAAGGGGAGAAGAATTCAGCCCAACATGCATACGGCGCTCAATAAAGTTTCCCAGGAAACTTATAATCTGGGGATGCATGTCCTCCAAAGGAATAGGCGATCTCTGCATCCTGAAAACTAGCGTTAATGCTGACGTGTACATCGAGATGATGGAACATTTTCTCATTCCAAGTATAGAACGCTTGTATCAAGATGACGACCCCGAATTTGTATGCCAGCAAGACAATGCTTCATCACATACGGCGAAACGTGTGCTCTCGTGGTTTCCAAGCAGAAACTTCCCCGTTCTAAATTGGTCCGCCAACTCGCATGATTTAAGCCCAATTGAAAACATTTGGAAACGAATGAAGCAAGAGTTGCAACAGTCGAGCGGTTGACGAACTGGTTGACGACATTAAGAAAGTGTGGGCAACAATCAGTGAACAAGAATGCCTAAAATTAGTTGAGTCCATGCCGCGAAGGCTGCGGGCTGTGATCCGATGCAAGAGGCATCCAACCAAGTATTATGTTTTTCTTTAATTAAAAATCATTTCGTTTAAGAATATTCACGATTTGCTAAACTTTCGAAACAGACTGTTCCATTTGCTAAACTTTTGAAACGAGTGGGTTTTTTGTTTTTCTCTTTATTTTCAATTTTCAAAATCACTTTTTCTTCAAAATTTTTCAGTTATTGTTAAGTTATTTTATCTATTATTTCGACAATATCATTGTCTTTTTTCTGAAAGTATTATTTGATCGGAAATTAAAGTTGTTTCAGTCTGGTGGATGATTTTTTGTTAAGTTTGCTAAACTTTTGAAATGGAGTTGTACATGTGCCAATAAAAAAATCAACTTTTTGTGGTCAAGTGAATCTTGTATTTCCTGTTTCTTCAAATTAATTCTAAACTTTTACGGCATATAACTTTAGAAACATGAGTGATCTCTACAACACAGATCATCTCTAAAGTGGGAGTTTTTAAAATTGATTTTAGTTTTTTCAAATCAAATTTTGATCTATACAACCTCTTCCTTGTCGATTTTAATGGATAAATATCAGATATTTTCTTCTTTTGTACACTGGATGTTGGACAGCTGGGTTTCTGTGGCATTAATGGAGCTGAGGCAGGCACTGGCTCTTCATGCTACTCTAGAGGATAAGAATTTAATATTATTCAGTTATATTTTATCTGGAGTGAAAATATGAATTATTTCTTTACTTATAGATAGACAACTCTAAAAATAATAAAGCCATGCAATATGGAATAGCATTTACCTTGAAAATTAGTATTCCACATGGTTTCTGGGTTCTTGTTCTAAGTGCAGCTCTTCAAAATTATCATTACAAGGTCCTGTGAATTTTTTATAGATATTAATTTAATTTGTAAAAAATATTTAAAATTGTTTTTTATCTAGGAAAAATATAATAAAGGAAATCTTAAATCATTTGAGTTTAATCATCGCTTAATAACAATCACTTCGCTTTTATTCAAATTCATGTTTTATAATTTTAACAGGTATTCATCCCTATATAAAGCGATTGTCTGTTTAGGGAACATTTTATTTTATTTCCACCCTCCTTCCAATTGGATTTTAATCACGGAAGTGCTGATTTTTCCCCCCTTGCTATTTTATTTTATCAATAGCTAATGTGCGCGAATAAGTGAAATAAACATATCAGAGTTAAGTTAACAAATGCAAGGACTTTATGATCCTCATTCTTCCCTAATGTCCTTCACCAAAAACTTTATCGTTTCTAAAAATTAAATTCGCGTTATATTTATAAGCGAAGTTCGAAATAGCGATTAAACTTCTTTAAAAGGCAATTAATTTCTACTATCTGACCAAAATCGCAAGCAGGCTAAAAAGTATGTTTTGCAAGCATCATTACATGTATTTTTTGAAAGTCGGCGAAGCTCGCATTCCCTTAACTGTTTATGAAAACAAATTCAAACTTATCAAGTAAACATTTATTCGCCATGCAACTTTATAATGACAGTATAGTTCCTTAAATATTAAGCACGAAACAAACTAAACAGATTTTGAAGTTCTAATTTTGCGTAAATTAAACTCTGCAAATTTAACATAAAAAATATAAATTTTAAAAGCATTATTTACCTTGTTTTGACAAGTTGCATTTTGGACGAACCTCACACATGTTACTCCAATTCTTAATTTTCTTTCTAACATTTCATTAAAATAATAATTTAAGTTAAAATTGATATTATTCGAATGCAGTTTTCTGTAATGATGTGAACAATTATTGCAGAATTTCTGTCTTTGATTCCTGAAGGCATATGAAGCCCGTGACATTTAGGAAAGACTCGATTCTTTTTTCCGTCTCCTTCCGTTATTTCTCTTAAGTGTTTCGAACATTCCTATTTTAGCGCTTCATTTTCGCATCGAATAACTCTCGGACCGTTGCTGCGAAGGCGCGCCAAACCAGAAGAACGAAATTTGGACTCGAGTTTCGCCTCCTCCCTTCCTTCCTCCATGGGCCCACCAATCAGAACTTGACAATCTCATGACGTCATTTCTCTTCTTTGAAAAACAAAAATGGAGGAAAGCAAGTTAATCGAAGCGATTCAAAAGTGTCCCTGCGATTATGCCATTTTTGATCCCTTAAAAGAGGCTCTGAGGGGCAAACGATTCACCTCGGACGACGACGTCAAGCAGTACGTGCGAAACTGGTTCACAACGCAGCCCCAGTAATTTTACGAGACAGCCATTCACCTCCTTGTATCGCAGTGGGACAAGTGCCTCATCAACCAAGATAAATACTTCTGACATGCAGGTATTGGTTTCTGTTCCTAGGCCTCCGGCTCGTTTCTTTTTGAACGCTCCTTATATAATGTCAAGACAATACTTTTAAGAGTGGTATAAAACCAAACTTGGTTAAGAGATAACACAGTAAAGGTTATCTATTAATATACTACTATGTCATAATTAAGGTGGCTTAAAATTATATAAAACTAGCTACAATTTCATCCCTATAAACCTTACCTTAAGGGAAATAATTAATTAAACCTGTGATTATACCATTGCGTTGTGTTTTGCCCGAAATAATCCTAAACGTTAATAAATTTTATTTAGGAAATTGAATGTTTATTAAAATATTGCACTAGGAAAATAAATAAATACAAATATTTATTTTATTTATACAATTGATGATAAAAGGTATAAAAAGAAGCGTCCTGATTACAAGAATTAAAAAATTTAAAAGTTAAAACGAGTATAAAGAAAAGTGGTTTAAGAAAATATAAAAAATTTTGTTGACGAGATCATCTTACAACAGAGACATTTGTAAAAGGAGACTGGGCATTTGACGATTGGGCCATTGAAATTCTGTAATTTCGTGGGCCCTCTGACAGTTCTAGAAAGATCTACGGGGAACGTTCATTACTGACGTAAATTGATAAATGACGTAATAATGTTTCCATTACTGCTACCCCCCTCCTTCAACGGCTCTTGCTGATACCCTCCCATACTGTTTTGCTTGATATTGGTTTTAACTATTGTATTTTATCATATTTATTAATCCAAATTGTTTAAATTCTGTTTTTATGGCCTAAAATTTCGCTATAAGAAAAACACTTACGATTCATTTTTCAAGATTCGATTTTATTCCATCAAAAATGTAAAAAAATAAACAACATAATATGCAATATTCACAGGGCAGTTCCAATAGAATTTTTAATTATTTGACAGATTTATGTAATTAATTTATTATGCAAAATATAAACAAAAATATATATCAAACTTTTGTAATGATATACATATATCAATCAAATATATATATCAAACACAATGTAAGGTTTGAGGATTAATTTGCCAAATTAGAATATTCAGATTAATTGTGTAAATGAGCTATTTTATACTTGCGTTCATAATTGTCTATTTAGATTCGGAATTAAGATTTTATAAAGTTTTAAAAGGATTTAACTTAGAGTAGAATTAAATAAAGTTTATTATTTTAATTATTTCTTTTTTCTGCGCATGTTAAGAATCGTTTTTAAGTGTCACTTTTGGCATTAGTCGCAAGGGGAGAAAGTGAGATTCATTTTACATCTCATTGTTTTAGTTGTTGGTCTTGTTTTCAAAGACCTAAAGAGTATTGCCAGAGTTAGCTAAGTAAACAAGAAACGAATTTGAGAACAGGATATGGGATAGAAAGACAACGAGAAAGACAAGATAAGGATTGAACTTTGGAATCTGAAGTGAGCAAAGAGACAAGAAATGATCACGTGAATGCCAAGAGCTTTTTAGTATAGGAATAATTGGAGAGGTGTCGACGGATTTTGATTGACAGGGAGATTCACCTTTTTTTTGGTGGATGGTCAGCGTTTCTAAACGCCTGATTGGTTATTGAAGTTAGATCTGTCTTGTCAGTAATTCTAAGTGAAGAAGACGTTAGTAGTGATTTAACTTTCGTGATGGCCAGTTGTGCGGCGTCGCTACTCATTTAATTTTTAGCTTAATTCGGCCTTCATCTGGTATTTCAAATGATTCCAGATGAGAAATTCTAAAAAGTAGGCTTAACTCAAATGTTTTAAGTTTTAGTTGTTTAATTTAAGTTCACAACAAATTTATCTTTGTGTTCGCTCGAGTCGAAGATTTTAAAGAGTATCCACCTAGCTGAGAACCAGCTCCATCAATTTAAATAGTTCATGGATTGCCAGTATTAGTTGGAGAGAAAGTAACCAGCCCCAAAGGTACATAATTTCATCGTGGAAGAAGAAGCCTAGCAGAGCGATCTACCAGCCACTTCGGAAGAGGAATCCACCCCCTTCCCCCCCCGGACGTTTCGACGTAGCCAGAGAGCGAGAAAGACATCCAAGAGCGGACAGATTGAGAAGACCACGGTATAGCCCATTTCCATTTATGTCTCAATGGCCATTCTTTCTGTTTCATATTATTCCATTTCCATTTTTAAAGGGAGATCAGAGAGATTGCAACAACTATCGAGGCATCTCTTTGCTCAGCATTCCTGGGAAAGTGTACGCTAAGTGTCTGGAGAAGAGAAGTCGGGAAATAGTCGACTCCAAACTGTCGGGGGAGCAGTGTGGTTTCCGACCTGGCCGAAGCACGACGGATCACATCTTTGCTCTAAGGCAAATCTTTGAGAAATCCTGGGAGTATGCAAAAGAGGTCTACGCTTGCTTTGTGGACCTCGAAAAAGCATATGACAGGGTTCCTCGGGAGAAGCTCTGGCAAGTGTTGCAAGAGTATGGAGTGGATGGGCAATTACTGGTTGCTATCATGTCTCTGTACGAAAGCTCTGAGATGTGTGTCCGGATAAATGGCATTAAGTCAAGACCGTTCACCGTGGGTGTTGGACTCCGCCAAGGGTGCGTACTGTCGCCCATCTTGTTCATTATCTTTATGGACTGGATAGACAGGGGCAGCCGAGGCGATGAGCGTGTTTGTGTGGGCGACTGCCTGGTGGAGAGGTTGCTCTTTGCGGACGACCTTGTCCTGCTTGGGTCTTCCCGCACGAACCTTCAGCATGCACTAGACCGGTTTGCAGCCAAATGTGAAGAAGCTGGGATGAAGATCAGTGTGGCTAAAACCGAAGTTCTGGTTCTTTCAAGACAGCCTGCTCAGTGCGCTCTCCATGTTAGGGGAGCCTCATTGAGACAGGTGGAGAAGTTCAAGTATCTCGGGATTGCATTCACGAGTGATGGACGGCAGGAGAAAGAATTGGATGCTCGGATCGGTGCAGCAAGCTGTGTCAGACGTGAACTGTGGCGATCCGTGGTAACGAAACGAGAGCTGGGTAACAAAGCCAAGCTCTCCGTCTTCAAATCTATCTTTGTCCCCATTCTCACCTATGGTCATGAGGCTTGGGTAATGACCGAAAGAGTGCGATCGCGGGTACAAGCGGCCGAAATGAGATTCCTGAGAGGTGTGGCAGGTGTTACCCTACTAGAGTGTACAGCAGCACAATAAGGGAATCTTTAGGTGTTGAGCCGCTACTTCTCCGCATTGAGAGATCTCAGTTGCGCTGGTATGGCCACGTGATACGGATGCCGCAAACTAGTCTTCCTAGGCAGTTGTTATTTTCCAAGCCGGTGGGTAAGAGACCAAGGGGTCGGCCTAGAACCAGGTGGCTAGACTACATGGAGAATCTGGGTTCGAGTCGCTTGGATATTACCAGGGATGACATGCGCCTGATGGCGGAAGATCGCGATCGCTGGAGATCCTCCATAGGGCTGCTGCCCCCGCGACCCTAACGGATAAGCGGGTTTGAAAAGTAAGTAAGTAAGTAAGTAAGTATTTGGGAACGGATTATTTAATCAGACAGATAGTGGGAAAGACAGATACATTTTACATTAGAGCATTATATTTTTCATAGAGAGCTTAAATTATACTCTCCCTAAATTCTTATCTAATCCAGACAGACCATTTGCTATATTCCATTAAATCTTAGAAATTAGATTGTTAATCTTTATTGTACTTAGTAATTGTTAAATCAGTCATTCCAGTTTCGCATTTAGATATGGTTTAAACATTTCTACATTTGATTACCCTCTCTAAGTAAAGATTTACACAAACTCATTCTGAGTTATGATCATATATTATTTAAAGAAACCATCAATCATTACCTCGTAAATACTTATCTATTCAAATCTTTAAATTGATAGATTGATTACCTTACTGTACATCATATAAATTGATTGCCAAGTCTTTACATGAAAATTGTGTTTCCTTATTAATACTTACGATGATACAATTTGATACAATGTCTGTTATTATTACAATTTGAATTATTCTGAATTTGCATACTTAAATTGAATATCATATTAATTGAATTTCATTATTCATTTATCCACATCTTTTATTCTAAATTACCAAACGTTATTGTTTTATATATCTTTTGTTATATAAACAATAAACAACTTATTTAATTGTTTAAGACCGTTTCACGTGCCTATTTCTTACCTCGTTGGCCGGCCTGTGTGCGGAGATTTTAGTATGTAAGTTAATGGGATAAATCCTAAATTATCATAAAAACTTTGTGAATAGTATAATTCACTGGCGCAGTCCTTTATAAATGATTAATTATTCATTCGACCACTTATTTCCATAATTATCCCCAGGAACCTTACATTAACTGGCGCAGTGCGTCAGGATATCAGGATATTGTAGACCCAGTTTCTTACATAACTGTCACAGTCGTACAATATTTAAGAGCAGCAGTTGTTACAGTAATTGACGCAGTAAGATTGTGTTAAGGCCCTATCTAATTTGCATATGCATATAAAACCATTTGAATAAGCAGTTTCTTACATAACTGTCACGGTCGGACAGGATTGAGTAGTGTCATTTTTATTGCATTAAGTAATAGTAAGAGCGAAACATTTGCTTAAGAACCGATTTAATTAGCATATGCAAATAAGAGCATTTGAATAGACATATTTTACATAATCATTTCCATAATTAAGATCGTAGAATTAAGTAGATTAAGATTGGGTCTTAGATTTTAAGTCCAAGGACGGGAGAAAAGGCACTATTGGTATTTTATTAAATTTGAAATAGACAAGAGTGGTGTAGTTCGGTATGAAAAAGACAGATGCAAGCGCAAGGCCGCGCGCCAGCCCAAACCTTTGCCCCAGAGCGAGCGTCGACTCCCGTCCCGGCTTCTAAGCGGCGGTGGTTCACAGTAGCGAGTGAGATAGAAAAATATGATGGGTCGACTGATCCGTTTGCATTTTTTCAAATGATCGATGATGTGGGAGTCGTGAGGAACTGGTCGTCGGAAGATAAATTACACATTGCAAAGATTAGGCTAAGGGGAAACAAACGGACTCAGTTCCGTTACTGTTCGAAATTTGGGCGTATCCGCTGGTATTGTAAACAGTAAGAGAGAAACTGCTTGCTTAATTGATTGTTTGGGGATGGAAATCAATTCTTTGTTGCGATCCACTTAGATTAGTCATGTAGTTCTAGTTTAGAGACCATTATACATTAGGTTATTTTGACGCACTATTTTATGCTATTTTGTCATTTCACGTGTTACCTTTGTTGTTGTACAATGCTATGAATTGTGGGCTTCCCTTGGATGAACATCTTGTGATACGGAAGCAAATCGAAGGCATCATTACTGAAGATGAAGGGATTATTGTGTTGAGATGGGCATCTCGATGATGCATCGTGTCGTTATCCCTTTGTTCCTGAAGTAGTGTGAAGCGCCTAGATGGCGGTGGTCATTTTCGTGAATGACTTTTGTAGTTTTAGGATTCCGGGTCAGAAATCGTTCCCAAACACAGCCACTATAGATAGGCTGGTGTTATTTGTGGGATTTTTTTCAGTTCTTGGTTATGCGGAACCGGCCCTTTCTTTCACTATGGTTGGAAGAAATAGTGCTTGTTCTGCTAAGAATAAAGAACGTTTAGAATGAAGTCGTAATTCATTTCGGTAAGCTGGAAGGAGGAACAATTTGAAGGGAAACGAATTATGTACAATCTTTTTTTTTGTAGTTGAAGGTATTAGAGCGTATGTTTAAACTTTGTGCAACTCGATGGAATGAATAATTATTACGGTAACACCTGAAACAAACAAACTTATTTATTTTATGTTATTTAGTAAATCTTATAGTAAATTCAATAGCCTTAGTTAGTAGTTGATGAGAGGCTTTACTGTTTCATGCATTTAATAAACGGGCAGATATATTAGCGTTTCATTAATTCACTAGTGTCACCCGTTTTCCCTATTGCCGATACAAAGAAACTAAATTTTAGAATTATCGATAGAAAGTAAAAGTTTTAACCATTGGGCACCTATTTTAATAGTACACCTAGACCAGTATGGACAGTGTTGATTGCTTAGGAGAATGATTTTTTGCGTCATTGATATCCTTTTTGATCTGTATAGTCAAGACTACTAAGGTTAGTTTGGCAAGATATTGGTTTATTGGGATTAAGTGGCGTAGAGAGCCGTTAGAAAGTAAATAAATTGTGATAATATCTGAATGTTAAGTGGTGTGTCCATCTTTGGAAGGAAAAGTATTGCGAAAATCACTTACAAAATTTTCTGTATTTCTATGAAATTTTGGGAAAGCTACAGTTAAGATCGCTTTTATACATGTAGTTACATATATTTCTTAGTGCGCAAGGTTGCGAGTTTAAGATCTGAGCACCCCGTAGATGCTTCTTGCATTGTTGGAGTCACCATACCCAGTGACTGGCCAACGGTATTGTGTTGAGTGGGGCAGTCCCAGAAACCTTCTGTTTCTTGTAGTTTGGGAGCGAAGTTTGTGTTGTATTTTGAATAATCGTAGCAGCAGAGAGGCTGCGAGACAACAAGAATTTTTTGTTTTGTCAGGTTTTACTGACCCCGTATTCCATTCATGGCCGTTATTTGGGCCCCTGTGTTGACTTTAGTTATTTTCTCTTTGTGAACAAGTTGTAAGCACATGGAGCAGATCTCCATGACGCTGAGTGTGTAGTAGTCCCTCCTAGAGTGCACAAACGGGAGCAGACCAGAAGTCGTTGTAGCAGGGTCGCGAGAAGTCGCCCCCTCTTCAACCCTCGTTAGAGTAACGGAGAGAAGCTAACCCAGAATCAGCTGAGTGGATTCATCTGACAGTGAGTTCTATAGTTCGGAGGTAGGCTTAGCTACCCTACCCCTTTCTTGAATTTTATTGTCTACCAGTGTTTAAAATTATTCTAACGCTATGTTTCAGTATGTACCTAGAAAATTATAGGAACAATAAAGGAACCGATTGCTACAATTCCTTTGTAAACTTTTGTCAGACAATCTTGATTACAACTTTTACCTTGACTGTGTGTCCACTTAAGTAATGATATTATATTATATAATATTCCACATTTTTTGACATTTATTCTGTATTTTTCACAAACTCTATTCTTTGAATACACATAGAAAACTGTGGGAAGCGCATACCAAGAGTTAGACCTTTAAAATTCAGTATTTAAGTAATTAAATTCCCGTAGTAATAGCTTAAAGAGCTTTCATTCATTTACCTTACTAAGTTATTAGTCTTATCATTAGTTCTGAGTATATACAGCTACACTTGAAGCGGAGTTTATTCTTCCGTGTAGATTCAAGTCACCGTGATCTTCACTCCTAAGGAAGATCAAGGAGAGCATATTAATATCAGAACAATAGTATTTTTCGACCAATTAATTAGAAAATAGACAGTATAGAGAAACATTGTCCTGCCTGTACCCTGGACATCAGAAAGTTTTGCTATGTTGGAGTGGAAGAAACGATCCAAGGGGACGCATTCCATCGTTACTGTTACCCGGAGTTTGATGCAAAAAACCCGGTGAAGCAAGGTGGAAGCCGCACCCCATGGCATGACGTCGTGGCACTCCGGAGATACACTTGTGAAAATGATCGTCATCCGTATGATGTCAGCGGAGGAAAGCATGCAAAGTCAGTCCGGAAACGAGCAGGATAAATTGCATCCGCTATTGGCATTAAAAGTGTAGGTCAAAACGTACGCAGCAGAAACATTCATTTATCAGTCTTTGTTCTCCACGCATTGCATCAGCATAATGCGATATTAACTCATTAGTCTTCTATCAAAAACTTGTAGCTACAGAGGTGTACATACCTAAAAAGAACACTTTATTCCTAATAGAATAAATTAGTAGCAATAGTAGTGTTTCTTGTGGCAGTCTCTGAGTGACATGTTGTTTTATTTTCGGCTGATCCGAACGGGAAACAACCATTTCAGTGAATTAAATTGTTTGAACTACATCCATAAACACTAATAATATCATTTGGACATAGTTTGTAGAGACACCTTGAATAATTATTGATTACCTAATAACAATAGAAACATTAACACATTCGAGTTTGAATGAAAGGGTTCATTTATACTTTTAATATACTTTTGTGGAACCCCAGGTTAGCTGATCTACTACTCTCTAGATTTCGTAGGCAAAGCGTTGCCCTCCGACCACTACAGATGGCGGACATGACGGCGAGTTGCTGAGTTTGGTGGAAGTGTCGATTTAGAGAATCGAGTATATTTTCGTGGAATGGAATAACTTGCTTTGAGTTCGTTGTTACTTTCATGGACAGGTGGGTGCATTTGACTAAGGTTCTTAGGCCCAAAACACTTGTACATGATTGTCTTGCAGTGCTCCGGAATGTCGCCCTCAACACTCTACAAAAAATTTTTCTTGCGTTGTAACTATATATTGTAGCTTAGTGCGTAGAAAAATCCAAAGGCACAATTATGTTATATTTGGAAAAATAATTTTGTAAGGCTGAGAAAACGATGTGCATGAACATAATTCACATATCTTATTTTGACACATAATATTTTTGTTTTCTCTTGAAACATTTCTTCATAAATTTACATCATATTTTATCTTTTGGGGAATTCAACTTACATATACAAATTCGATCTATTCTTTTTCTTTCTATAAACATTTTAAATTTAAATTGACCGAGACATTTGGAATGAGTTGGCTTTCAGGAAACAACGCCATGGAGCCAGGAAGGACCTCTGGAGCCATGAAATGTTATGTATTGGTCTGACTTTATCACTAGAGTCTTTCCAGAAAATTCTTCCGTTTGACGCCCAGACGTTACGTGGACCCAGTTTAGATTTTGCAGTGCACAGTTAAAAACGTAATTTATGGAAACTGCTCTCACTGGATGGTACTATCTATAGTATTGAATCTACAGGGTTATCAAAAATTCAGGAAAAACTTTAAAACTCAATAATTCGCACACGATTACATATAAAAAGATTCTGTTTGCAGAGAAACGATTGAAATGAAGTCTAATTTTTTTCCTTGTTGAATTGTTCGGCTTTTGACCAACAGATGGCGTTGTCAGGTTACAGACATCAGTTTATGCACATTTTCAGACGATAAAAAAAGAGCATCGCTCGCTGCAAGTGCTATTTCGGAAGCAGACATTGATACTGTTCCGTCTCACCGTAACGAAATTGTAGGCACAGAAATGCTGTCATTAATCGAGAAGGGCCTCTTAGATAAATTTTATTATCAGAATAAGGAAAGTGCCAGTGCAGCATTGCAGGCATATCGACGCATGCATGGAATGCGAGTTGGTAAAGAACCTATGAGTATGCTGCAGTGACAAAAATGATTCGACGCTTTGAAGCCACGTGTTATGCACCTTTGGCTGCACATTCAAGAAGTGGCCTACCATCCACTGCTGTCGCCCAGAGAGTCAAACAGACAGTGCAAGCACTGTCGGAGATTTCTGCACACGGAGAATGCAATGCACGAGAAATGTCCCAACGGATTGGCATTTCGTACAGCAGTGTATGGCGATCACGAATTGGATGCTTCACTAGCCAAGTCGATTAACTTCATAAAACAAAAAAGTTGGGAAAAATGATGCCAATATATACATTATTGCTTAAAATTCCTATTAAGTTATAAATTCCTTTTATCATTTGGTGGTGCTAATACTTATTATAAGAGAAACTTGTTTTGAATATATACAGTTACGAGTCAATCGAGTACTTTGACATTTAAATTTAATAAAATTCAGAAAGTGGAGTTAATCGTTTTGGCAAGTGAAGAATCCAGTTATCTTTAAGCGATTTCCATGCAAGTTGCAACATATGAACTGACATCTGACGACTTCATCTCTTGCGAAGATTTCGCTATTTGGGTATTCAATTAAATGAAGCAGCAGCACGACTGGCTTTTCACTGTGCTTTGGGCCAATGAAGCGCATTTCATACATTCTGGTAGTGTTAATCACGATGGAGATATATAGGTGTTCAAACGACTTAATCTTCCCATTGTGAATGCATGGTGCTAAAATGAAGCTCGTATGTGTTAATAGGGCAACTAATGGCAATGAGCTTACGAGCACAATGAATGTTAACCTTTGATTTGTCTGCATTTTACCTCAGAAAAATGGTTTTTACTTGTTTCATACCAAATTGCACACAGGATACAAAAAAACAAGATGACGGAATAAAAATATCTGTTTTTAAAGCCCCGGACGATATTGGGCTACTGAAAAGATTCCTTTACTGAGCATAAAGATAATATGCTTGCTAAATTAATTCACTATAATATCACTATTAGAATGCGGCAATATAGCAGACAAAAAATAAACAGAGACCATATGAAGTAGTCTAGTGAAAAGAAAAAGCAACCAAAGCTATGCAAAAATTAATAGTTTATATAGAATTTAACATGTTGCTTTTTTTTTATCATTGTACTGTACGTATACACTGAAACAAAATTTGTTTTTTCTTTAAATTGTGATGTCAAATCATAATCATTTAACTGTATTAATACCGGATGTCCCAAAAATGAGCGACGATTTGAAAAATCAATTAACGTAAAACGGAAGGAGATAAAAATGTACGGTTTGCTGCGTTCTGCGTAGGAAACCAGGGAATTTCTTCTCTCCAAGTTTCATAATTAGCTACAAAGTTCGTCAACAAATGGTGCTGCTGACCGGGAAAAACCTATAAAACAATGGTTTCAAAATAACCTTCATTTGCAGCAATAACGTGGCGCAGTCTGAGGACAAAATTCGCACACGCCCATCAAACATTTCAATTGGAATGCTTAGCGAAATATAGGGCGGTTCGACATGTGCTCACTAAACGCATCTAATGACATCACTCAGTGCGAGCGGTAAAAAAAGTGTAGTGCATTTTGTGTGTGTCATGAAAAACAGGAAAGAGCACGAAAGTGGGATGTTCACCTCACCCGTGCTACCATGAATAGTATGCGTACTGCTGAAAATAAAACTCATCATAACATCTGCATTCATATAACACGCCGAAATCGATCATTACACAGGTAGATTTCAATGTCAGTTTAAACGATATGCAGAATTCAATTATTTTTATACCTGTTGGCTCTTTAACGGTAACTAAAATTCCGAACTATCTATCGCTACATTTCAAGCTCTAGGGCAGCGCCATCTTGCAACGTACTAAACGACTCTACTCCTAACGTAGGGTCATTTAGTGCGCGCACGAAACTCCAGGTAGTGCGCGCACTGGCGATGACGAACACGACCGGGTTCCATGACGAACACGTTAGTGCGTTTTGTGGACGCACAAAGACGTTTAGTGCGCGATGTCGAACGCGCCCATAGAATGCCGATCTGACGGGACGGAATGCTTGCTTACTATGTGTCTTACGTGAGCGATCTTGGAGAGACGCGAGCGAGCGGACGAATTGATAGGGAAAGTGCGCGAAGGAAAGAGAAGCGGACAGTGTGTCTTACTTGAGCGAAACATGAGAGCGAATTCAGTGCGGCGAGCTAAAGAGATATTACAGTGAGATCAGTCAGATTATTGTGTCAATCATGCTATCTGTCGTTTTCTACTTAATGGAAACTCCGTATGTAAAATTATTACAAACGAAGAAGAAAAAATGGAATTTTATTTTATTTTTTTAATATTATTTTATTTCTCCGTTTCAAGAAAACCTATACGAAATCACCAAGACATATTTGGAGTTTAGCTGGGGCTTAAACCTCTCTATTTGTGGAGAATTAATTAAGATAAATAAACCTCCCCTTTGAGAATTTAAAACCGCCTTTGAAAAATTCCTGGAAACGGGCTTGACGCCACGCTACTCCATTTTAAATAAAGTTCTATTCTAAATAAATAATAAGCACTCTCCCCAGGTCATCCAAATCAAGTATTGATCTAATATTGAAGAATTGAACTTATTATTATAATCAAGTAGCAAATTAATTTTTGCAAATTACTGTAATAGATGTGCCTTCAAAGCAATTTTTTAGAATCAATTTTAATGAAATATTTCAAGCACTAATTTAATCTTATTAACAATTTTTCAATTTCTATTTCTCGTAATTAATTTTTAATTTCCATTCTCGGTAGTTTGAAAGATGGTTATAGTATTCTTAATTCCTTTGATCCCACAGATATGGTATTTTCTGTACGCAGGAAATCAAGTTTTCCTCGATCGGGCACCGCTTCGTTCGCGTGAAAAAAAAACAAACTGGTTTGTTCTCTTCGCGTCCGCCTCTTTGCCGCCTCAACTTCTCGCCTGTAGGATTCGCTCACGTAAGACATCCTCACAGAAATAATGCCCTTGAAATTTTCGCTGCGATCCGCTTTGCTCCAAGTTCGCTCACTTAAGACACACAGCGTTAGAGAATAGCAGGACCACCTGTATCTGCTGACGAACATTGTAATTAATTTTGAAACTTGGTGGGAATAAATTCGCTAGTTTCCTAAGCAGAAGGCAGCATATCGTATATTTCTATAACCTTCCGTTTTTCGTTAATTGATTTTTAAAATCGTCGCTCATTTTTGGGATAGCCAGTACATATAACATTACTACATTCTTATACAGGGTGAATACAAAAGTCTGAACCCCTTTTTATTTTTTGAACCGAAGCAGATATGTCAATTTTGATGAATCCAATGAATAGGAAGTTGTGGGTGACCTATCCCATGGTGCACTTTTCATCATCCCAAATATGCAAATTAGGACACATTCAAAATTTATCTCAGAAACCGTAAGGGATAGAGAAAAAAAAACCAATTGCAAACTTGTTCAGCATACAAAAACAAACAAAACAACAACAAAAAAATCATCCAAATCGGACCAACCAATCACCCACAATCACGTGGTGAACTGTTTGTAGCTTACAAACAGTCACACTGCACAAGGAAAACTGAATGTTGATATTTCCACCATGTAAAGCATGCAAATCAAAAAATTAACATAAATTACCATACTCACATTCACTTTCATGCGGAAAAGCAAATAAAAGGCATGTTTCAGCACACAGAAGACAGAACAGTTCCAGGATGGCAAGCTACACTGTTCCGGAAAAGGTCAACATGATCTTCTGCTTCGGAGAGGCAAGGAGAAACCTACATGCTGCAGTTAGCTTGTATTGAGACAGATACCCTAACGAACGCCATCCATCTCGTCAAATAATGCGTCACATTATTCAAAGTTTCGAGGCTACAGGAAATGTTAATGCAGAACGAGGACGACCAAGGGCACAAGGCGACCAGGATACAACAACACTAGTTCTGGCTGCAGTTGCTTTGCAAATCCCCACACAAGCAGCAGAGCAATTGCTGCAGATGTTGGGTCCCATCAGAAAACTGTTCTCAACATTCTACACGCACATCATTTTCACCCACACCATATTCATTGTCACCAAGAGTTACTGCCATTGGATTATGTTGCTAGGGCCGCCTTCTGCAACTGGTTACTTACCTGCCTGGATGACAATCCAAACTTCTTCATGAGGTGTTGTGGACAGATGAAGCCCAGTTCACCAGGGATGGAGTTATCAACAGGCACAACCATCATCATTGGGCAGACGAAAACCCACGATGTCTGCGAGAAGCAACTCATCAAGTGAACTGGAGAATCAATGTGTGGTGTGGATTGTACAATGACACTGTGGTTGGACCGTATTTTTACGATGGAACACTGACTGCAGAACGCTACCGGGCTGAAATTCTCAACGTGGTAGTCACAAACTTCATTGACAATTAGCCAATGGCCTCGTATCAGCGCAACTGGTTTCAGCATGATGGAACTCCTCCACATTACGGGTTGGTCGTTCGCGAGCGTCTAAGTGAGATGTTTGGACAACAATGGATTGGCCGAGGAGGACCAGTTCGTTGGCCACCCCGCTCCCCTGATTTTACACCACTTGACTTTTTCTTGTGGGGATACCTGAAGTACAAGGTTTATGCTGTGGGGGTTGGGCGGCTGGTTGTGACGAGATAAACTGTAAGTGTTTGTTAGATTAAGAGTTAGAGGATAAGAGTAGAGTGAGACATGGAGGCAGAGAGGAAAGCTCTGGAGCAGATAGTATTCCCGGTGCTTGCAGGAAAACCGGAGGAAGACGCAGCGCTATTCATTAAACAATTCCAGTTAGTAGCCAATTGCAAGGACGTGGGGCCGGTAGGGTGTGTTAAAGCAGTAGCTGGGTCATTAAAAGGGAGTGCGCTATTGTGGTTCACTAAGTTTGCCACGGGAAAGGAGATAAAGTGGGAGGAATTTAAGATCGCAATAGTTAAGGCCTTCTCAAAGGGGCAGACACAAGTAACCCTAAGGAGAGATATACTCAATTTAAAAATGCGAGGCAGTAATGCAATGGAGTATATAGGGAAATTTAGACAAATATTAGGGGGTATCCAACAGGCGTCAGAATTCGATAAGCTACTGTGGTTTTTGGAAGGGTTGCCAAAAGGGTTAAAAGTTAGTATGCGGTTAAAACAGTTTGCCACAGTAGACGAGGCTATCTGATATTTAGAGCTATGGCACCAATCTCAAGACGGACCGGTAGTGGCAGGCGGATATATGGGAGAGGAACCCGTGGAAATAGACTCCACGGATGTAAAAAGAGAAAAGAAAAAAAAGAAGCCTATAATGTGCTTTCGGTGTAAAAAAACCCGGACATATTCAAAAATTTTGCAAAGTTAAGATGTCGGAGATTAGTTTCGTAGACTACAGGGATAAAGGAGATTTTTGTGTGGTCGCGGGCACATTAAAAAATAGAAAAGTTAAGATTTTATTAGATACCGGCGCCAAGGAAAACTTTGTTAGTGAAAAATTGTTGAAACAATCAGGCATACGTAGCAGCCCGGTCGCGACGAAGAGACATGCGTCTTTTTTAACGGGGCTGCAAGAAAGTATAGAGGCAGAGGCCCATAATCTATCGATCAAGATGGGATTGTATAATTACGTAGAGAATTTTAATGTGTTGCCCATAGACAAGTATGACATCATTTTGGGGGTAACCTGGTTTAACTACGCACAACCAAACGTTGACTGGAGGAAAAAGAGGTGCCGAGTGAAGTATAAGGGCAAAGAAATATTACCGGCAAGGCGGCATCAGGAGGACGAGGTGCAACAGATTTCGTCAGTGGAACTGCTCCATGTATTAGTCAAGGAGCCGGAGGTGCCGGTCTTCGCGGTATTTGCAAAAGAGGAACAGAAGGTGAGAAGTAGTGATTTCACCAAACTAATTGATCAGGTAAATCCTGAATTTAAAACACTAATAAAGAGATATGAATTCCTCTTCCCTAAGGAATTACCAGAGGGGTTACCGCCTCAAAGGAAGACAATTCATGAGTTAGAACGAACACAAGATGCGGCTCCGTTCGATTCTCCACTGTACAAATTAAGTGCAGATGAAGAGGAAGAGGTTCGCCGTAATATTGAAAAATTATTAGGTAACTGGCTAATTAGAGCTTCAACTTCAGAATACGCATCCCCAGTCCTGTTCGTAGCAAAAAAAAGACGGAGGACTGAGGATGTGTATTGACTTTAGAAAATTAAATAACCGTTACCCCATACCGCGAATTGATAGTTTAATTGATAAACTTACAAATGCCAAGTTTTTTACTAAATTGGATATCCTAGACGCTTACTACCAGATTAGGATGAGGGAACAAGATATACCAATGACGGCATTTAAAACGCGGTATGGGTTATACGAGTTCCTAGTGTTGCCCTTTGGTTTGAAGGGGGCATCGGCCACATTTTCAAAAGCTTTGAACGAGGCATTGTGGGATGTGTTGGATCATGGAGTAATTTCATACTTCGATGATATTTTAATTTATGCAGAGGATTTGGGAAAGCTTAAAAAGCTAACCGAGCAGGTGCTAGCCCGTTTAAGACAGCATCGATTTTTCCTGAAATTGGCAAAGTGCAAATTTGAGGTTATGGAGGTAAATTACCTAGGATATCACTTTTCGGGACAGGGAAGATCTTGCGATAATAGATTGGTGCAAGCGATTGAAAAGTGGCCGGTGCCCAAAAATCTGCAGCAGGTTAGGTCGTTTATGGGGTCGATGCAATTCTATAGGGCGTTTAATCCTAAGTTTTCAGAAATAGCCGCCCCCATATTTCAGTTGCTACAGAAAGAAGACCCGTTTGTATGGACGGAAAAAAGATTAAGAGCATTTGAAGCATTAAAAAAGGCATTGACTAGGCCCCCCATACTGAAGGTCTTCTCGCCTAATAAGAGATTGCATATATTGGGAGATGCGTCGGAAGTCGCAATAGGATTGGTGGCATTACAGATGCATAAAGGGAAGCTATTCCCAGTTGCGTTTGAGTCTAGGAGGTGGCGAGGGGAGGAACAGCATTTCTCAAATTATGAGAGGGAATTAATGGCGGTACTGTATGCAATTAGATGCTGGAGGGCGTACATCCAGCAGGTCAGGACAGATAACCAGGCGGTATCGTGCCTTTTAGCTCAAGGCAAGCTGTCCAGGGTGAAAACGCAGAGCCTTTTAGAACTGCCAGTGTCATTATATTACAGAAACGTGTTTGCGGATGCGTTATCCAGATATTTTGGGGAGAAAAAGATAGAAAAAGGTGGGGGAGCGTCACAAATCCCCAGTTCTTGTGAACAGGCCCCAGGGATAGTGTACAAAATTTGGGAGGAAATAAAACTAATGCAGACCAAATCACAGTTCGAGTAGGAGGGGGCATGCACAGGAAAGATAGAGAAGGAAAGCAGACGACGGAAGAGAAACGAAGTCCGAAAGGTAGAGCGTCAGATGTTAAGAAAGAAAGGCAGAAAAGATCCAGAGAGAGAAGGAAGGAGATTGGCGAGGTAACGGTGGTTAGAGGAGAGACGTGGAAGGAGCGAATAGGAAAGCGAGAGAATGCGAGAAGGAGACTTGGGAAAGAAGAGAGAGACAGAGAGAGAAATGGAGAGTAAGTCGAGATTTCGATGAGGAAGGAAGAAAAACGAGAGAACAGGGTTTAGGCTGTCTTCCCGGGCACGCGTGCAGCAGGTAAGGCATTTCGTTACTTACCGAGAGCGTAAAGCCGTGAGTAGACCTCGCTCCCGCGTGTTTCGCGGGAACCGAGAAGCGTTCATCTCCCGAAGACCACACGGGGAAGGGCAGTCGACAACACGACTGGCTTTGCAAGATAACGTTACGTCGGATGAAAAGGGTGACGCTACACCCGTCCGAGATAGGATACCCAAGCTCCACGCTCAGGCGAGATTAGAAGAAACTGCGTCGTGGCGGAAGGACGATACCGACTCGATAACGGGGCGGCAGCAGGTAAAGGACGGCTGTTTCCGAGGGGAGACGAAGGAAGCGGACGTATTAGCGAGCGAAGGAGAAGAATCGTTGAGCAGAAACGAATTGCTTTCCGTTCCTGGATTGGCACAGGAAAATCTTCTGTTGAAAAGAGGTAGTAGCGTATGCGCGCAAATCACCGGTGAAAATTGCGTAGCGCGTTGCGAAACTCTTAACCTAATTGCTAATAGCGAGTTAACCTTCGCTAAAAGACGGATATAATGTTTGCTAATAGTTACAGTTTGCGTAGCTGATAAATCACTAGTTCCCTTATATCACGTTATTAATGGCTTTTTAATTCTTGTTTGTTCCGACAGCATATCCCATTGCGTCGCTTATCCGGGACGACAATGGTGCGCCTTGGGTTCCAGTAATCCTCCCACCAAAAGGGTTACACGACGGGTTCTCTGTTGGGTTGTAGCTGACGATAGTCGACAGCAGAAGCAGAGTGAAAGATTACAGGCTGGCAGTTTGAAAAGGAGCTGTGGTGTCTGGAACTTTTCAATTAATTTTTATTCTAGAAAGTTAATAGGCGAAAGCCTCCTATGTTAACTACTTTAACATTTAATTCCTGGATGAAACGCGGAAGGGAACGCGGCAGTTGCCGGTTTCGTGAGCTTGTGTTAATAGCATTCGTTATACTGCAGATAATGCTAACAGTGAATTCTGTTTAATGACATGCTTTAAATATTGTATCATTGTATCAATTTAATTATTTAAGAGCTTTAAGAGCTGCAGTCATTGTATCATTTAATTATTACGGAAAATCACCTAAAGATAAGATGAACTATTTTATTTTGTAACCTCTTTAATATTTTGATAAATTCAATAAATCTATTTCTTTAATTGCCAACTTTGCTACCTTATTCAATTCCCACATTGCCCCATTGTACAGGTTCGTTACAATGTTAAATTTTTTTTAAGATTACCATGAATAGAAATAAACTCGCTTGTATCAACCATCCAGACATTGGTAGTTACTATAGCTCGAGATCCAGACATTGATAGAGAAATTTGGAGTTCAGATTTTGAATCAGCACACTCAAATTAGTCTAGAATACCTACCTAAATTTTCCCCAGTAGCAAAAATGTTGTTGACCAGTGTAATAATTAAATTAAGTCCTTTTTCATATTAATAAAATGATATAAACAAAATAAAATACAATTAATTATAAAATCACCAATTATAAATTTTTGTATTTTCTTTATCATTTTATTAATATTAAAAAGTGTTTTATTTAATACTGTATAATAATTTAATGTATTCTTATTACCGACTTCAAAAAAGGAGGTTCTCTCTTTGACCCATATATATCTGTTCGCGATTTTCTCAAAAACTACTGATCCGATTTGGATGGGGTTTTCGTTAATCGACTGAATATTTTTTGCGTCCATGCCACGACGCCTAGCAGCAATTATAGCGGCGAAGGATGGCTACTCCCATTACTAAGCGGGTGGTCATAATTCGGTGGTATGACAGTGTATATTTCCTTTGAAGAGTTTCCGTATATTATTCTCAAGATATTATTTCTAAGGTTTAAAGTAATTTTTAAATTTTTACAACAATATGTTTTTATTGCTTTTATAATGACGGTTTTATGTACAGTTAATAAAGAGATATATGTAATTAAGTTTTCAGCATTTACTGCTTATGATACAAAAGAAAAATAAACTTTATCTGAGACTTAGAGGTAGTCCTTCCTTTAATATGTCACGAATATTCAAAGACTAATCTAATCAGTTGAGGTGTCTATTAAACAATGCTAAGCGGAGCTACTATGTCAAATTATTTAAACAACTGAATTCCGTCAGAGATAAGTGGCGCAAATTAAATGAATGAACGAAGAATACTAATCTGATTGTAGCCTTTTCTGAAGAGCACAGCAACCAACAAACTATGTTGTCTGATTTTTTTACATACACTGCTGCCCGTACTTTCGATAGATATACACAATTCAGTTATTTGCGAGAACCATCACTACGTTCTCGTCGGAAGTGGCTGATACAATATGTAGAATTAAATCGACACCTGCTCCGGACCCTTCAGGATTCCGGTCCGATATTATCATAATTGTAAGGCATGCTGTATCACGACCGCTTTCTCTGATATTCAGTGTTTCATTTTTAACAGGATATTATCCTTCCACTCTGAAACTAGCCAGCATGTGTCCTATTTATAAACAAGGTGATCCTAGTTTGTTTACTAATTATCGCCCCATCTCGACGCTTCCCAGATTTGCAAAAATACTTGAAAAACTTTTTTATAACAGGCTTCAACATTTCGTTGTAACATATGAGCTTAATAATATATGCCAACATATGGTTTCATTCCCACATATCGATACTGCCTGTTATGAATTAACTGAGTTCGTGTCGAGGGAAATGGCTGTCTATCACTTCGTCGTGGCGATATTTGTTGACTACTCCAAGGCCTTCGATAGCATACCTACAGACCTATTATTACATAAATTGGCTGTACAATATAATATTCATGGTATTCCCCTGAAGTGGATCTATAGCTACCTAACAGACAGGCAGTATTATTTAGCCTACTCTGGTATATGTTCAACTATCTTATCTGGGAAAAGGCACCGAGAACAAAGACAAACAGACAAATCACAAAACAAAAATACTAAATAAATGGAGCCAGATACTGTGGACTGTCGTCAGAAGAAAAGGGAAGAAACCACTATTCCACATAAAATATTTAATCCAATAGATGTAAATTTCGGCAGCCAAGTTGCTTCCTTCAACATACAGGAAAGATTCGATCAGCGTAGACAAGCTATTCTGATGAATTGTGACAATCACTAATCGACAATCGAACAGTGAAGTGAAAAGAAAGACACGAGTGGTCCAGGAGCCAAGATCACTTTGCACGCTCGCCCAAAGAGTAAACCAGAGGAGATACACAGAACTGGGAGAGAAGCCTGATGAACCTCTTTAGTCCTCCAGAGAAGAAGTCCCCAGAAGGGACGAGAGTCAGATTGTAGATTGACGAATAGAGAAACCAAAGATCAGCAGGATCTAAAAGATCCAGTAGTTGGGGAAGACGGCCTTATTAACGTCATCAAAGCAGACATCCAGGATATGGCAGGGTCTTGGAAACCTGACGGGACCATTAACAACGACTGGATGGTCCAGAATACCAGAAACCAGAGTATTTTCATGGTTTTCCATCTTGGGTAGCATGTTCTTCATAAGTGTCTGGACAAAGGTGCCTATATGGGTCATCCCCAAATAGTCATAGTTAGAGTGGTTGTTGGCAACTCTTCTGTCAAGTTGAGCAATGGTCTGGAGATCCTTCCACCTAGATTTGCAAATAGAAGCCCAAGCAGGCATTCCATGGAGTAAAATAGTACGAACCTAGTATATCAAGAATTTGTTATCCACACAAAGAACGCTGTTTCGCCCTAAACGTGCAATCAAATTGAACTTCGGTTTGTTTGCTTTGTTGAGCGCGTATTGGACTTGATCGTTCCAGTTTGTTTGGAGTCGGTCATAACATCAAGATATTTATAGCTTTTTACCTATTCAAGTTTCAAAAATTGTGATAAGTTACAAGCTCTTCTATAGCGAACTAAATTTCAATTAACCAAGTAGCCAATTAACTAAATTTAACTTTAACAAGAATGATTGTACCGCCAAAGCGGATAAAGGGAGCACATTTTCGTGTTATGGCATCATACATGGATATACAGGGTGAATACAAAAGTCTGAACCCCCCTTTTATTTTTTGAACCGAAGCAGATATGTCAATTTTGATGAATCCAATGAATAGGAAGTTATGGGTGACCTATCCACTCCATGGCTCCTTTCCAGCCAGTTGTTCAATAGAAGCGCGCCGATTGGTCCTGACCAGCCGTTTCAGTCGACATTCACCTCTAGAGTCAATGGCACACAGGTCCAGTCTTGACATGTGCACTTTTCATCATCCCAAATATGCAAATTAGGACACATTCAAAATTTATCTCAAAAACCGTTAGGGATAGAGAAAAAAACTCAATTGCAAACTCGTTCAGCATAAAAAAACAAACAAAACAAAAAAAATCATCCAAATCGGACCAACCAATCACCCACAATCACGTGGTGAACTGTTTGTAGCTTACAAACAGTCACACTGCACAAGGAAAACTGAATGTTGATATTTTCACCATGTAAAGCATGCAAATCAAAAAACTAACATAAATTACCATACTCACATTCACTTTCATGCGGAAAAGCAAATAAAAGGCATGTTTCAGCACACAGAAGACAGAACAATTCCAGGATGGCAAGCTACACTGTTCCGGAATGGATGACAATCCAAACTTCATTCATAAGGTGTTGTGGAAGATGAAGCCCAGTTCACCAGGGATGGAGTTATCAACAGGCACAACCATCATCATTGGGCAGACGAAAACCCACGATGTCTGCGAGAAGCAACTCATCAAGTGAACTGGAGAATCAATGTGTGGTGTGGATTGTACAATGACACTGTGGTTCGACCGTATTTTTATGATGGAACACTGACTGCAGAAAGCTACCGGGCTGAAATTCACAGACTTCATTGAAAATTTGCCATTGGCCTGGTATCAGCGCACGTGGTTTCAGCATGATGGAGCTACTCCACATTACGGGCTGGTCGTTCGCGAGCGTCTAAGTGAGATGTTTGGACAACAATGGATTGGCCGAGGAGGACCAGTTCGTTGGCCACCCCGCTCCCCTGATTTTACACCACTTGACTTTGTCTTGTGGGGATACCTGAAAGACAAGGTTTATGCTACGCAGCCCGCCTCACTGGAGGATCTGGTTCAACGAATCCAGGAAGCGTGCCGAGGAATGACACCAGCTTGCCGATTTTTTGGCGTCAGTTAGGTTCCGTGCTCAATTGTGTTATGGTGCCCACGGTCGTTACATCGAGCATTTTGTTGATTAACTTTTTTTTTAAATTGTTGGAAGTAACTTGTTTGTGCGCGTGTGACTGTTTGTAAGCTACAAACAGTTCACCATGTGATTGTGGGTGATTGGTTGGTCCGATTTGAATGATTTTTTTTTGTTTGTTTTTTTTATGCTGAACAAGTTTGCAATTGGGTTTTTTTCTCTATCCCTTACGGTTTTTGAGATAAATTTTGAATGTGTCCTAATTTGCATATTTGGGATGATGAAAAGTGCACCATGAGATACGCCACCCACAACTTTCTATTCATTGGATTCATCAAAATTGACATATCTGCTTCGATTCAAAAAATAAAAGGGGGGTTCAGACTTTTGTATTCACCCTATATAGAATTACCCATCATTTTAAAACGCTTTAGAGGAAATATATAAAGATGAAAAATAAATTGTAAATTACTAATTAAGTAAATAAATCTATAGAGAGAATTTAAACGAATAAATTTGAAGAACTGAGATGTTAAATGGAGAGCGAAGTTATTCTTCATATATTTGAACAATTAAAAGTTCTATAATTTGTAGGCATTCCCACATAATGTTAAACGAAGTGAGCCTCAATTGCTGAAACGTAATGTGTAAGCATCTATTATCATTTCATATTCAATTACTAAACTGTTTCTACGTGATCATCTACTATTGAAGCAAGTGGTGAACTACTACAAATTAACATGATGTCTCATAGTATTTAGTTTTAGATACTATTAAGCCTAACAGCAACATGCTCTTGATACAAATAAGCTATGGATACCAATAGGTCTAACAACTCGTAAGGAGTTGGTCGATATATTAATCGCCATATCTTAGCACTGAAAGTTTCCAAACGTAACATATAGCACCATTAAAACATGTACTACTAAACAATTCCGACTACCTTTAATTACTCGTTATATTCACTCATGACACGTTGTTGCGAATTGTTTGATATATTACATGCCATATCTTAGCATTGAAAGTTCCAACAGTACCATATGGTGTCATATGGTAGGATTAGGGCACGTGCTACTAAACCAATTCCCACTATCATTATCCAGATGTTATATTCAGTGATGACTAGTTGTCCCGAGTTGTTTGATATACTACATGCCCTAATTTAGCATTGAAAGTTCCAACGGTACCATCTGGTATTACATGGTACCATTAGAGCACGTGCTATAACCAATTCCCACTATCATTATTTACTCCTTATATTCACTCATGGCACGTTGTAACGAGTTGTTTGATATACTACATGCCATATCTTAGCATTGAAAGTTAGAACGGAATCATTTGGTATCATATGGTAATATTAGGGCACGAGCTACTAAACCAATTCCCACTATCATTATTCACGCGTTATATTCACCCATGACACGTTGTTATGAGTTGTTTGATGTATTACATGCCATATTTTAGCATTGAAAGTTCCAACAGTACCATATAGTACCTTACGTTACCGATAGGGCACGTGCTACTTAACCATTTCCCACTATCATTATTTACTTGTTATATTCACTCATGATACATAGTTACGAGTTGTTTGATATAATACATGTCATATCTTAGCATTGAAAGTTCCAACAGAACCATATGGTATCATATGGTAACATTAGGGCACGTGCTACTTAACCCATCTCTACTATCATTATTTACTCGTTATATTCACTCATGACACGTTGTTACGAGATGTTTGATATATGACATGCCATATTTTAGCATTGACAGTTCCAACAGTACCATATGGCCTTAAGTTATCATTAGGGCACGTGCTATTTAACCATTTCCCACTATCATTATTTACTTGTTATATTCACTCATGACACGTTGTTACGAGTTGTTTGTTATATTACATGCTATATTTTAGCACTGAAAGTTCCAACGGTACCATTAGGCACGTGCTAGTAAACCAATTACCACTATCATTATTTACGCGTTATTTTCATTCATGATACATCCTTACACGTACACGTGCCACTAGACCAATATCTGCTTTCACTAGTTACTCATATATTCGTTCATGAGACGTCGTGACGATTTATTTTATATATTACATGCCATATTGGGTTAGAGGAAATTTTATGTTACCATTAGAGCACCTACATATTCGGGCTATCTGACGTTCGTACTTGTTCGTGCTCTGTCCCATATTAATGGTTTGGTGAAAACAGCGTGTGAAAAAGTTAATTCGTTTCCAAGTTCCCGTGATAAATAATAAGCTCCCTACGAATAATAAAATTCTTTTGATTTAGAGTCCGCATCCTGCACGCGCACCATCTCATTAACGTTTAGAGCACGCGCAGAGCCGAACCTATATGCTTATTACGCCTTTTCCACAATGTACGGATAATTCATGTCTTCCAGCAATTCAATACATGCACACTCCCCAATGCAACGCAACGGATTGTGGGAATTGTGTCTACAGACAGACGGACGGACGGGACAGCTAGACAAACCGATCGCATAAGCACTTTCTACGAAAATGTGCTAAAAACGGAAACAAGAATGATTTTATTGCCAAAGCGGATACAGGGAGCACATGTTCGTGTTATATCATCATACATGGAAATATAGAATTAACCTACATTTTAAAACACTTTAGAGAAAATACACTGAGTGGCCAAATTGTTATGACCACCTGACAGTTTTAGGCAAATGAGCTATTGCATCACAGCGCTGCCGCTATAGGGCTAGATAGCTATAAAAGGGAATGCAGGTGAGATGAACCATCATTGCACTGTGTTTTTTGCGACGATATGGGCAAAAAATGTGATTTAACTGAGTTTGAACGCGGGATGATCGTCGACGCGCGCAATGTCGGAACCAGTATCAGCAAAACAGCTTAACTTGTGAAGTGTTCAAGAGCAGCAGTTATTAATGTTTACAGAGAGTGGACTACCAAGCAAAAAAACGGCTCTCAACGTCAAGCGTGTGGTCGTCACAGGCTCCTCAATGCTCGAGCTGAAAGGAGATTGGCCAGAGTTGCCCAGGGCGACAGAAGACCAACAGTGCGTCAAATAGCGACAAATCTTAATCAAGGGCAAACTGTGACCGCCTCTGAATGAACTGTTCGCCGCTCATTACACCGTTTAGGCTATGGAAGCCGACGACCAGTTCGAAAGCCTCTACTGTCAGCCTTCAACAAGAGCAGACGTCTCCAGTTCGCCAAGGAGCACAAGGATTGGACAGTAGATGACTGGAAAAGGGTCATGTGGTCCGACGAGTCAGGATTTCAAATGCATCATGCAGATTGCAGGGATAGAATATGGAGAAAACAACACGAAAGCATGGACCCTACCTGCATCGGCACAACACTTCAAGCTGGTGGCAGCAGTATTATGGTTTGGGGGTTGTTTTCTTGGCATTGTTTGGGTCCTTTGATTCCTCTGCACGGACGTGTGCGTGCCCAAGATTATTTAAGTATTGTCACAGATCAAGTACATCCCGTTATATTAATGGTGTACTCTGACGGGGATGGATACTTCCAGCAGGACAATGCTCCTTGTCATAAAGCTGGCATCGTCCTCAGATGGTTCGAAGAACATGGCGGAGAGTTTACCTTGCTTCGTTGGCCTGCACAATCGCCAGATATCAATCACATTGAAAATTTGTGGGATGAGATCGAACGGGCCATCAGGCAGCGGGATCCAGCACCATCAAATCTGTAGGAATTGGAAGGTGCAATTCTTCAGAGTTGGTCTCAAATTCCTCCTACAACCTACCGACATCTCATAGAATCCATGCCCCGAAGAATACAAGCAGTAATAAGAGCGAAAGGTAGCCCAACATTGTATTAAGGGGGTGGTCATAATAATTTGGCCACTCAGTGTATATAAATATGAAAACTATATTGTAAAGTACTATTTAAGTAAACTAATGTAAAGAGCGAATTTAAACGAACAAACTTGAAGAACTGAAAGGTGAAATGGAGAATGAATTTATTCTTTTTATATTTGAAAAAATAAAAGTTCTTTAATTTGTAGGGATACCCACATAAAGGTTTAACGAAGTAAGCCTCAATTGCTGAAGCATTATGTGTAAGCATCTATTAGATTTTCATATTCAATTACTAAAGCGTTTCTACGTTATCATCTACTATTAAAGCAAGCGTTTAACTACTACCAATTAGCAATATATATCACAGTAGTTAGTTTTCTATACTATTAAGCCTAACAGCAATATGTTCTTGACAGCCATATCTTAGCATTGAAAATTACAACATTACCATAGAGTACCATATGGTTCCATTAGGGCACGTGCTACTAAGCCAATTCCCTTTATCATTATTTACGCGATATATCCAGTCATGACACGTTACGAGTTGTTTGATATATTACACGCCATATTTTAGCATTGAAAGTTCCAACAGTACCATAGGGTACACGAGAACAACGGCTTTACTTCCCTTCTGAAGGAAGTGCGTGATCTCAGGATTTTACCCATGAAAAAATCCTCGTCGTCCTCGGCCGGGGTCGAACCCGCGTCCTCTGGCATTAGAGGCGATCACGCAACCCCTGAACCACCGAAGCCGATCAGTACTATAGGGTACCATTTGGTTACTAAACCAATTTTCTTTATTATTATTTACTCGTCATATTCAGTCATGACACATTGTTACGAGTTGTTTGATATATTACATGCCATATCTTAGCATTGAAAGTTACAACCGTAGCATAGGGTGCCATGTTGTTCCATTAGGGCACGTGCTACTAAACCAATTCCCACTATCATTATTTACTCGTTATATTCATTTATGAGACATCCTTATACGTACACGTTTCACCAGATCATTATCTGCTATCATTTGTTACTCTTATATATTCGTTCATGAGACGTTGTGACGATTTGTTTGATATATTACATGCCATATCTGATTATACGAAATTTTTAAGGGGGTATCATAATTGTACCATTAGAGGACGTGCTATTAGTGCACGTACCTATTCACGCTATTTCACGTTCGAACTTGTTCCTGCTCTGTCCCATATTAATGGATTTGTGAAAACAGAGTGTGAAAAAGTAATAAATAATAAATTCCCGACGAATAAAAATATTCTTTTGATTTAGAGACCATTCTCCCCTTTGAATAATTGTCAATCACGTGCATCCTGCACGCGCACCATCTCATTAACCTACGTGCTATATGCTCGTTTACAGCACGCACAGAGCTGAACCTATTTGCTCAACACGCGTCTTCTCCAATGCAAGGAAAATTCGTGTCTTCCAGCAATTCAATACTTGCATTCTCTCTATTGCAACACAATATATTGTGTGAATTGTGTCTACAGACAGACTGATGGACGGACTGACGGACGGACGGACGGACAGCTGGACAAACTGATCACATAAGTACATTTCTACGAAAATGTGCTAAAAAAGGAAAAACAAACAACAGGCAATTAAACAATTTTAGCAAAAATTATAAGGAAAGCCAAAAAAAACTAAAGGTGATAAGAAGGGGTGTGATTGGCCCGTCGTCAATGGTCGTCATCGTCATTGATTTGGGTCTGGGTAGTTCTTCTATTGGTCAATTTTGGTAGATTTATCAGTTTTCCAATGTTCATCAGTTGGGCCACATCTACAGGGCCTCCATCGCTGTTCAAAAGTCTGGCGGGGTCTTCGCAGCAGATCACGTAGGACTCCAAAAAATTCAGAAGTCTTGGGTCTCCTGTGCTATGTAGGTTGTCAATCCTCACGCCAGAAATCATGTCTCTGGTCTAAGATGTGGTCCGCAAATCTTGATATACCGTATTTACCGTTCCTTAAACACGCCAGGTGTTCATTAATCCGTGTGAGCACAGCTCTCCGCGACTGCCCGTAGTACACTGCCTCACATTTGGCGTACGGAAGTTTTTACACATCTGATCTATTCTCCGTTGGTACCGTATCCTTGGGGTTCTCCAGTCGTCTTCCCAAGGTGTCAGTGTTATCTCCAGACCAAACTCCCTGGCTATCTTATCCATAGCTATTAAGTTGTCGGTTATATTGTAATACCTGTGTAGCCTCCGTTTTCTTATTCACTTGTAGTGTGGTGATTTCTTTTACCGCTAATTTCCGTTTGACCTTCATAGTAATGCTGTCGACTATCGTTTCATGGAATCCATTTTGTGTAGCAAATCCTTTTATAGGCTCTATTCCTTTCCTCTTGTTTTCTTCATTCAGGGGAATCATATGGGCTCTGTACACCATGTGTCTAAAGGCTGCGAGTTTATGTTGGTGGCAATGATTGGAGCTATTTCTAATATAATTTGCTAAGAAATTCTTTTTCCGGTAGATGTCGAAGTCTAGTTTTTGCTCATTCCGAAATATCCTTAGGTCCAAGAAAGAAAGGCTGCCATTATTTTCTAATTCCATAGTGAAGTTGATATTCTGGCACAACTTGTTTAAATTGTCTAAGAACTGCTCTATGTTCTCGTCGGAGTTAAAATAGCGAAAATATCATCGACATATCGTTCCCACACACACGGGACGTATCTGAATTCCGATATGACACGGTACCCGGTCATTTGGCCGACGGACATTTAACCGACGGACACTTGAGCGACGGACATTTGACCGAACGGACATTCGACCGAACGGACATTTGGCCGAACGGACATTTGGCCGAACGGACATTTGGCCGAACGGACATTCTACCGAGCGGACATTCGACCGAACGGACATTTCACCGACGGACATATGACCGAACGGAAATTTAACCGACGGAGAAATGCCTGCATTTCACCGACATTTGGACATTCGACGTAAAGAGATGTTTTCAGCAATATAATTCATTTAATGGAGAAAAAAAATGTTTTCAGGAGGTTATTTCGTATAACAAATCTTATGAGACAAATCTGTTTAATTCTTT
>JAHWFO010007254.1:1870042-1900734 GCA_023313115.1 Rhysida immarginata
TGTGGTTCTCGAGATATTTCAATGTCTTCAGTTAATTGAACACCCGGTATAAATAAATAATTGATTTCACCAGTGCCAGTGTAATGTTTTTGAATTGAAATTTTTGTTTTGAAAACCAATATTAAAAGTGAGGAATGATTGTTACTGAAACTTGTAGAATTTTGTTTTTGGAATTTTACAAGCTTCAGCAAAAATCATTCCTCACCTTTAATATTGGATTTCAATCCCACAAGAACTTCAATTTCATTTACTTCAAATTATTAATACTTCAAATGTAATATAAAAATAATTTATAAAACTTAATATGATTAAAATTACTCCTTTCAATATGTTTAATAAATTTTATTCTAAAAATCAATATGCGAATCACTTAATTTCACGATATATTTTTAATTTTCATTGAAAATTTTTCTTCACGATTAATCAAATACAATGATTTATAAATTGTAGGCTCACTATGAAATTTCTTAACAATAATGTTAGAATAATAGAACGACACAATTTGAAAGTTAATGAAATTTATAAAATGAATGTTCACTCATCGGCTTCTCATTCATTTGAATGACAAATATTTATAATACAAGAAGGCCTACATGTTTTATTTCAAATGCTATTTATTCTTCTAATTGAATTTCTAAAAAAATAAATAAAACCTTAAAATCAACAATTACGTAAATATACAGAAGAAAAAGAGCAATTCCTTTACAGACATAAGGAGAAAAACGGCCTCCCTTGCAACAGCGCCCTCTGCGAAATACCTCACGAACCACGGACAAGATTGTAATCTTCTCCTAACAATGCTGCGATTGTTCGTCGGATTACCTTTCCTTCTTATACGTTAGTCTGTTTATCCGGCCGTCTGGCCGTCCGCCGTTTGCACGATAACTTGAAAACGGATTAACTTTTTCAAATTCTGTTTTCAGAAATATGACTATCAAAGTCTTAGCTCGGACGTATTAACTTTACAGAATTTTTCGTGGACCCCTTCAAGTCGAATTCACGTGCTAAAATAGGGAGTGTAAAGAATAAAAAGATAATGGCATGTCATATAATAATCAATTTATCAAGAAGGAATACATTGTTATTTTCTGTTCATCTTTTAAGCATTAATGACATCAGCGCGCGCACGTGAAATTGCTTTGTCGACGCACGATTGCTCAAGTGCTCATAATCTATTATTCAATAGCGAAAGAATGGAGCTACTTATTGGTTTTATAATTTCTTAACTGTGTACCCCTTCATAATTTCTACATTTTTTGAGGTAGAAGGTTGAAATTCGGAATGTAGTTTCCCATGGGCATGTCCATCTGCACTATTTAGTTTGGTATTGATTGGTACACTGGGGTCGGAATTACGGGGGTGGAATTCAGAGAGGACACCATATCTACGTGCTATTTAGGTACGTAAAGGCGTAAAATCCAGTATCCAGATTCCTCTAGGCAAGATCTACATTACTATGAAGTTTAGGCACAATTGTTCCAGTGGGATCGGATTTGCGGGGGTGGCAGTTACTTGGTCTTTAGAACTATGGCAACATATGGCATGTGATTTATCTTACGTTCGGAAATGATGAGAAAGGAAAGAAGATACGAGGTTTTTTATATTTTTTACATATTAATTTATTAATTAAAAAAAAAACTTGGGGAGACTTAAAAGTACAGATGAAGGGGTAAAAGTAGAGGACTTGCGAATTAATTTCTTTTTAATAAACGTATAAATGTATTTCTGCTTCACTGCTAAGCTCCTCCTTGGAATGTTTACAAGATTTTATTATATTATGTAACTTATGGAAATGTAACCTACACAAATTTGTTATTTTATATATTATGTTATTGTGAATCCTGCCTGATGGATCAACATTGTTATAGATGATTACTGTTGTATTAATTAGTTTATTGCTCAATCAATATTTACCACACTTATTCATTGTATCAAATTCAGTTTTAATACCACAATTATTATCCAACTTAATTATATTTTACTATGTATTTTTTGCTGCCTGTTGTTGTCAGCTGCTTGTTCTTAGTTTGCTTGTTTACTTGTTAATGTTTCTTTTATTAACTCTGTTTGTTTTTTGTTTTTTTGTTTAATTTATTACTAATCTCATTTTACTGTTATTATGATAAATCACATACCCTCCGGGACCTAATTCGTCGGTCTTTGACCATACGGGTCCTGGTGAAGTTGTTGTTGTACCCTATCTTTATAAAATAAATAAAAATAAAAATAAAAATTCTCGATGAGTTTATAATTCTGACAAGGACTGTATGAATGAATTGCTTCATTTATGAATCATGGCTGTGCTTGATATGAATTATTAAGGATAATGAATTTCACTTTACCAGAGATCAATAAAATTAGAATTTGGTTCAATCCCGATTTTGAGATACTTTCTTCTGTGTCAAAGCATAAACATGTTGTGTCATTTGTAGTCTTATCCAAAATTGCCACATAAAAATATGTATAATAAAGTCTCTAATTGTGTAAGATGACTAAATGCGTGGACATAATCACTGAAAGCGCTACCACCAATTTATATTTACACATCGACATTCTTCTCATTAAGTAGGACGATGCTTTCTTAATCACTCACCTCTATATTCTCTATGGGTTTTTGAGCCACTAGATACGAATAAATGGACGCAGGCACCGATCCCAAAGCTGATACATCATGACCTGTGGGGATAAAGTTGAAGATATCACTGTTATACGTTTTATGAAGATAAATTATGGTTTTAGTACAAAAAATGTTAGCATTTATGCCTCTTTAATTAATGTACCTAAATCTCTGATCACAGTTGTGCGCTTAGGTGGTGGTGACTGTTGCAGATACTCTTCAATTTTATCAATTTTATTACAATAATCTTTGGTTCTGAAAGCAACATTACTATAATTACACAGGACTATAATTCGGTGCTGAGATAAGAACAGCAGCAAACTATATCAGACTGCAAATCTTCTTGACACCTACTTTTCTAGTGCTTCTATTTCCTCCATTTTGGAGCGGAGATCTTGAACGAAGGCAACCGAGTCCACGGTATTGGCGGGGTCTTGGACCAGAGCCTTCTGGATGGCAAGACATTGAAGAATAGCACCATTGTAAGCATTTCTGTGTGCATGCGTCACCAGAGAACTCAGGCGAGCTGCCTGTCAGAACATAAAATATTTAGTAGAATAGGTTATCTAAACGAGTTACGAGGGAATAGTGTTACATATCGAACTGTTTGACCATTTCTAGATTATCTAAGTGGTTACCTCAATCATTTGCTGCATATCGTTGTGGTAAAACAGGGCGACTGGTGAAACGCGCATCGGAGCACCGTTGCCAAAAGAACCCTTTCCTTCAAATTGTTGCTGGGCCAATTTCACTGTGTCCAAAGAACGATTTTTGTGAAGTTGGATGAATATGGTTGGCACGTGGGTGCCGTAATCCCTCTCCGGGTGCGCATAAAATTCTTTGGTTAACCTATGTATTATAAAAAATAGTCTTGTGTTCAATGTACTCTGAATAAAACAACATTTTTATCCGCATTTTCAGTTTTACATTTACATTTGTCCTAACTTGTCTGTGTCTATGGATCCCGTCTGGATAAGATGCTTAGCCAGCACTTTGGTCTGTGCAGTGTCATCTGTGTAAGGAAGTTTCCCCGATGGATGCTCATAAGGTGCTGTAAAGAAAAAAATGTTTAAGAATAACTAAAAACAAAATAAAAACAAGATCTGGAGTAATGCAGTATGGTAGTTGATTATTAACCAGCCGACGAGTTTTGGTAGAAAACCCTGGGCAAAGCCACTTCACATATTATCGAACATTGTAATGTATCGGTTTCCAAATTTCACCCTTCATAGGCATACAAAATGAAACGACCTACATTGAACTAAACGAGCAACCTGATGTATCCAGAAAGATCATTCAAAAAATGTATTTGCATTGTATATATTTGACCATCAAATATAGGTTTCATTTAGTGCCATTTACACACTAATCATATTCATCAGTTTTTATTAGGGGACATCTCATAAGAAAATAGAGTTTAATCATCTATTTTATAGTCAGTTAGTGCCATTTATACACTAATGATTTACACAGCCCCATTTCTTATTACGGGAAAACCCTGGGGGAAAATGTCTGTTTTTAAATTTATTAGTGATTTTAAAATCTCATAGTCATATTTTTTATTGTTTTTCCATCTTTGTCATTCACGTTTTTATGATTTTTTTTTCCATCTGATTCTTTAAACTTTTGGGTTTTTAAACATTCTGTCGGGCGCAAAATGGCCATAGCAGCCGACGCCCTAAAATTTCAACCAACCAACCAACCAAAAAATGTATAGAGGGAGGGTAATTTGATTGATGATTGCCTGAGCTAGAAGACATACGGTAACAAGAACACATGCAACGACTGAGGAGAGAGCCGGAAATCCACATTTTGCTTAGCAGGAGCCAAAATGTATTTTTTGCTCCATTAAAAATTTCTTTGTGTGAATGTGGATTTCCGCCCTCTCCTTTCACTCGTTCAAGAAGCATGCCACTAATAGTGGGTACATAGAAGAAACCTTCGAAATCCAATAATATGAAAGATGTTATTATCAATATTACGAAGTTAACTTCAGGGATATGCCTCGGATTAAACTGTGACTTTTCCTATATAAGGAATAGTTTATAATGCCTGAAACATCTTCGTTATTATAAAATTTCCTAATGGCTTCATCGGCCTCGGTGGCTCAGTGGTTGCGTGATCGCCTCTGATGCCCGAGGACGCGGATTCCACCCCGGCCGAGGACGACGAGGATTTTTCAAGTGGAAAATCCTGAGATCACCACTTCCTTCGGAAGGGAAGTAAAGCCGTTGGTCCCGTGTAGCCGTTTATCGGCTGCACGTTAAAGAACCCTTGCGAGGCAAAATTTGCGGCCCCTATAACCCCGTCCTGAAATGGTAGTTGAAAAGGACGTTAATACCAAACAAACCAAACCAAACCTAATGGCTGCCATTAGTTCACAATTCTCAGATTCAGTGGCGAAATAGTCCCAAAGGTAGGCTAATATTCTGGCAAGTTTAGAGTTCTTCTAATTAGTCTTGCAAATTGTAGCCCATACGGGCATACCATAGAACCATATCTTATACAAGGCGTTTACGAACTCTGTGTACAAACTTTTAGGGGTGGTAGAGGTACTTAAGTTGAATATATTTTGCCAATAAACTAGGGGTCGCAAATGATCCCTTAATACATAAAAAAATGTCAAACAGCATACATACCATGGCTGTCTGAGACTTCCCCATACCAGATCTGTAAATAGGAAACTGGAATTTGCCCATTGATGGCTCTAGCTGTCAATATAGTTACCGTCAAACTGCGTCGTTGGCGCCATTTTCTTCCCCTGACATCTGACAAAGATTTTCAACTCGCAACAATACAAGTTTCATACAACCAGCATAGTTTGTAATAGGGTTGAACATGTCGAATTTTGTGCCTGGAAACTGCGATTTGTGGACAACATTGATTTTATATTACCATTTGAAGAAAACTGCTACAGTATCGAATCGAATGCTTGCCGAAGCTTACGGTTAGCATGCTCTTGGTAAACCACAGTGCTTTGAGTGATTTTGACGAAGAACGTGGAAGACCACCGAAAAAGGGTGTGATCTATTATGAGCTGCTGAAACATGGCGAAACCGTTAATACTGAACACTACCGACAACAAATGATCGATTTCATTGAAGCTTTGCGTGAAAAACGACCAGAATATCAAAAAAGGCAATACAAAGTGATCTGCTTCATGATAATGCACCATCACACACAGCAAACCTGATCAAGGAAACGATCGAGGCGTTTGAGTTGGAAAATACTTTCGCATGCGGCTTACTCACCAGCTTGTCTCCGTCCGGTTACTACTTATTTGCATCGATGGGACACGCACTTGCTTAGCAGCGCTTCACTTCTTACGAAAATGTACGAAAGTGGCTCGATGATGGTTTGCCTCAAAAGAGCAACATTTTTTTTTTGGCGTGGCATCCACAAATTGTCAGACAGGTGGGAAAATGTATAGCCAGCGATGGACAATACTTCTAATAAAATATTTTTTATCATTTTCATACAATAAACGTGTATTTTTTATACAAAAATTCCAGTTTCATATTTACATAACTGGTAATATTGTTTCTCTCATTAATGTACAGAGCAACTCAAAATGATAGACCCGATTTCAGAAGTTTACTCTGTGAAATCCAATAAACGTATGGTATTGTGAGGCATGTTCTACGAAAGGTAAACGTTCAAAGTTTACTTCAAACACATCACATCACATTACAGGCGTTCTATGTGAGCGCCTTGCGTAACCCGACACACATCAAGCCGATAGTCTATCACATCACAGAATAAAGGTCTGAAATCGTATCCATCAGTTTGACTTGCCCTGTATTTCCTAAATACAGAGAAATTAGATAAATTTGATACCGATGATCACAACGTTTTTAATAACCAAATATTACATGTTTGTAAAATTATAAAAGTTTTTCAAAGTGCTGACCATGGACCCTAAACTCTTTTGTTTTCTTCTTTTGGGGACATCTGAAAAATGTAGTGTACGATTTTCCTGTGGATTCGGAAGAGGAGCTGGTAGCGCGCGTTGTGGCTGCAAGTGACAGTGTAAGAGACACTGCAGGGATTTTTGGCTGTCAAAAATTCATTGATAATCCGCTGTGAGGCATGCATTGCTATTCTTGGTCAACTGTTTGAACACCTTTTGTAATTGGTAAATAAATATAGTAGAACTTGGATTAAAGAACCAGGATACACAAAATCCACTTGACCACAAAAAATGACATTTTTTGAAACAGATGTACATTTCGATCACAAGGTCAGTATACACAGATTTTTCCAATTTAGCCAGAATATCAGAGAAAACAATGAAGTAATTGGTCTCTGATTGGTTACACAAAGAAGAGTATGGGTAACAAACAGAGGAAACAAGTTAAGATCTGATACACTTAAGCAGACCCGTCCAATCGGATAAATTTATAGGACCTCTGTCTTGATTCCATAAGGTCGTGTGGTGTTGTTTGGAAATCTCCCAGGATTCCAAAAAATTAAAGCTTCTATAATCTCCGTTGTGTGGAGAATCTTGAAGTTACCTTTATTCGCTAAGTGCACACTTGTCAGTATGTGTTGGGCATAGCCTGACATCTTGAATTATGGTGTTAGAACTGCTGGGGACCGGAATTTTTTCGTAATATCAGGGTTTCGTATTAACGAAGTATAAAAAAATTACTACGATGGTATTTTTTTTGCAATTAATTTAATTTATTCTGTATACAAATTAATATGAGGGAACAGAAAAAAACTATTAATTTGTATTTTCAGTTGACATATGAATATAATCCAAAATTGATGTCTGTTTACGTTTCATTAATTTCATATTAATGAACTCATTTACTTTAAAATATAAATTAAAATAATTCATTGATAACATCGATTTCTGTCAGAAATAATGACCTTAATTTATTAGAAAAGTGGTTCAGATCATCTGTAGACAGAGCAGCCTCTTTTTCACATCCTCGTCGTCAGTTGCGCCATCTTGGTTTTCCTTGCACTGCTCTATTATAACTTCATCCGTTAAGGTTTATATCGTTACTAAATCTTCATCAACATTGACGAAATCCTCGAAAGTTATGTTAGCAAGTTTTTCTCGATAAATTTCGTGGTTTCGCATTACTTCCCACTCTTCGAATCTGAGAAAATCGTGTTCGTTTTCATTTCATCAGTGCTAAAAAAATCCTGCTAGTTGATGAATACGCGAATTAAACGTGGTCCTTATTTTCAGATCGCCTATGGGTTCATAATGGCGCTGCTCATGCAGGGAATGATAACTATTTTTTCGAAAACTAAAAATAAAAATTGAAAAAACACATTAAATTTTGTTTTTCAAGTTGATTTTGTGATGATTCTTGACAAAAAAAAAATCATGTTAACCAAATTTGCAAATACGAGGGCAAATCAGAAAGTCTTTGCCCCTATTTTTATTAGTCGAAATAAGGTACGTACAAGTAATTATAAATATACGTACTATTCTACGTACCTTACACTATTTTTCCACATAGTCCTCGCACCAGTTCAGACATTTGTCCTATCGCAGCGCTAAATTTGAGATGCCTCTGTGGCAGAATTCGTCCGGCTGACTGTGTAACTACCGTCGGACTGCTGTCTTGGCTTCATCGTTGCACGTGAATCGCTATCCTGCCATCAATGCCGACAGTTATTGTTCCACATTATCACGTCTACTGGCTACTATCACGAAGAAGTGCCAAGGGATTCTCGATGTGGACAAGGTGATTACCTCCACGACAATGCGGTAACCAGAACCACCGACAGGCTCCGGTTATTTCACTGGGAGAGTCTGGACCATCCACCATACAGTCCGGACCTCGCCCCTAGTATTTCCACGTGTTTGGTCCCCTGAAGAAGAAGAAAAAGGACGGTGGTTCCACAGTCAGCCGGACGAATTCTACCACAGGGGCATCTCAAATTTAGTGCTGCGATGGACAAATGTCTGAACTGATGTGGGAACTATGGGGAATAATAGTGTAAGGTGCGTAGAATAGTACGTATATTTGTACTTTACCTGTATATATTTTATTTTGGCTAATAAAAAATAGGGGCAAAGACTTTCTGATTCGCCCTCGTAAAATCCTTTCGTAATATTAGGGGAATTTAACAAGAAAAATTGTCATTGGGGGTGGGGACACCAAAAAATTTCATATTAAGCAAATTTTCGTATTAACCGAGTTCTTAATATCCGAGTTCTACTGTAAATAAAAAAATTCTGGCTCTTTTGGCCTTCTTCATCGCATAAATTATCTACTGATTCACAGTAAGTTTAGAATTTATAATAATGCCAAGGTATCTATAGTTATCAATCTAGTCTAATTAAGTGTTTACCATATAATTTAAGAGGGTCAAGACAATTTCTCTTCTTGATGATAGCATGGCCATTAATTTGTCAACATTTAGTTTTAACCTCTAGTTGCTAAACGGTTCTCATAATTTAAGAGCTTTTTGCAGACACAAGAGAAATTGTCACTTCATTTAAAACAAGCTTCGAAAAGATCGTATGAGATGACATCGGAGATTTTAAAAGCCGGGACCCCGCCAACAAAAGTCGACGTTTCCCGAGAGCATGCAGCGAGCGAGCCTCGGGATTCGAGAACAAAAGCGACATGCAAATGAGAACACGGAATAAAAGGGAAGGAGAGAGAAGAGCAATTAAGTCCGAGCCACAGTCAACGCTTGATTTGAAATTGGAGACGTCGCCTAAGCTTCGATGTCATGCTCGCTCTTCAACTTCGTGTTCGACCACGCCAAAGAACTTGAGAACTAATGATGGAAAAGCTGACAGCGGTAAGCAAAGCCCTTCATCAACTTCCAATGAAGACGATTCGATGTCAGTTCATCATAGCAAGCAGAATCATCTCAGTCCGTCGATCAACGCCGGAGACAGAGAGGAGAGAAGTCGGCGGTTCGCATCACGAGTCGTCCTCCCCTCCCCACCGCCCACCGATCGGTCGGATCGATTCAGTCGTCTTCTCGTGCAGAGACAAAGTCCCCTTTCCGTCAACGCATGAATAGAAGAGAAAGGCAGGATTACGAGCGAAAGGACTCCCATCGTCGCAGTCATCTCGTCTCAAACATACAGGCCAGTAGAACTTTTATTACGCCTAGAAATAAACGTTTCTCGTACAAACTTAACTTCGGAAACTGTGCCTACATTAAATGCAGACTCTTTTCGTTGAAGTAGTGCTAATCTATACTCACCTGATTCATCGGAACTTCACGGTCTGACGCATAGCCACCTTTGGATTCGAGTAAGGACGTTCTTCCTCTCTCGTCGGTGAATGCCGTATGCCTTAGCAGTTCCCTCAGCGAAATTCTCGCAGACAATAAGATAGGAAGTTATCTGGAAGAGGAATCGTCATTCACATTGCGTTTCATACTTCCCAGCGACTTCGCCAGTCCAGCAATTTCAACTCAGCCAATTTCCTCGCGATCGGTGGATCATCGGCGCGCCAGTTCGTCAACGTACTTGGCCGGTAGCGTCGAGGGGGCCCCTTTCGGCCTGCCGCGCTTGATGGGCAACGGCGCGTCGTATGGTATCTGGACCTTCAATATTCTTAAGAATTACTACTATATTGATAGATTCATTTTTATTTAAGAATTGACTTAAAACTAATTCGTATCTTTGCTTCCTCGTTCTAGTTCTTCTCTCCAAGACGCCAAACCTGATAAGTCGCCGTTTTCGTGTTTTACGATCACCAATAATACCTGCCTTCTAAATCAACCCACCTTCCCTGTGTCGCACTGTTTCACTCACTCGAAGGAGTCAGCCCAGACTTATTCTTCGACGGCCGACGCCATTCCTTCGCCTGTAGCAGAATCGACAGGAAGCTAATAAAGAAGAGCAGAAGGACGTTGAAATCATTCTACTTAACTGATTTATTCAATATGTACCTAATTAATAATTAATAGGAATCACATGTTTTTCAAGATTTCTTTAATCAGTATTTGTTTTATACAATCAATAAGATTTGAGATACAATTAAAGAAATTTCAATTTGAATTTTGTCCGTGTCTCGTCAACCGAGGATTTCAGCTCGGTGACTTGACTTTTTGGTGACCCATGTTAATTTCTCCTTCTTAAGTCGAGTCATTGTTGTAATTTAGTGTTTAAGTCATGTGCTGCACTCATTTACTTTATCACCTATTTCTCGGTTTAATCTAATTTACTTGTAATAATTATTAATATAAATGCATTATCAATAATTTAGTTTATAATTTAGGTTTCAGAGTTGTTAGCAATTTAAATCATTTATTCCACTACTTATATTTATATATTGATTCTTTTGTAACATAAGGTTAGCAACATCTAGTTTTTGTATATTTTATTATTCGGCGAATTAGATCTGCCGAATATGGATTCAACTATTCCTATGGTAATTAAGATGTCACTTTGCTTTTGTTACTTGTTAAATAACGGTCATATAAGTTGAGTTTTTTTTATGTTTTCTGTTTTTTTAGTTGTTGACGAAATCGACGCAATTTTAATTTGCTTACTTCACCCTCCTCTTCATTTTCTCTGGTAGAGATAATATATTTCTATCAAACATCTTATTTTGGTCTATTTTCGATTAATTGATTTTCCGTATTAAGTGTCTCTTTTTTCATCCACTAACTAGCTAGCTTCATGACTTATTTTTCACTCCCTGTTCCTCTATCTACAATAAATACACTGTTTAATGAAAATTGTGCTACTGCCACGGATCGTAACTTATCAATATTTTATCTTAATATCCGAAGTATTAAGGCCAACTTCACTAATGTTCTCACTACTTTAGATAACATTCTAATTATACCCAAAGTTATTCTCTTTACTGAAACATGGTGTTACGACCCATCTGAAATTCCTGATTTTCCGAACTACAAAACGATATCCATCAGTCGCATCAATAAACGGGGTGGTGGAATATGCATGTATTTTAATAATTCTTTTTTTCATGAAATTCTTAACGAATATACTCAGGTTTCTATAGATTTTGAAATATTAACCGTCTGTGTCAATAATAAATATCTAATTGTTTCAGTTTACCGTCCCCCGTCAGGTAATTTTCCCACCTTTTGTTCATATAAACCTTCGTTGTTATCTAAACTGCAGATTTCTCGGAAAACTATAATACTGATTGGGATTTCAATATTGATTTCAATAAGCCCTCAACTAGCTTGAAACTACTTCTTGACCCCATCTATAGATCCGGCTTAATGCCCACGACACATTCTTTTTCTCATTTCTCACTACAGCATAGCTCTTACTCCGCGATCGATTCTTGTTTTTCTAACTCTAATTCTATTCTATTTAGCCAAACCCTAGATGTTTCAATTTCGGATCATTTTCCCCTCTTTACAATTTTTAATATATTAACCCCTAACATTTCTGCTATCAGCCCTTTAACATCATTTAGAATTATTTCTTCTAATCGAATAGCTATGTTTAATTCCTTCTTATCTTTAACCGACTGGTCTTTGATTTTACCTAACTCATCTGACACTAATATCTTATTTGATTATTTCCTGTCTCATTTTCAGCTTGGTTATAATCGTTATTTTACTTTTAAGTCTATCAGAAAAGTTACTCCATCAACTATTATCCGCAAACCATGGATTACACCTCATATTCTTTCTCTCTCCAAGAAGAAAAACTATCTTTACTGTAAATTACGCCGTAATCCCTCTCCTATACTAACTAGAAAGTTTAAAGATTTTTCTAATTATTTAAAAAACTTAATAAATAACTCAAAGAAGAATTATTATGATAAATTATTTTCTCAATTATCTTCTAACAATGCTAAATGGCACCATTTGAATCGATTATTTAATTCTCATAACCGTTCTTATTCTCCGTTCCCGCAACCTGAATTAGTCAACTCGGCTTCACTGACCGATTTTCTCTCTACTCTCCTTCCTCCTTCATCATCTGTAAATAAATTAGGTTTGAGCTACCCGCTCGATGTTCCTAGTATCCCACAAACTTTCTTCGCTGTTCCAACTTCTCCTGAAGAAGTTATTGAAGTTATTGGTCAACTTAAACCATCCACAACTTCGGATCCTCTAGATTTACGACCTGACATCATTATAACTGTTAGACATTTAATAGCCTTACCTTTAGCATTTATATTCAATACCTCTATAATTACCGGCACTTATCCTTCAGTACTTAAGCTTACTAGAGTCACGCCGATTTTTAAAAAAGGCGATCCAAAATTATTCTCTAACTAGAAGAGGTACCCGGCGTTGCCCGGGATAATTACACTTGCACAAACTTTTCCTTTCATTGTTAGTCATGAGATATTGATTGTTGGTCCATGCAGAGCGTTTGTGAATTGCGTGTTGATACCATTGTTGATACCTATTGTTGTACAAACTTTGCCTTGCATTGTTGGTCATGAGATATTTCTCATTAATATGCCTTGCCATAACCATGAATATCGATTTTTTATCGATATTTATTATTTTTCCGAAATCTGAGGTAGACAGTGACCTTCCTCATGCTTTGAAGGTCATGTATGCGAAATTTTTCAAGATCGGAATAAAACTGTAGATTTGTATAAAAAACGTACACACAGACCCACAAACATCCTTCTTTATATATATAGAAGATTATAGACCAATTTCCACTCTCCCTGTGTTCGCGAAAATCTGAGAAACTCTTTTATACATGTCTGTCTAACTTCATCTATTCTTTTAACCTTATCAGTACTAACCAACATGGTTTTGTCCCGAGACGGAGTGTGGATACAGCAATATACGAACTAGTTGAATATGTTTCCTCCGAAAATTCCTCTAATAAAATTGTAGCTACCATTTTCATTGACTTCTCCAAAGCTTTTGATTCCATTTCTCTTCCTCTTCTTCTTTTCAAATTATCTTCTTATTATAATATAAAAGGCCCCCCTCTTCAGTGGCTTACTGATCTTTTAACCAACCGCCGTTATTATTTAACTATGTCAGGAAAATCTTCTCAAATTTTACTAAGGAATCTTGGTGTACCCCAAGGGTCGATTTTATCCCCTTTGCTTTTCAACTTGTTTATAAATGATCTTCCCTTGGCTCTTTTTCCTACTAACTCAATTCTTTATGCTGATGATGTGACACTGCTCTTTTCTCATAAAGACTTAGATCCATTGTTAGCTCTTCTTAATTCGGCCTTGAGAGAGCTGGAATGACACAAATTCTCTACTGTTAAATGTTGAAAAAACAAAATTAATGTTTTTCCATCAACGAAATAAAAGGAATATTCCAATTAATCCTCAAGTTTATTACGAAAATCAGCTTATCGATTCCACACCGGTCTTTAAGTATCTGGGTTTAGTTCTAGCGCATGATTTAACCTGGAATCACCATGTTGATTCTCTGCTTTTGAATCTTAATAAAAAGCAAGGAATGATCTCCAGACTCTATTTTCTTCCGAACAATATCCTGTTACTTCTTTATTACGCTTGGATACACTCCTCATTATGTTACTGTATCATATTCTGGGGATCCTCCACTTCATATAATTTATCCCGACTTTTAAAACTTCAGAAATGGTTTTTGCGTGTTTTATTTAGAATCCCTAAACCTCAATCGGTATCGAACTACTTTTCACTTACATCCATTCCTACTATATTTCAGATCTATTATATTCAAATGTGTGCATTTATGTATAAAAGTATCAACTCCCATTTATTCTTATCAACTCCTATAATCATTCAGTCCCATAAAGATAGGCATAACTATGGAACCCGTAATGCGAGTGATATATGCCTCCCATTAGCTAAACATGGTTATCGTGCTAGATGTATTTCTATCATTGGGGTAAGATACTGGTCTTGTTTACCTATTGGAATCCGTCTGTTATCTTCTTACAATGTTATTTCGTAAAGCCTTAAAGAAATTTGTAATTTCAGATACTTTCTCTATATTAAGTTAGCATACTCCACCAAAAACAAATTTCAGCTACAATTTTGGTCTAATGCTTCTTTTTTGATTATTAATTTACGGATATTTAAACAGCGTTTTTTACGGTACGATTTAAGTTTTTGTAAATTTTTTCTCTGATTATAACTGCAATGTAAGTTTAGTTTAACCAAGTTTATGATCTTATTGATGTACAACTATGTGTTAATTAATTTCAAATGTCTACACCCAATGTATAATTTCTATTATAAATATTCTAATGTTTACAATGTTATATTATCTCATATTGAACTTATTCTTCTGTCGTCATTACATAATTTTATTGTGTTTTCTGTTCTTTTGTCCTTTCCCCTTCCCTTTTTCCCTTTTCTTACTAATTGCATTGTTTGCATTGTATCTAATTTTTTGTACCCGCAGGGGCTTAACTTGTCGGTCCTTGACCATACCGGTCCCTGTTGGGTGCTATTGTACCTTTAATTAACAAATAAATAAATAAATAAATAAATAAATAAATAAATAAATAAATAAATTTTCGTCTCCCGTTCCTTTCTTTCTGACAATTAAAGATATTTACTATGCTCATTAAATAATTGTGATAGAAATATACCAGGCAGCCTCATCTGCATAAAAAGAGAGCTAATCTAAAATAAGGTAAATTATAGCTCAAATTATACTGAGAATGAGCTTAGTAAATTTTGGAATGTCATGAAAAAAAAAGTTGACTTTGATAACAATGCCGAACTTTCTGCGAATTGTTTTCTCAAAACATTTTTAAAACGTTTTATGAGATATTTCCCTTTTTAATGACATAAAGTCGGCACTTTGGTCTACTGTGCTGACTAAATATGTTATTTTCGAGGAGAAGACACGATAATTTTTAAATTGTGTCAGGCGTCTTATATCCTTCTACTGCATCGATAGAAAAAACAATTTTTCGTCAATATAATAGACAAAAGTGCCGCCTGGGAGAACTTCCTCCTCCGTCTCCACTCTCTTTAGTTACGTACTGGGCCGAAGAAAACTATAAATGCCCCATAGACCCCTTGACCGAATTGGAAAGTCGGCTTCTTTGGAAAAACGAATAAAGAATTTATTGCTTATATTCAAAATAGGACGTCGCCAGTAGTCCAGTTGAATTATAGAGTATTAGGATTAGCATGATTCCGGATTTGAATTCCCAAATGATTTTACTTTTTGCATACCTCAAAATATTTTTGAATCATATTTGCATCATCTTCATCTTTTTTTTCAATTTCAATTTCATCACAATGAAAATACAATTTTTAAGCAGCTAACTTATTCTTCTGAGTCCTCCCGAAAGAGAATTTTTATATCAAGTTATAACCGATAATTATTAAATAACTTGTATTTAATTTGTCATACGGATTTCTTTACTGTAACTGCTGCAAGTTGCAGGAAAACGGTAGTTTAGCTTTATGTGGCCGCATCTTAAACATTAGCAACAGCGCAATTGATAGGCACAAAGGTCTAATCCGAGCACTCATATACCAGAACTTAATTACGTCTGGTAAGTTCTTCCTTTTATATATAACAAATAAATAGTTTCACCTCCCCATTCTTTCTCGAAAGGATTTGCTTAAACTCCCTGCTCCTTAAGTTTTTCCAAAACGGTCTTATCATCTCTGCTCGTAAACACTCCCTTAATAAAATTAAGGGTGGGATGAGCAAAAACATTTAATTTTTCATTATCTTCCAGAGCTTTACATCAAAATAAAACTGCAGCCTGTTTACAAGAAGTGACTTCTATGAATAGGTTACTATTAAGCAATCGCCGCATAGATTTAAAAATCGCCATCTTTAGCCAGTCGAATTACATTAAAACCCGTCTATAACAACCATCTATGGGACCAAGCGAAAGTGGTCGTTAAGCTCAGATGGTCGATATATGCAAGTTTAATTTAAAAACGTTACAAATCAACAATTTAATTAATCATTATAATTTTCAAACAACATAATTGAAACATATATGTTTATTTCTTTATAAAGGCATCTAGGTTACTTTATTTGCACTTTCATGTCTTCCTAGTGAAAATTATGCCTTCAAAATGTTTTTCTGCCACATCTAATGATTTCAGAGCAAACTGAGAGCTGATGAACCAGTGCCCAATGGAAGCGGTTTCACGTCTTCATCATGGTCTTCTATCATTGTAGTGAACTACCTGTTCACGAGTATGAATTCGTGAATATCCTATATAGCAGCAGTTCGTTCAACCTTCTCCGTTATTGGAACAGTGAATAATGATACTGGTTTGGACAAAATAATATGAACACCTTTGATTTTAGACGTTTTGTCGAATATCTAGTAAAATACTTGACGAATTATCTGAAACGTCAGGGATGTAAAGAGCATGTTTACACCTCATATATTTCAGCGAAAGTTTTGTCCCGAAGGCAAATAGGGCACCAGCAACAAACTGAACCAAAAAATAATGTTTGGGATCACCCTGAAAAAAGTGATGCCTGAAATGCGTTGTAGCTATTGCATATGATGATGAGGCTTCTTTTACTTATCTGTGTTCATTTGTACGAGAATGGCACGTATATTCAAGGAGATATAAAGCTTTCTTTAAAAAATCGAAATTTATTTTTTAAGCTTTTTGTTCATAACATGCTGGGTTTTCAGGAAACTTGACAAACAACACTAGAGATAACACCCTGAAATCAGAATATAAAATAATAAATATCTGATGAAATATGAGCATTTTTACTAAGTAATGTTACCCAAATTACAGTGGTGGATATAATTTTTCTGACCAGATATGGACTTTTTATAGTGGCAACAAGTAATGGAGAAGTGCATCGATCGCTTTGAGAAAAACTATAGATTTCCAACTTCTATGTTCATCAAGGCGAGGTTCATTAAAACGCATGTTCTTCCGATAATGAGTTCAAAATGCCTATTCACCTTGCCTTCAGCTAAAGATCATTCAATACGTGAAGCGCTCCTTTTTATTCCCTTTGAGAGGGGAGGGATTGGCCTACCAAACATCAAACGATACCTGAATGCAGCAAATTTCTTTTTACTCCCCCCATGTGGGCAAATTTTGTTTTTTCGCATCTCCGATATTTCTTTAAGGTGAATAGGCTACCATTGCCACCCTCGTTGCCAATTATTATGTACTCCAGACAACCCGGCTTATACACGAAATTTCTCACGGACTTAGTATCACTTTTACCTAATCTGTGTCAAATGGACCCAAAAGATTTGCATGGTTTTTCCAGCAGTCCGACCCAGGAGAGGCGACTGACATCGTTCGCCTCCAATCTGATAATCCATGGGCAGCGGTCATGAAGGTATTAAAATCTTTTGCCTTCGAAAGAACATTTAATTATCAATGGCGGCTGTTGCATCATGGATCTACTACCTCCATTATCTCCATCGATGGGGGGGGGGGGTCGGATCTGCTGGATGTGTCATCTGTGGTGTAGACAAGACCATTCGACATATTTTATACGAGTGCCCGTTTGCACAAGCAATCATCGAGAACCGGTTAAAACATCATTACGGGCTGTCTAACTTCTCTTATCAATCTGTCCGGTTCTTGATTGATGGTTCTACTGGAAATCAGGATCTAGCGACTCCTATTGCATTCATCATTAGAGAGTTGTGGTTATCGAGATGGTACAGATCGCAGGGTACTTTCCCAACTCCCTCGACTGTATGGAAGAAAGCGGCCAACCAGCTTCGATCATTCCTTCTGTTAGATTGGTCGCGGCTAGGTCCGTTCACGTTTAAGAAACATTTTTCAACATCCAAACGTGTTTGCGTGGTCATCGGAGGAGACCAACTTTCCATCTTATGTTTCCCCTAGATTTCTGATGCCTAGTCAGCGAGTGAGTGGGCCTCGAATTTGAGACGTTTAAATAAGTGCAGCAGTCCGCACGAGGCCACGGACCTCTTCCATCAGCCACGTTAAGGAAGCCTGCGGTTCTCATCGCCATCGATGTCCACTAGGAAAAAGACGAGAGCGTGAAATCAAGCAAGTGCAGTGTACGCATTTAAGGACTAATTCCTATTTTTCACCTGCAGAGGTTAGGACGTTAATGAAGCGCCCCGACCCATATATAGCAGACACTCTCGATTCTGTGGAACCACCGGAGATTAAGAGCCCAGGTCCATTGGAGAAGGCCAACGACTACCCTCATTTCGCCAAGCTCATGGATTCTGAATCGGACAGCCAAAGCAATGCCTCCCTCTGTTCGTTGCCACTACTTTTTGTAATTAGTTCATCAGAACCTACACTGCAATCCGCTTTTTGTGTGCCCAGTTTCTAACGAAGCCCGAAGATTCCTTTGAAGATGAAATGTTTGTACCTGAAGAATACGAGCTGTATTTGATATGTATATCTTGAAACTCTATACATTTGGCTAATAAATTATGAAAAAGACATTTTGGTAACGCTTGCGCATGCGCAATTAAACATTATTTAGTAAAAATGCTCATAGTTCATCAAATATTTAATACTAACAGAGGCACTCGGTGTAGACCGGGATAATTACAGTTGTAGGTAAACAGAACAATCTCAAGAAGTTAAATAATAACTAAAGTTGGTTTTCATTAATTCTTCAATTTCATGCTGTAGACGAAGCTCCCATTGTTCAGATATTTCCGATGCTCGGATAGTTTTTGTGTTTTAGCTTCTCTCCGATCAATACTCGTGCTTTTCTTCAGTTGGTTTTCAATAGATATGAATTAATATGTATCCTTTGAACTACTATTAAAGAGCACAGTAGAGTTTTTTTGTTGGTTTGAAGAGTCGAGTTGATGCATCTTTTCTTATCAGTTATGTCGTAAACTGACGCCCGAGAACGACCAGCGTCCTTATATACCCATCTCACTAGAAGAGGAAAGGGAATCTGACGTCGCGTCTGGAAGTTCTATAATATTCAAGAGTTCCAAACACACAAATTTTCGCCAATCGTCTGAACATTTGTTAGGGAGCTGAAGGGAGACACGTGTATCTCTTTGCCTCCTTGATAGAAACTGCTCTATATATATCGTCTATTATACAAATTTCCTGCTCAATTTCCACAGTGTTGATGTGGAAATATATGGCAACAGTAACTTCGACGAAACAACTATCTGCTTGGATGGCAGTGAATGCACATAATCGTTTGATGCACAACTGAATGGGTGTCTGCAACGCATTTCAAGCATTATTTTTTACAGGGTGATCCCAAACATCATATTTTGGTACAATTTGCCTTGGAGACAAAACCTTCCTTGAAATATATGATGTGTAACATGCTCTTTACACGTTTGAAGTTTCAGGATAATTCGTCATGTATTTTTCTAGAGATTCGATAAAACGCCTAAAATCAAAGGTGTTCATATTATTTTGTCCAAACCTTTAGGTCTTCGTTTGATGCTCCTAGGCTACCCCTTAATGAAGCAGCTTATTATCGTCGACGTTGTCTTCACTTCGTTCCGTGCTTTTGTCAACCGTCTACAACCATCCAATGCTGAGATACCAGTAATTGAAAAGCAGTCCCTGTGTCCACTTGTCCCAAAATTGATCTAATTAGCTGCTTCCTATAGAGAAGCTTAGCGATTGAATTATGTTCTGATCAAGTGCTTCTGATCAGAATACAGGGTGATTACAAAAGAACTTCACACTTTTAAAAATTTATTACATCAAAGCTATTCAGAATATAGACACACCACATACGGATTCTTAAAGAAAAACTCTTGAAGTTTATTGTGACACAGTTAAAGATGTTCAATATGCCCCCCTGTAGTCGAATTCGTCCCAAACCCGCATTAACATGTCTCCATCAATCCCACGTATCGCTACCGTAATGCGTTTTTTCAGCTCGTCTAGGTCACGGGGAAGGGGTAGGGTGAGACCTTGTCCTTTACACACCCCCATAAAAAGAAATCACAAGGTGTGAGGTCGGGGCTCCGCGGTGGCCACTTTGCAAGTTCCAGGTTATTGTTTGCTCGACCAATCCACCGCTGTGGGAGAGTGGCATCAAGAAATTCCCGCACTTCTGTCTTCCAGTGTGGAGGTGCCCCATCCTGCTGAAAGATAAAGTCGTCACTGTCTTCATGCAATTGTGGCATTAACCAATTAACCAGCATGTCCAGATACATGTCCCCTCGTACGGTCGGTTCCATGAAAAGAACGGGTCCATAGATTTTCGTTTTGGACACTGCACAGAAGACATTAATCTTTGGGGAATCACGCACGTGTGCCACAAATTCTCTTGGGTTTTCAGTCCCCCATATTCGGATGTTCTGTTTGTTCACCTTACCACTCACATGGAAGGTGGCCTCGTCGCTAAAAATGAGGCGGTCCTTGAAATTATCCTCCGCATCACACAATTCCTGGATCTTAGCACAAAAAGTCACGACGAATAATTTTGTCTGAACCACTAAGACTTTGCAGCAACTGAATTTTATAGGGTGTCATTTTCAAACGCTTGTGTAAAATTTTCCAAACAGTTGGTTGCGGAATGTTCAACTCCAAACTTGCCCGTCGGGTGGATTTTTTAGGGCTGCGCAGGAACGTCGTTTGAACACGCTCCACAGTTTCTTCTGAAACATGCGGATGACCAGGACTTTTCTGTTTACACAAACAGCCAGTGCTTTTAAATTTTTGATACCAACCGTAAATCGAATGATTGCTTGGAGCTGCTTTGCCAAAACGTGTTCGAAATCGTCGTTGAACAACAGTGATGGAGCTAGTTTGATGAAATTCTAATACACAAAACGCTTTCTCTTCACTGTTTGCCGCCATTTTTGTCTCGCGTCACGTGCCGCGTGGTATCATCCTCAAGTTACGTAATTCTACATGTAACAATAAACTTCCAGAGTTTTTATATAACCATCCGTGTGTGGTGTGTCTATATTCTGAATAGCTTTGATGTAATAAATTTTTAAAAGTGTGAAGTTCTTTTGTAATCACCCTGTACAATAGTGATGTAACTGGCACTTAGGTCAGGACCTGATTGTTTGCGTAAGTGATCGTTATGGATAGGTTTTTAGTATAGATTTACACTCACTCACTAAAAGTCATGGCACAGCTGGCTAATAACTTGTTGGCCCCCCTCTGGCCCGGAAAACGGCGGCGACCCGTCATGAAAGAGAGTATACCAGTCCCCGGAACACATCCACAGGCACTGCAAGCCATGCCGCCACCACTGCACTCCATAACGATGCTGCATTTACCAGTTGTGTTGGTGACGACCTGACAGATCATTCGATAACGACCCACAAATGTTCAATGGGATTGCAATCTGGGGAACGTGGAGGCCAAATCATTGTCATGAAGTCAGTAGCATGTTCCTCCAGCCACTGCCGTGTCACAAGGGCCATGTGTGGAGGCGCACTGCCGTCGCCCGCGGGTTAAAAACAGTTCATGAAGAGGTGCAGATGGTCTCTAAGCAGATCGACGTAGGAAGTAGCACGCAGAGTGGATGTCAGATGCACCAATGGACCCATTGCATGCCACGAGAAACACCCCAGACCAGTATGGAGCCTCCACCTGCCTGAGTGGTCCCAACTTGCCTGAGTGGTCCCCACCTGACAAGTGGGGTCCATGGCTTCGTATGGCCTGCGCCAGATACGGAGACGACCATCGGCCCGATACGGCTGAAACCGTGACTCGTCGGACCACTCCTCAGCGGTCTAATGTCGATGTTGGTTGGCCCAGGCTAGCCGTTGCCGACGATGTGCAGCTACGGCATCCCGTTCCCAAAGCCTCACCCGTTGTGGCCTCCTGTTCCCAAAGCCTGCAGCTGCCATGGTTCGCCGAATTGTCCTCACGGACACAGTTGTGGGTCTTCCCTGGTTGTACCCCATAGTGATTTGGCCCGCTGTCGCCCTTCGGTCAGCAGTTCAAGCTGGGTGACCGAACAAACACCTCTGGCATCAATAAGGCGTGAACTGCCCGTCCGCTGTCCGACATGGGTTGTAACTTCTCGTTGGGAGTACTCTCGATAGACCCTGGCAACTGTTGTGCGGGAAAATTGCAGGATGTTGGCTACATCTGACATTGAGGCACCCATCCGTCTGGCACCAACAATCATCCCCCGTTCAAATGCGGATAGCTCTTGCAACGCCTCTCTGTGTTATATCATCATACTTGGTCCTTTGTTAGTCGGATTTCTACCAATAATAAGCCCTAAATTTGGTCCACTTATGATATAACAATGTATGACGTTTCAGTGCTGAGGTTTTCTTTATAGGAGGCGTTGGCTCTTGGCCTGCTGCCATTTCTGCAGCTAGTTTTGCTTACAATGATTGTGTGATATCAAGGAGTCCTGCATTCCGAGAATGGAAGCTTTGGGATCTGTCTCATTACGGACAGGGAACCTGATTGCAGGGGTGCCATGACTTTTGCTGATGAGTGTATATGCATAGGGGATTGGAAAAAATTATTCATTTTTAATTGCCAATTTTTTGTCATGTGTATGTTCAAATTTAAAAATCGGCAGAAACTCTTTAATACACAAAAATATATTACTTTTGGAATTGTTTTTTACTCGAGTTTCTTTGCTGAAAGACAGCTACACTCGAGCCGAACCTAACATGAGCATCGTTTTAACGCATTATCAGTGGCAGCCATTATGAGTGGCCAAGGGCTACGGTAAATTGTTTTGCATAACATGAAATAGTGGCATGAAGAGGATTTCAGAATTCTATCCCATTTATGACTATCTTCAATGTCCCTTCATTTTTTGGAATGGCCAAGAAGATATGACTTCCTTAGCCCATATCGCGAAAGCTGAAATCGAGAAGATAACAATAAGTCTCGTATACAGCATGTCCCAAAAGGTCGTTTGTAAACCTTACGTGCTGGTCTTCAGACCATGACGAACAAGTTTTACATATGAAGTTATGTCCGAAAATGAGACCAACCACCGCAGGAGGGCGATGTTTGTTTTATATATTTTATTTATTTATTTATTTATTTATTTATTTATTTATTTATTAGTAATCCAATACGTCCATCCAGGGCCTGTATGGCCTGAGGCCGACGAGTTGGGTCCTTGGATAAACCTGGATTAACGACTGCTGTATGATGGTCACAGTAGCCGGGGGGGTGAAGATTGTGAATCACAGATGGTCACCCATCCAATGACTAGCCGTGCCTGATGTTGCTTAACTTCTGAAGCTGTGTTCCAGTGCAAGCCCACCAGGCTACGGCCTCCCCCTCGCAGTCGTAGCCTCTAATATGTTCGCAGTCGTATTAGAGAGCGGAAAGCGGGATCCCCTAACCTCACACCCCCCCCCCTGGATTTCTTCCTGTGGAGATACATGAAGTCCCTTGTATACGAGACACCCGTAACATCTGTCATCGACCTGGTCGCCAGAATCGTGGAAGCGGCGGCACGTGTCCATCACGCACCTGCGCAATTCGAACGAGTCCGTAATTCCATGCGTCCACGTTGTGAAGCATGCATTGCGGTGAATGGACGGAATTTTAAACGTTTTCTGTAACCATGATTCTTAAGTTTGTTTTTGTTAATAAAGTCATGTTAACGTTTTTGCGTGTCGGTCACGGTGCTGTGGCACCCCACGGTTTGATTTTCGGACACAATTTCTTATAAAAAATTTGTTCATCATGGTCTGACAGACCAGCACGTAAAGTTTGTAAACAACCTTTTGAGACACCCTGTATTGTATTTTATGCCTATAACCTTATGATTCGGCAAAGCATGCTGTATTATCGAGAACCTTTGTCGAAATTCATTGTTGATGTGGGTAACAAGATGATTAGTGAAAGTTTGCTTTATATCAAGACACATCAAAACAAGTTGCGAGCATTTATTCGAGATGCAACGTCAAGATGCAATGAATATTTTTTGATCGTTTGCTAAGTGGAGGTTAAACCTGAACGTAGATAAATGCAAAGCCATGTTCGTTACCAAAAAACTTAGAAAACCCCCGAAGTCAATCTTCCTATCTGGCAAGGAGCTCGAGTGGGTAAAGAACTATAAATACCTCGGAGTTGTGATAGATGCCAAGCTGAATTGGGGCGACCATCTCTCTTATGCTATCAACAAGGCCAAGAAGGCGAAGTTTAGTCTGGTTGCCCTTCTGGGACGAAACTGTTGCTATATAAAATGGTAATCCGAACCATTCTTCTGTACGGTATGCCTGCCTGGGCTACTACCTGCAAATCCAGATGGAAGGACCTACAAACATTCCAAAACGTCATCCTTAGGACCATTGCCCAACTCGACAGGAGAATAGCAACTAATAATTCCATTGCTGAAGATTTCGGTATACCTACCATTGGAAACCACGTCAAAGAGTCGCTGAAGAAGCTTCTTCCGAAGATGAAGGACCATCCCAATCCTCTGGTTGCAGGTATTCTTGAGCATCCGCTCACCTTTAGAAGCCTCCTCAGACATCGCAGGCCTCGTCACATACTGGACGTCAACTTCGATGACACCCAAAAGGCCATCTTCCCACCCTACTGGATCACCTAGCTCTTCCTCGTCCTATCGTCAATCAACAATCAACTTTATCGTCCTGTTAGGAAAGGACTCCTCCGTATACTGTGGATGACTTAACCAAGTTCATCTGGCTTCTTTCCTAATTCAGCGTATTTCTTTTGGCTATATTATTGGATGAGTATGGCAGTGGAAGCATAGCTTCCGGACCGCTCGTTTGTTTTTCTTCCCTGCGCTGTTCGATTGTCGATTGTCGAAGAAGGTAAGGCACTCTATTAGTCGAACTGCCCTTACATCCGAACTGCTCTTATAGCCGAACTGCTCTTATAACCGAACTGCTCTTACGAGTCCTCTTGGCGTTGGAAGTTCCTAATTACCTCGTTAACTGTATCCAAAATCGGATTTTTATCAAAGCTTTTCTGGTTATTTAAAAGGAGTTTCTCACCCGCTTTTATGTATCTTCTAATTTCTAATGATTCGAAGGTGATAATACGTTTATGGTCGCGTTCCTTCTTGACGACTGTCATAATATCTTCAATGGCGCCGAATTGGTGTCTGCTATTAATAAGGTGAGAAGCAAACGCCGACTTCCCATCACCATTAAGCCAAGATCTACGGTATTCAGCGTATCTTTTCATAAAAGACCTCTTCGTGGATCCAATATAAAAGGATCCACAATTCGGACTAGATAGCTTATACACACCGCAGGACTTGTAGACGTTCTCGTCATCGTCTGTTCTATTCTTCGGATTGAGCACATATCGACAACTATTGCTCGTCTTATGGGCAATCTTGATGCCCCTATTGCGAAATATATTGCTAATCCTGGTGATTTCCGGTCCTGTATACGTGAATACTGAATACTTATGGTTATTATCTTCTTCTAAACCTCTTTGTCTCGGATTCATGGTCCTGTTTAATATGGACGATGTAACCATGTCGGGAAAGGAGTTCCTTCTGGCTACATCAAATGTTAGGCGTACTTCTTCTTTTCTATCTGCTGTTGTAATGGGGTAACTGAGTGCCCTGTTGAAATAATACCTGATGGCCGCACACTTATGTTGTGGGGGATGATTAGAATCGAACCCTATTATATTATCAGTCGTCGTCGGTTTACGATAAATACTATATTCGATACGTTTTCCTTCAAGTTTTCTTCTCAGTGTAAGGTCTAAGAAATTTATGATACCTTGTTCTTCTTTCTCCATTGTGTACGCCATGCTATGGTGAAAGTCATTGAATTCAATCAGTAGTTGCTCAGCAGTAATTTTAGCGGTATCGATAATAACCAAAGTATCGTCTACGTATCTAGCATAGAAAACAACTTTTTGTTGCTCTAATAGTGGCGTTATGTGTTTATCTTCTAGTTCTTGTAAAAATTCCTCCGACATCGTCGCACTGATGGGAGATCCCATGAGCACCCCTGTAGGCATCGAATAAAACTCATTATTGAATTGAAAGTAGTTCTGTTTATGGATTACATTCGGAGCGCTGTTCACATCTTTACGAACGTCTTCTTCAACCTTGTTGGCAGCGAGTCTTTTGTCAATAATATCAACCGTCTCAAGGAACGGTATGTTAGTGTATAAGTTAACCACGTCAAACGACACAAACATGAAACGATCCTCCAGTTGTATATGACTTAACTGAGTAGCAATTTGACGACTGTTCTGAATAACATATCGGTTCAATCTTGGAGCAACCGTGTTGATAACTTGTGTCGTTTTCCTAGCTAAGCAGTAAAATGTTGAATTCACACAATTGATCACCGGCCTGATAGGTTTCCCTTCCTTATGGATTTTAACCAAGGCCCTAATGCGAGGTGGCACGGGCTGTCCATTGGCTTTTGGTTTGGCCCACTCTTTATAAATATTAGATGAAAAATGTTTTCTATTGGAGGGGTATGGCCATAAATACAGGCCTTCGTTTGTGAATAATTGTAGTTGTTTTCCTACCCTGATGATGAAGTTAATGCGAAACGCGTAGGTTCATTAAAACATTACCATTTTGCTATAAAAGTCTGTCGTTTTTTCATTCTAGTATCCAGCAAAATAGACCATTATGCAACTAAAAAAAATGGTCGACCAGAACTTTCATCACATTTATTTGCAATCTCTTATGGCCACAAGTCACGAATCTTTTATTTTCTGGATAGCATTCTTCACATCGCCACGATTTAACTTCAGGAATTTTCAGATAAAAACTGAAAAGTATGATACTGGTAATCAAGAATAAGTGTATTTTTGATGATGTAAAAGATTTTTCTATACTATATCACTTGGCAGAAGAGAGGAGTATCTCATGCTCATCCCTTGCCGCGGCTTAAAGAAAAAATCCGGCCAAATCAGATGGACAATGTCATCAGTGCGTAACTTCAAACCTAAATTATAAACTGTATACAGCTAGTCAAATTTGGCAACAAGTCTTAATTTACAGTTATTCTAAAATTTTCTCTATAAACACCCTGGCTTCACTGTATTAAGCAACCCGAACGAAGCTGAGTACCCACTCAAGTTATCCTCAAATTATCACTAAATATTTTCTGCAGTTCTACACAACTGTGAAAGGGTTAACTAGAATTTATATTATATACTCATCGTCAAAAAAATTGCGCCCAGAAGGAATCGCCAGATTGAAAAGATATTTGAAAGGAATTTAGTGCTCACTAACAATCACAAATGATTAACAGTGAGCGTGGGTATGACAAATAGGATATGGGCCGCAAATAGATTTCTAATGCATTCTGCCACACTAAGTCGTACAAATTCTTAAGGTAGTCTTGACTCAGCTCATCTCATGCAGACTAAACTTTGGCTTGTAGCTCATGCTAATCTTGTGCCAGCGGTGGAGATATAACAGAACGTCCCATAGATCTCATAGATTTTCTATGGGTACAACTTTTTTTTTGACAACGAGTATCTTAACAAAGTAAATGAAAGAGTAGAATTTTTTTTATTTTCATGTAATTAAGAACAAATGAATCCCTAGATGAAGAAGACGGCGAAGATGCAATTGATTCATATGCCATTCAATTAAATTTTCATTTCATCCTATCTTAATTCTTATTCAAAAAGGGGTCTACTGAAATTGCTAAACAGTAAAATGAATGCAAAAATAATGATGCAATTTTCAACCAAGTTTAATTTCTTGCTTAATTTTTTAAAAAAGAATTGCGTATTAATGAATGAATTAATGGGTGTGGGCAGAGAAGTTTAGTTCGACTTCCGCTGTTTCAATAAATCCCATCTTCGGTCCCTTATACCCCATTCGCACTACAGCTGGGCTAGATCGAGTTTTATCAGATTCGGTACCACTAAAACCTGAGCTTGTTAATAAGTCGCTGTCACTGCTATCAGTGCCACTATTTACACCTTCGTCCTTTGTGTTTCGTACCAACACCATTAAAGTAATACGATTGGATTAAAAAATATAACATTTATTGTGTTGTTTTTTTCTTTTAAAGAACCTGTTAATGTTTTTATTTTCATTTCAGGATGAGTTCTTCACGAAGAGGCTGCATGAATGACCTAATGTATTCTGCTACATTTGTGGCGAATATTGCCAGGAGAAACAAAGAAAAAATATTACAGATTTTGTGAAGCAAGCATATCTGGCATATTTTGGAATGAAACTCGGAGACCAAGATAAGTCTTGGGCTCCATATGTGGTTTGTAAAACATGTGTTGAAAATCTACGTCATTGGAAAAATGGAAGTAGAAAAGGTTTAAAATTTGGTGTTCCTATGGTGTGGAGAGAACCAAGAAATCATAACAGTAGTGACTGTTATTTTTGTGTTGTTAATGTGCGAGGCCTCAATCGTTACAAGAAACGTAAATGGGAGTACCCAGATTTGGAATCAGCAAGGCGACATGTTCCACACAGCGACGAAATTCCCATACTAGTGTTCACTACACTCCCCGACTTTACAGCGTCTGATGTTGAAGATACGCATATTGAATGTAGTGCATGTTCAGGTGCAAGCAGTGGCAGTGAATATGAAGGAAGTACATCTATACAGCAACAGTTTTCCCAGGAAGAACTCAATGATTTAGTACGTGACCTATGTCTGTCAAAGCAAGATTCCGAACTTTTAGTTTCCCGGCTAAAAGAAAAGAACTGTATAAAGCCTGAATCTAAAATATCCTATTTCCGTACAAGAGAGGCTGCACTTCTTCCATATTTTGTTCAAGATGAAGAATTAGTATACTGCAGCAACATTCCTGGGCTCCTTCACCAAATGGGGTTACCTGCATACCGACCAGAAGATTGGCGACTTTTTATAGACAGTTCCAGCAGGAGCTTGAAATGTGTTTTACTGCATAATGGAAATTTTTATGCATCTATTCCAATAGGCCACTCGTACAAACTTAAGGAGGAATATGAAAATATAAAAATGGTCTTGCAGAAGAACAGATACAATGACCACCAGTGGACTATCTGTGTTGATTTAAAGATGGTGAACTTCTTACTTGGGCAGCAAAGTGGATACACTAAATACCCCTGTTTCATGTGCTTGTGGGACAGCAGGACAAAAGAAGACCACTGGAAAAAATCTGTATGGGATTCAAGAGAAAATCTTATTGTAGGTGCATCAAACATCATTAGAGAACCACTGGTTGACAGGGAAAAAATCATTCTCCCACCGCTCCATATAAAGCTGGGACTTATGAAGCAATTTGTTAGGGCCTTAGATAAAGGTGGTGATTGCTTCAAATATATTTGCAGATTTTTTCCTGGATTAAGTATGGAAAAACTAAAAGCTGGGATCTTTAATGACCCTCAGATTCGCCAACTCATGAATGATCAAAATTTCGTTAAATCCATGACTGATATTGAAAAATCTGCCTGGAACAGTTTTGTGTTGGTTATTAAGAACTTCCTCGGTAACCACAAAGCTGACAACTATGAAGAACTCGTAAACACCATGCTTTCAAACTTAAAAAAGTTGGGTGCTACCATGAGCATAAAAGTTCACTTTCTTCATAGTCACTTAGATAGATTTCCAGATAATCTTGGTGCTTACAGTGAGAAACAAGGGGAGAGGTTCCACCAAGATATAAAAGTTATGGAAGAAAGATACCAAGAAAGATGGGACACGCATATGATGGCTGACTATTGTTGGAGTCTTCAACGTGATGGTCCTGATGATCCGCACACAAGGAAATCATACAGACGACGATTTGTTTTGTGAAAATTGTGTTTGTTATTTTTTGTTCCTATTTAATGTTCCTAGTCTTAACCAAATTGATACATATTTATGTATATTAATGATATATATTTATGTGATGGTGCAATAAGTAACGGTAAGTGCAATTTTGTTCGTATTTTTCGTGTATTTCAGTGACATTGTACGTATATCTCAAAAACTAGAACCAATTTGAAAAAACTAATGTCATATTCGGAATCAGTACAATAAATTTACCATAAAATGACTTTTAAATGATTGGCCGCAAAATGTGTGTTGACCAGTGTTATTGCCGACGCACGTTTTGGTGTTACACCATTTTTAAGGCTCGCATAATAGTAACACCGGAAAAATTAATTTTGTTACTATTATGCTACCCTTGAAAATGTTATAACACCGAAACGTGCGTCGGCAATAAAGTTAATAGTATCCGTATCGTATTATACCCATCCTTTATTTCATATTATTTGGGCGGGATGCCGTGACCTGGTGGGCTTTCACTGAACATAACTTCTGTGAAGTTAAGCTACATCAGGCACGGCTAGTCACCGGATGGGCGACCGCCAGTGATAGACAATCTTA
>JAHWFO010007254.1:1901824-1919165 GCA_023313115.1 Rhysida immarginata
TAGTCCTCCATGTTTTTCTAGTATTTTTTTTAGTCCTCCATGTTTTTTTAGTCCCAGAATGCTACGCGGCCAAGCTAGCTACGCGTTGTCCCTCTTCCCTGTCGACGTCTCGATCCAGTTCTAGGAGTTTCAATCTAGTTTAAGTTGAGCTAGATGCGTTCGCATTGCACATTTCAAACCCGATTGAGAAGTGGAGCTAGATTGAAATGTATAGTGCGAATGGGGTATTAGAATTAAGTCAATACGGTTCGTGAGGTTTCATAAGGTAAGTACCGTCTATTTTGCTGGAGCTAATATAACAGTTAAATCATTCTAAGAAACTAGGAAAATGAGTAAAAATGCTGATGAACTTTTCGCTATCTGTAAACCAGAAGAGAAGAGAAACACAACAATAGTAGTTGTTTGGTCTCCATCTACGTCACATGGGTAAAAAAAATTAGCCGGGAAGAGGGGGGTACAAAAGGCAAATATGTTTTTCTTTCCAATATAAATAAGAATATTCTCTCATGGAAATACCGATGGAGGGGATGAATGAAGAAGAAAAAAGATGATTGAATGGCTAAGAATCAAGGAATCCGATAGAGCATGATGGAAGAAGAAAATTAATAATGCTGGCACAATACAGAGATTTTTTTCGCTAATTTCTACGTTCAAATTTTGTATGTTTATCTAGAAGAAGTGATTTTAATGACGTTATTTGTGGATAACCTGCTCCTGTTATGGAAAGACAGCAAAGTCTACTTACTTTTAAAGTCTCCCGTCCTCAACCGCATAAAGAACGTGTGCACGTCTTCGACAAGAGCGCTGGAGAATTCGAACGGTTCTCCTATACAGTCACCGATCAGCGCTCCCACAAGACATCCTTTGAACTTGTTCACCAATAACGTCGAGTCTTCCAGCAAGTCCGACATGTTTTTCCCAGGATCTTTGGCTACGATGAAATTGGCTGATAGTTTCAATCCTTACTAAATGCCTTCGAAGATACGCTCTCTCCATACGCAGGAAGTTATTGACAATTACAGGAAATTTCATCATAAGTCCTCCGGTAACGTTTACAAGGATTCTTCCTTGTGAAGGTTTTCCCCGTCAGCTTAATTATTAATGCATCATTGGTTCAAGAACTTTTAAACCGGTATTTTAATAAATGAGTCATTCCACGAGAAATCGACTAGATGAGGTTGCTCGACCATTTCAGATATTTTTTATTTTTACATCATGGTTAACCCTATCATTGAGAAGTACAAAACAATTTTTATTTTAAGAATAATAAATGGATCTATGAGGATTTTTATTGATGAAAAATAGGAAAGAAAATTCTTTTCTAATAAGAAAAAATTTTCTTTCCTATTTTTCTAATAAGAAAGAATTTTCTTTCCTATTTTTCATCAATAATTTAAACATCTGAGGTATGGCGTGTATAAAAAATCCTCATAGATCCATTTATTATTCTTTAACGATTATTACGCCAGTAGGAAAAATAGTCCCAGCCTGCGAACTGGGTACTGCTCCAGCCAGCCCAGAGGGCATGTAGATAGCGTAATGCTTCCATGTCCGCAGTGGCGCAATTGGCTGGCGCATCTGCACGGTGAGCAGAAGGTTCCTGGTTCGATCCCAGGCTGTGGAATTTTCTTTCCTATTTTTCATCAATAATTTAAACATCCGAGGTATGGCGTGTATAAAAAATCCTCATATATCCATTTATTATTGCAGGGTAAAAAACGGTCTTGCAAGGTAAATGGCTACCATTTCACTCCCTTTAAAGATAAAAATTTCCGGTTTTCATTACCATTAAGAAAACATTACAAGCTTTCAGAAAATGTATAGGCATGTCTGAAAATCTATTTCCATCAGAGAGTTAATCAAACTTGAAATTAGCAATACTCGCGAGCAAAATCGTTATTTTTGATTACCAATTAAGGTGACTGGGTGGCGGATGGAAGGACAAGTTGTTAAATTTTTTCTGAAAACTATGGACAGGATAGATTTCAACTGCCGAGAAAAAAATTTTGTGTTCGTACCCTTTCTTCTTAATTTAGGCCCAAAGTTGGGAAATTTTCCATTTTCGCAGATTTCAAGGTCAAATACCTCAAAAAGGGGTTCAGATAAAAAAAATTTATTTTTCTCGTCAAGATAAGATAACTTTCCTGGTACTCAATAAAACGTCTACGTTTCGTTTTGGAGATCAAAAGGGTTTAAAAGTTATAGACTCTCAAATTTGCATAAAAACGATCAAAAGTAAGTGCTCCGAAATATTCTATATACAAGGTGATTATAATTAAAGTCCCTTTGTAAAAATGCTATAAAAAAACAACCATGAGTCCGAATGACTTCAAATTTGGACTGAGCATTCTTGAAGAAGGGGCATTTGATATGGGATAAGAAAAAAATAGTTCCAAAATTTATCACTAGATGGCGCTGTAAGCGGCATAACGGAAGCGGATTCAGCTAGAAGTGACATTTTGAATTGAAATACGACGGCTTTGGTATGAGTTGTTTATGGCATGATGTTTTTACATTAAAGTTGGTCAAGGAATGCAATTGACACTAAAACAAGTTAAACATGATTTTTTTTTTATTATACAGTACAGTATTAGCAAAAAATCAACTGTACCGGTCAATGAACATGATTGCTTCGGGTTTGATGATGGAAAACATGACTTTCAAGTCATTTAACAGTTGTGGCACTGTTAGTGCAAAGCCCATCCACCACGGCAAGGTCGTACCACATCGGATGGGAAAAATCGGTTTTTAATTGTCCTTGGGCCAAAAACCGCATAAAAAGCACATGGTGAGATACAAATATGACGAGAACGCCATGAGGCCTGCGTTTTTATAACACATGCAATGTCTCATGCGCATGCGTATCTTTCAATTTGCATAGTACAAATCCTCCTAGGCATAATATGCCGCTTACAGCGCCATCTAGTGATAAATTTTGGAACTATTTTTTTTCTTATCCATATCAAATGCCCCTTCTTCAAGAATGCTCAGTCCAAATTTGAAGTCATTCGGACTCATGGTTGTTTTTTTATAGCATTTTTACAAAGGGACTTTAATTATAATCACCTTGTATATATATAGAAAAGAAGAAACTGACTGAGTGAGTGATCAACGCACAGCCCAAACCATAAGGCCTAGAAACTTGAAAGTTTGTACAGAGGTTCTTTACAAAATGTAAGTGAGCACAAAGAAGGGGTTTTTCGAAATTCAACCCCTGTGGGGGGGAAAGGGAGGTTGAAATTTTGTTAACACTAACTGGTGTTGCACTATACAGGGTGATTCTAAAAGGTCGTGCCAAAATGAAAAGGTAGGTACAGGGTGAAATTCTGAGCAAAAAAGACTAGTCGCGTTAGTCGATCTGAGGCTCCGTTAAAAAGTTATAGCGCTTTAAAGTTTCGTGACGTCACTTCCAGAAATCTATCTTGGTACAGACGCTGAAATCTATCTTTAAAGCGCTATAACTTTTTAACGGAGCCTCAGATCGAAAAACGCGACTAGACTTTTTTGCTCAGAATTTCACCCTCTAACTGCCTTTTCATTTTGGCACGACCTTTTAGAATCACCCTGTATACTTAACACATTTACTGGTGTAGCACTAGATAATTAACCATATTAACCTCTTTCAGGGAGGGGGGGGTAACGAATTGTAGAGTGTGCTATCCATGAAGCGCGATATCTTCATCATGACCTACCTAAAACCTTCCCAGGGTCCATCGGAATTACCATGAAAAATTTCATCAAGATTGGTCTAGTCATTTTGAAATGCATAGCGAACAGACAGACAGACATACCGATAATTTTATATATATAGATAGATAAGGATGAAAGTTGTTTGTGTGTTTCTTTCTTATATAAATCTATAGTTTAATTCCAATCTTGATGAAATTTGCACATTTGATCTTCAAAGCAAGAAGAAGGTCACTGTCTACACGAGATTTCGAAAAAATAATATTTATCGATAATAACTGATATTCAAATTGATGGCAGTGCATACTGATAGGAGGTATCTCACAGCAATATGCACCGACCAAAAATATATATATCTCATGACAAACAATGCAAGATAAAGTTATAAAGTTTGTGCAACAATAGACTGCTCTGTTTGCTTCAACAGTGGTGATAGCAACACAGAATTCTAAAAATGATATGGCATTAAATAAAAAAACTGGAGAAAATATACCAGATTCAGCCAATCAAATAGTTATGTATGTAAGCCAAGTTCATTAAGACATGTAAATGGATCTCAAAGACTGATCATTTTGTAAAATTCATTAACAAAAATATTTTGAGGACACACGACTTACACGCATAAATGGAGGACCACCCTCTTATAAAATATAATATTCTTCGGGCTTTCTAATTTCCTGACCATAATTTAAAGTTTCGCGTAATGGTCGTCAGCATATAGCTGGAAGGGTCTTCCTCCTCTGAGAATCAGTGAGAAAGCGTCGGAAATTTTAACAATACATATAATTCCTGTTTTTGTGCTTTTCTGAGAATTGATAGTTATTAGAATTTAACATTTTCTTGAAAAGCTTTAAAAATAAGCAGTAAATGGAAATAATGGAGAAAAAAATTCCACACATTGTTTCTCCGGCACGATGGTAAACTCGCTCAGCTATACACAACATTCCAACACGAACCGGGGAGAACTGTTACAGGGACATCCATTAGGAACATTTTAAAAGATGTTTTTCGGTTTTTCTATATGAATTTTTACTGCTTTAATTCTAAGCCTTTTAATGTGTTAATTTTTACTGTACATTCCCATTCAGATATTGCAAACTTTCATCAAAAAAGAGCCCGAGCAAAGCCGGGTATATCAGCTAGTATGAAATAAAATTTTAAAAAAATTAAAAAAATCGAGATCTCATGTCTGATTAAAAAATAATTTTCATGCTGTTAGACTTAATAAAATCCAATTTATTCTAATTCAAAAGCCAGATGTAAAATAAATACTGAAAACATGAATATAAAGCTGAATTTATTGTATTAAATATAATTGGGCCTTTGTGTGTGTGTGTGTGTGTGTGTGTGTGTGTGTGTGTGTGTGTGTGTGTGCGCGCGCGTGCGTGCGTGTGTTGTTTTGAGGTGAAAACTTCTTTAGGCGCACCGCAAAAAACTTTTTGCTGGGCACGTCATGCGTTCCGAAGTGAAACGCTCATTCGGGGGTGAGTGGGGGGGGGGGGGAGGGGTTATTTAATCATATAAAACGCTAGTACACACGACCGTCCGCCTGTAGAGACAAGTCCAACAATCCATTGCGTTGCCATGTGGATAGAGGCATAGTGAATTGTTGAAAGAGACGAATCATCCTCGCATTGGGGAAAACGCGTGCTGTGCATTTCGTTTCGACTCCGCGCATACTCTCTACATTGTTGGGATGAGAGGATGCACGTGAATGGACAATTATTAGAGACTTTTTGCAACCTCAAACGATTTGCGAAATACGAAAGGCGAAATACGATAGATGGCATTTTGGTTATGTGACTGCTATGTACCGTTTTGGTCATGCCAGGTTTTGTCGAACGAAATACGAAAATTCTAAAAAATTTCGTTGCCACCTTTGATAACCAAATTTGTCGTCGCGCATGCGTGCTGCGCGTAACCTCCACGCTCTGACAGCAAGTTCCTCGCGTTAACCAACATGGCGTCCGACGAGGAAACTGCTTCGCAGTTGTTTAACACAATGTTAAATCCCATCACGAGTTATAGCTTGAAACTTTAATAGTAGTTGCTTCTCCTTGCTGCCATGATGCTGAGAATCAGATATCAGAGTGAGCTGAGCAGTGTAGAAGTAAAACCTGATGTTGGCGGTATCGAAAATCTGGAAATTCTCTTTTTCGCATTTCTCTTTTCGCGGGTGTAAAAACTCTCAAAACGAAATACGAAAGTAGAAAGACGAAATGTCACCTTTCGCATTTCCCCTTTCGTATTTCGCATATCGTTTGAGGTTGTATAAAGTGTCTATTATTAGGCTCCCCTAAACAAAAGGATTTCTTTATTAGTAGGGAGCATATTATTTAGTACGATAACTTGAAAACGAATTAACTTTTTCACAGAGCGCGCCAATCGATAAATATGGGACCGAGCACGAACAAAATTCTAAGTTGAGATATCCCGGATAGGTACAATAGCATGTGCACTAATGGTACCATTATGATACCCCTTAAAAATATTCAATACTAACATGTGGCATATAATATATAAAACACCTTGTAATGACGTGTCATGAATGAATATAGCGAGTAATTAATGATACTCAGAAATGGTTTGAATGAATGAACTGTAAGGGGTGGTTACCATGAAACCAAAGTGGTTAAGAGGAAACCTGAGCACTGCGACAGAAATGGTTTAGTGTTCTAATAGTACTATATGGCACCATTGGAAATTTTCAATGCTAATAAACGTCATGTAATATACCAAGCAACTCGTAACGATGTATCATGCATGAATATAACATGTCATGAAATACAAAAAACTGGTTTAATAGCACCATAAGGTACCGTTGGAAAGTTTCAATGCTAATATACGTATGCCATTTAATATATTAAACATCTCGTCACGGCGTGACATGAATGAATATAACATGTAATTATGTAAAGATAATAGAAACTGGTTTAGTAGCACGTGTTCTATGGTACCATTGTGTGACGGGACGTTAACGATATTAAATTATCGTACACGGCCCGACATTACAGATATGCGAAAGAAGCATATCTGTGTCGCTATTAGAAATTATGGGCTCTGAAAATAAAACGAAAAAGTAAAGATCGTATAGGGGTGACACTCAGAAATATCAGGGGATAGAAAGGGAATTGGGGAGTTTTGTTGAATAAGCTAGAGTAATCAATCTTAGGGGTATGAATGCTTACAAGAGAATAAAACTCAATCGAACTCAAAGGGTGAGTGACTGATCTCTCTCGACTTAAACAAGAAAAATTTGTATTAATATATCGGTAGCAAAAAAAATTTATTCATAAAATTTGTGTAATCGAGACAAGTCAAGAAAAGTAGGCCTAGAGCCCGCTTTTGTGTAAGGATTAGGAGTCGAAAAATACGAACAATGAGCAAGAGAGTGAAGGTGTGGTGTTGCCCAGACAACGAGAAAAGAAAGAGGAAGTTCCAAGAAAGAGAAACGAGAACAATAAAAATCAAGGTCAAGGTGGAGAGGAAATGATATGCAAAAAGGAGAAAAAAAAAAGACAGAAGAGGTAGAGATTGCAAAGCGTGTAGTCGAGAACTAACAGCAGAAAAATTCAGCGAGAGACAACCTGAAGGCGACGGGCGAGACGACGGCACCAGCGACCTAGACGGCCTGGTGGGCCTATCCGATCCCGCATGAAGAGAAGTGATCAAGCGTGGGGTAAGCGAACGTGGTCAGGGGCTTGGCAACAGGTGACTAGAACACAGGGGTACACGGCGGGAAGCGGGATCAAGCTCCCTCCGCTGGGGTACCTAAGTGTGTCTGATCTGTGCTGTCGCTCTCGTCGTGCGCCGCTCATAGACTGGGCTTGAGAGCGAGGACGAAGAGGCAGCAACGCCGGGCAGGCCTGACCGTGTAGCGCGGCCGTTGCAGTTCGACACCGAGAGAGAGAGAGACGGAATCAACGCACCCGTCGTAGCGGACAGCACCCGCAGCAGCCAGGGAAAAAAGAAGTGGGAGTAGACACGAATCCAGCTGAAATCATCGTATAGACATCAGATGCGTCAATGCACAGATAAGTGCACAAAAAACTAAAATTACAGGCCTGCGCGGAAAATATTTCAGACTACAGAGTGTGTTAATTGTAATTAAGAAAGAAGGACTGGGTTTTGCCGTGAGCCTAAGACATTCTTGCTCATTACGTATATTGTGACGTTATCACGTGTTAAGTAATATATTCATTTTATAATAAACTTGGTCACAGGAATAATAGAAGGTATTATTCAGTTTCTTTATAAGAATAAAGTAACATGAGTGTTTTTGACGTAGTGATATATCAAGTCGAGATAATTTAAGATTATAAATTTGGATATTAATCGAAGACACACGATTGTGAAATAGCAGGAGGGGTGGAGCAATGACAGAAAGAGACGTTCTTTTCGAGTTTAGGTAAATATTGTTGATATTGGTCATTGGATTCCTCGATAGATAGATATATTGATTTTTTTTAAGATTTGTTTGTGTCATAGATTTCATATTGTGTTTGAAATCATTGTTATTTTAGCGATTTGTTCACTTTGGAACTTGTAAGTTGTGAAAAGGGAAGGAGACCGGATATGTGCGAGGCGATAAATAGGAGAGAGAAATCGAAACTTTTATGAGTCCTGTTTGAGAGTTGGCTGAGGAAGGCTGCGCGCTTTCTCCTCTCGAGTGGAACAACAGAAACTATGGAAATTGATTAGGAATGGCATTGGCGAAAAACGCTGCTGTGTAACTTCCACAGTTGGCCAAGTAGTTGGGCTAATTTCTAAGTTCAATTTATGGAGTGAGCAGGCTCATCAAAATATAAATGGGAAAACCCTTGGTGTGGGTGGCATCTCCTCGAAAACGCCAATTTGACTCTCCTATTCAAACTGTTAACCGAAAATTCTAAATTTTCAAGTAAAAGAAGGGATGTCATCGTCAATCTGATTGAATTTAATCATATTCATTTTGTTTTGTTCTCCATTCTACATTATTTATTTTCTTGAAACGCAAATCTTTTACGGATTGCAAGGAGTGAGAAACGAACCCTGTGTATTATTGAAATGGAACCTGTATGCAATTGATATTCTTCAGAGTCGTCATTCATGATTAGAATCGAGAAACTGGAAATTGGAACCCCGACATTCTTCATAGCAATTGGAAGCAAGTAACGTGATTTTCTTCAAGCGACAGGCATAATTGACCTTTAACACCTGCATTGTGATTGGTTGCCACTAAACGTCACTGGTTTTTTTACAAAATGCAAATGGTGGATACTGGACGTGTTAACGGCATTTGTTGACTGTATCGTAAGTGAAAGTTTTAATTTTTGTTGTTCAAATTTTTGTTGCTATGGTTAAGTATTGTTGTGTTCTCAATTGTCAGAATGAGGAGAAAAAATAATCATCATTAGAAAATGAATTTTACTCAAATCACAAGTGCTTACAACACGGCCAAGGGACGCCATGTTTTATGTGGTTACGTGGGTAGTCAAGGCTACGAAGGCTAAGAAAGACTGTGAGAACGAGAGTTTATGATAAAGGTCAATTAGGAACCCGACATTGAGAGAAGAAGACAACTACATATTTGAGATCTTCTGTTGAACTTAGTGGGGACACTTTGAGACTTCCGGTGGACTCACTCACTAATCGATCCGGATTATCTTCAGGTGTGTTTTCTGTGCTTCAGTGTGATAAGTGATATGTTTTATGGCCTGTTTAACACAAGAGGTGTTTTTGTGCATTAATTTGGATTAAAAGTGATCACAAGTCTGCAGGTGTTTGAGACTACGCAACTGTAAGTAGAAATAAACTTAAATGTGTAAGATTTCTCTGGTTGTCATGACAAAGAAGGGTATAATACAGAACTATTTGAAAGAACTTTCTTAGAATTGAGTTTTAACTGATACTATCTCTTTCCTCAGAGCAATTGATTTTTATTGATATTTATTCACATTTTGCATGTTATCTTAGTTATAAGTACTTTGGGATCTTAATATTAACTTTCTTCTTTACGATAAGATCTATATACTTTCTTTTTACTTAGATTTAAGACTTTATTTAATTTTGTACTCCATTGGTTTGTTTAACTTTGAATAAAAAACATTTATTTAATTCCAAACCTTGCTTTCCTTATTGAAATAAATAAGTCACAGCCTGCCATTTTAAAAAGAACCTAACCTATGTCCTTGATTATGTATATTGATTTTGTTTGAGCATTTATTTGGTTGAGCTAGCCGTCTTTGAATTCATTGCATTGGATTCTGGCTTTGAGTTGTGAGACAAAGGGGGGGGTGGTCCACTCAAACTGATTGAAGTTGCATTGGCACCCATTGTGTAAATTTTTTGAAATCAACGACATAAGGTTACAATATATTAGATAAGTAGAATAAATTGTAGTTATTAAGTAAGTCGAGAGAGAGAGACAGTCAAATTATGAATTTTAGAGGTTAAATTTAATAGAGGGCAAAGGGAGAGAGAAAAATTCTGGTGGGTGTAAGAATACAATAATCTTATCGTATGTAAAAGGGATGGATAAAGTTTGATACATTTTGTTGTTTCTTTATTGTGAGATTTTTTTTTTATTTGAAGGGGAGGAGAATAATTCTTGAAGTTTATAACACTATATTTTTTTTTTTATTATTTGATTGCTTATTTAATAAATGTGTTAAAAATAGATTTGTTGAAGTTGTCTTGATTAAAGATTTACCTTTAGAAATAAATTGTTGATATATAAGCATTACACTTTGGGTGCGATTGAGCGCATATCCCTGACTAGCATAAAAGGGGGAGAGTAATTAAAATCTTTTTTTTTTTATTATGATCGTAAGTCCGACCTGCAACCTGGAGCAGAATATAGAGTAAATGGGATGGTGATAAAAAGGGGAACTAGGGAGTAAGCTTGTTCTTTTCTTTTGTTTATTGTTTGTTGGGATCTTTGTCTTGGGGTAAATTTAACTGGCATTATATTAAAATATACGGGGGGAAGGAAAGGAGAACTACCACTATACGAACAAATAGAAATCTTTTTCTGCGGCGCAGGTAATAGAGTATTAGAAATACCTTTGAATCTAAGAATGAATTATAATGCTAAGAATAAGTAAGTATTAGAGGAAAAGCTATGTTAGTGGATATAATAGCATAGGAGTACAAGCTAAGATATAAAGTGCGCGTGTGTCTCTGGGTTGGGTATTGTTGTCACGGTTGATAAAGGGGGAAGTAAGAGACACTCGGACAAACAATTAATGTTGTGTCAAGTAAGGGAAATATAACGTAATAATTAGTGACGTGACTTAACACACAGAGACCCACCGTAACAATTGGTGCCGCGAACCAGCCGCGAGACTTGTAATGGGAGACAGCTAGGCAAGAATAGGCAGGCGAAGGTAAAAATAGAGCGAGAGCGCTAGCCGTACCAGGGGGAAAGGGGACCAAACGATAGTTGATGGTAATGCTGTGCTTTGTTAAATTAATAGAGTAGTCTCTAGCTTTTGAAATAAGTGCGGAGCGAGGGTGTTGTTGCGTCACAAACTGCATTGGGACGCCTCAGCATCAACGATCCGTCACAAGTGGAAACTTTCAATGCAAAGACATGGCATGCGATATATTAAATAACTCGCAATGATGTGTCATTTTTATATAAACATGCATGAATATAACGTATAATTAAAGAAAGTAGAAACTGGTTTATTAGGACGTGTTCTCTGGTACCGTTGGAAACTTTCATTGCTAAGACATGACATGTAATATATCAAACATCTCGTAACGATGTGTTATGCATGAATACGAGGGGCTTTCAAATTTGATCTGGACTTTATTTTTTAAACTAGCAGAGGTACCCGGCGTTGCCCGGGCTAATTACACTTGTAGGTAAACAGAACAATCTCAAAAAATTAAATTATAACTCCCAATTGTTTAAATAATAACTCAATCAATACAACACAGAGCAAAGGGGCTATCCATTCTGCGAAAAATACGAAAAACTGGAATTCTAGGTGATATACCGCGACTTTATCTAAACTCTTGTTGACTTGCCTCACCGCTGCGGAGCATCACCAGATACTTTAGACTCAATTTTTTCTTGCCCTTGACGTAGAAGCTCTTATACCCTCTTGCTCTATTCGAAACTCCCGTTGTTCAGATGTTTTAAATGCCCGTATAGCTTTTTCTGTTTTAGGTGCAGAGTCTCTCTGACCAATACTCGTTCTTTCTCTTTCCTTTCCAGACACATAAATTTTTGCCAGCCGTCTGGACGTTTGATAGGGAGCTCAAGGGAGACACGCGTGACTCCTTTGCCTCATCAATAGATGCTGCATTATCAATATTCTGTCGCTGCATCATCATTTTATGCTCATTATTAATAATTCTTGGAAACGAACGTTCAATTATCGCATTATCAACATCTCAGATACCAAAATATACACGTTCGCACAGAATATAGTCAAAATGTATTTTTACGAAATGTTTGGATCTGAAGGAGTGTTTACCATTTGCTCAATACAGTACGGAGCTAAAGGAGTGCTTCCCCTGTCGTCTCTCCACTCTTTCTCAATAGTCTACTAACTCTCCATTATCTCCAGTTACTGACCATTTTAAAGATTTTCAAGAAATTGTTAATTACTAAGAAGTCTCTTTTCTAAGAAAACCCTGAATAACAGGAATTCTATGCATTGTTACAAATTCAACCTTATCTATATTGAACAAAATTTGCCTTTCATTGTTGGTCATGAGATATATATTGTTGCACAAACTTTGCCTTGCATTGTTTGTCATGAGATATTTCTCATTAATATGCCTTGCTATAACCATGAATATCGATTTTTTTTTATCAATAATTATTATTTTATCGAAATTTGAGATAGACAGTGACCGTCCTCATGGTTTGAAGGTCAAGTATGTAAAATGTCATCAAGATCGGAACAAAACTGTAGATTTGTATATGAAACAAACAAACAAACCCACAAACAAGCATCATTTTTTATATATATAGGGTGTTTTTGAATTGAGTACAGATTTTATGGGAGATGATAGAAGAGGTCCTTATTTTTTTGTCATATGAACATGGGGTCCCTGCAGCTCCGTTTACTTACAATACTGCATTGAACAATCAAATGACACGGAACGCAGTTGCGTTGGTAGGCCTAGATTATTTTATTTTTAACAATTAACACAAGCAATCTACTGTAATAACTTTTAAAGTTTTAAATTTAAAAACATTGGGTATGAATTAAAAGCAATTAATAAAAAATTCCTCCAAATATAAACATAATATAGTTTATTAACCCAACCAAAGAAAAAATTATGTTTGTCCTTCATGGTAGACTTCTTTTTTTTTATTTTTATTTTTTTTTTTATTTTTACATTTTTTTATTTTTACATTTTTTGGTTGTTAGGTTAATTTTTTCTTTGGTTGGGTTAATAAACTATATTATGTTTATATTTGGAGGAATTTTTTATTAATAACTTTTAAAGTAATTGTTTGCAAAGAAATTTCAAGGTGCACGTGCTTGTTTGTTGAAAAGTCTTAGGACCAGTTGCTTGGCCACCGAGATTTTTTTTATGGGGAAGCATAAAATCAATGGTGTACTCCGAACCCGTAGATACCGAAGAAGAATTGGCGGCTCGTGTTGTCGCGGCAGCAGGTGACATCAGCGACCGTGCAAATCAACTGTTTCCACGCGTACATCAATCCATCATAAGGCGTTGCGAATTGTGCTATGAAGCAAATGGCGGTCATTTCGAACAATTACTGTAAAAGTCATACAGTAGATTGCTTGTGTTAATTGTTAAAAATAAAATAATCTAGGCCTACCAACGCACACAGGGTCCCGGTGTCATTTGATTGTTCAATGCAGTATTGTAAGTAAACGGAGCTGCGGGGACCCCATGTTCATATGACAAAAAATACTTCTAAGGACCTCTTCTATCATCTCCCAAAAAATCTGTACTCAATTCAAAAACACCCTGTATAGACTAGCAGAGGACCCGGCGTTGCCCGGGATAATTACGCTTGTAGTAAACAGAACAACCTCAAAAAGCTAAATTAAACCTACACATTGGTTAAATAATAACTCAATCACTACAATGTAGAGCGAAGGGACTATCCATTCTAAGAAAAATCCGATAGACAGGAATTTACCTATTCAATGAAAGAATCCATTCTAGGTGATATACCGGGATTTGATTTATCGAAAAAAATTTTTTTAAAAGGCTCACAATGGATGAACCTCTCTAAGGATGCCACTGCTAGTCTAAATAATTTCTTACTTACGTAATCTTACTTTAGATGTATACTTGATGTTGTTGCAATTCCCACTCTTTTCTCGATGTCTTGAAGCAAAACTTGGCCATTCATCACTTTGTGTAGTCTAGCGGTCGCCGATTCTTCTATTTACTTGCTTACCATTTGCTCAGTACAGCACGGAGCTAAAGGAGAGCTTCCTCTATCGTCTTTCACTCTTTCTCAATAGTATGCTAACTCATTATCTCCAGTTACCGATCATTTTTAAAGATTTTCAAGAAATTGCGAAGTATTAAGAATTCTCTTTTCTAAGAAAAGCCTGAATAACAGGAATTCTATGCATTGAATTCTATATTGCACAAACTTTGCCTTGCATTGTTGGTTATGAGACATATATTGTTGATCCTTGCGTAGTGTTGGTGCATTGCGTGTTGACACCATTGTTGATACCTATTGTTGCCCCAACTTTTATTTGCATGGTTGGTCATGAGATATACATTGTTGGTCCGTGCAGATTATTTGTGAATTGCGTGTTGATACCATTGTTGATACTATTGTTGCAAAAACTTTGTCTTGCATTGTTGGTCATGAGATATTTCTCATTAATATGCCCTGCCATAACCATTGATATCGATTTTTTATCAATAATTATTTTTTCGAAATTTGAATTAGACCGTGACCTTCCTCATGCTTTGAAGGTCATGTATGCGAAATTTTATCAAGATCGGAATAAAACTGTAGATTTGTATAAAAATCAAACAAACAAACCCACAAACAAACAAACAAACATCCTTCTTTATATATATAGAACTAGAAGAGGTACCCGGCGTTGCCCGGGATAATTACACTTGCACAATCTTTTCCTTTCATTGTTAGTCATGAGATATTGATTGTTTGTTCATGCAGACCGTTTGTGAATTGCGTGTTGATACCATTGTTGATACCTATTGTTGTACAAACTTTGCCTTGCATTGTTGGTCATGAGATATTTCTCATTAAAATGCCTTGCCAAAACCATGAATATCGATTTTTTATCGATATTTATTATTTTTCCGAAATCTGAGGTAGACAGTGACCTTCCTCATGCTTTGAAGGTCATGTATGCGAAATTTTATCAAGATCGGAATAAAACTGTAGATTTGTATAAAAAACAGAGCCACAGACAGACCCACAGACAGACCCACAGACAGACCCACAAACATCCTTCTTTATATATATAGATAGATAGAAGATAGATAGATTTCATTGTTGTAAAAATCTAAACTTTCATTGTTGGGATGGCAACTGATGCCTGTCATGCAAATGCAGCACCACTCATCCGGTTGCCATAACAATCGATTATTTGTTTAAACAAAATGGCGGATAGCGATGTTTCGATCAAAGTGGAATGACGAATAATCATCAATTTCACCACATCGAAAGTGTCAAAGCATCTAAATTCATCAGAGACTTCAAAGACCGTTCGCCGAGTCATGTTTGTCTCGATCATCCGTCTTTACTTGGGGCCAAAAGTTTGAAATCAGTTGAGTATCCACCGTCAATGAACCTCATAAGGCAAGACCAGCAACTGCTGTCAATGATTGCATCATCGCACGAACAAATGATCTGATAAGAGACAACAGGCGGATTCATGTCCCAGAATTGGCTTCAATACTGAACATCAGCGCTAGCTGTGTGGAGACCATCATCCATGATAAGCTGAAATTCAACAAGATCTGTGTCAGATGGGTCCCTAAGCACTCCGAGGATCACAAAACGACCCGTGGAAATCTGTCCCATGCTGCTGTAGCGATATGACAGGGAAGGTGGCAATTTTTCTAAGGCGTGTTGTGATCACCGACGAGACATGGATTCATCACCATACTCCTGAAAGCAATCGTGCGAGCATGGAATGGCGACACATTGAGTCAGCACAACCCAAGAAATTCAAGATGACACCGTTGGCAACGAAAGTGATGGCGACTGTATTCTGGGACATTAAGGATATCATTCATGTCGATTTCCTGGAAGAACGTCGAACCATAAATGCATCCTACTACAGTGACATTTTGAGGACGTCCTTGAAGCGGGCACTAAGGAAAAAGCGACCAGGATTCCTTACAGCTTGGTGTTTGTTTTCTGCAAGACAATGCCAGACCAGACACAGCCAAACTGACTATGGACACACTGACGGAACTAAATGGGACACCTTACCACATACCGCCTGAATGTCTCCCTTTGCGACTATCATCTTTTTGGACCATTGAAAGAGTTCTTGGGAGGACAGAGATTCGACTCCAACGAGTCAGTGAAAAATGCTATCCTGACGTGGTTTCGACATCAGCCGGAAGATTTCTACAGAACCGGTATCCAGATGCTCCCAGAACGCTGGAAAAATGTGTAGAGAAAGAAGGAGAGTTCTTTGAGAAATAACTGGTGTGTGTTTTTTTTCTGTTGTTTCCTGATTTTATAAAAAAATAAAGCCTAGGTCAAATTTGAACGCCCCTCGTATAACGTTTAATTAATGACAGTAGAAATTGGCTTAGTAATACGTGTTACCATTAGAAATTTTCATTGCAAAGACATGGCATGTAATATATCACACAACTTGTAACGATGTGTCATGCATGAATATAACGTGTAATTAAAGATAGTAGAAACTGATGTAGTAGCACGTTTTCTATGATACCATTGGAAAATTTTATGCAAAGCCATGGCATGTAATATATCAAACAAGTCGTAATGACGTGTCATGAATGAATGGTGTTTGAAATTGATTTAGTAGTACGTGTTCTAATGGTATCATTAATGGTACAAGATATGGCATGTAATATACTTAACTTCTAAACAGTCGTTAGGCTTATTGTTATTCATAGTTTATTGCTTTCTACCAACATTATCAATAGCTAACTTCTGTTAGATATATTATTATAAATAGCTAATTGCTAGTAGTTAATCGCTTGCTTCAACAGTAGATGATTACGTATAAAAGCTTTAGCAATGGAAAATCTTTCTTCTATATATATAAAGAAGGATGTTTGTGGGTGGGTGGGTCTGTCTGTGTGTACGTTTTTTATACAAATCTACAGTTTTATTCCGATCTTGATGAAATTTCGCATACATGACCTTCAAAGCATGAGGAAGGTCACTGTCTATCTCAAATTTCGGAAAAATAATAATTATCGATAAAAAATCGATATTCATGGTTATGGCAAGGCATATTAATGAGAAATATCTCATGACCAACAATGCAAGGCAAAGTTTGTACAACAATAGGTATCAGCACGCAATTCGCAAACACACTGCATGAACCAACAATATATATCTCATGACCAACAATGCAAGGCAAAGTTTGTGCAACAATGGTATCAACGCGAAATTCACCAATATCAATGAGCACAGAATGATGATGTAATGTTAAAGCAATCTTTCCAAGAATTATAACAATGAACA
>JAHWFO010007254.1:1929165-1992057 GCA_023313115.1 Rhysida immarginata
TCATTGTTATTGGTGAATTGCGCGTTGATACCATTGTTGATGCGAACACAATGGGCCTATTGTTGCACAAACTTTGCCTTGCATTGTTGGTCATGAGATATATATTGTTGGTTCATGCAGTGTGTTTGTGAATTGCGTGCTGATACCATTGTTGATACCTATTGTTGTACAAACTTTGCCTTGCATTGTTGGTCATGAGATATTTCTCATTAATATGCCTTGCCATAACCATGAATATCGATTTTTTTATCGATATTTATTGTTTTTCCGAAATCTGAGGTAGACAGTGACCTTCCTCATGCTTCGAAGGTCAAGTATGCGAAATTTCATCAAGATCGGAATAAAACTGTAGATTTGTATAAAAAACATACAAACACACCCACCCACACACAAACATCCTTCTTTATATATATAGAAGAGATAGATAGAAGATAGATTTAAAATGGTTCTCTACAATAAATATACAGAATATCATTTTCAATACTTTTAAAATTTTAAATTAAACCAGCCCAGTAGTTAAATAAAAAATTTAAAAAAAATCAATATTCTACATAATCATTAATGTAATTTATAAATCATCGGCCTCAGGGGTTGCGTGATCGCCTCTGATGCGCGAGGACGCGGGTTCGACCCCGGCCGAGGACGACGAGGATTTTTTTCAGGGGGAAAATCCTGAGATCACGCACTTCCTTCGGAAGGGAAGTAAAGCCGTTGGTCCCCTGTAGTCGTTTGCCGGCTGCACGTTAAAGAACCCTTGCGAGGCAAAATTTGCGGCCCCTATAACGCTGTCCTTAAATGACCAAGGCATTTGAAAACGACGTTAATACCAAACAAACTAAACCAAATAATTTATAAATCTACATTGAGTTCTCGAATGAGTAAACAGGTTGTAACAAAAATGTGGGTTAGCTATACATATTCGGTTTCTACATATGAAAATAAGGGGGAAATTTTGTTTATATATCCTTAAGTGACTGGTAGCAGAGTTTTAGGTATCTGGTACTGTGTAATTAGTTAGCCAGATTAACAATCATTTACGAATTTACTAACCTCGTATTTTCAGTCAACTTAAATAACAAGGAAAATGCGGGGAATCAACACATCTTATATATAAAATGCTAAATCCCTCTGCTCCGTGCACGTTTCCATAGTGACGAGCAACAATACAACCTTCATTGTTTCCAACAAATGGAAAAACACTGATCGTTAAAATCCAAAAATCACAGCCGACGAAAAAGACTATTGAAAAAATCTTATGTATCTTTTTCGTAGGCTACGGTTCAAAATACGAGTATATTGTAGTCAAAGATTTAACTATAATATTTAAAATAGCACAATAAAATAAATAAAAAAATCAAATTAAATGCTAAGTAAGTAATTTAGCTCTTCCTAATTACGAAATCCATTACATGTATACGATTCTTATTTTTTAATTTTAATAAAAAATAAAAACATTCAAATGAAATTTTGAAATTGATTAACAATTCAAGTCACAAGTAGGTAACATTAGTTTTTACATTTTATGATAATCAATAAATGTGCATAGTAATAATTTTTCAGTTGAATAATATATTAATAAAAAGGAAAAGTCATAAAATAGAAAAAAACTCCAATGGAATAAAATCAAAAGCAAATAACATTATTTTTTTCTGATTTTTATAATATTCATTTAATCTGTTTAATTAATTTTTTTTTTTTAATTGTATAATACAGGGTATATCTAAACCCCCGTCACAAACTTCTGATGGTGATTCCCCACAGCGAGATGAAAACAAAAGTTCATATAAACATGGTTCGGATAACGAACCATTTATGAGATTTCCGTAGTTAAAAGTGAAGTTTCAGCAGCTGTTTTTTCTACTCTGTGGATGGCAGGTGACATGCAGAGAAGCTACAAAAAATTCTTGAAATAACGTCCCATTTATTGGTTATTAACAGGTGCGCCTGCTAATAACTTCAGGTGTACCTAAACAACCATTCAGGGAGGTGAAACGGGTACTGTAGTAAAAGGTTCGTTATCCGACCTCGCCCCCCCCCCGTCCGCCTGAACGGTTTGTTGCAAACTTCACTTTTAACTGCGGAAATTTCATAAACGGTTCGTTATCCGGACCCTGTTTATATAAACTTTTGTTTTCATCTGGCTGTGGGTTTTCACCAGAAGTTTGTGACCTTCGAGCATGAAAATAGAAAAAAAAGTTTGTGTGGGTATTCTATTTTCATGCTCGAAGTTTGTGACAGAGGTTTGGTCGTGCAGTATCCCCCCAAAACAGTCTGCCGTTGAAATTGAGCAATGAAGGAGGGGGAAAAAAAGAGACCGACGAGCCATTTTCATCGAAGAGCAAAGCTTACATATAACAGTTGTAGATGTGCTTTTGCATTAGGTTATAACTGTCAAATTGATAGTAATGACTTTGTCACATTGTAACCGGACATATTGACCTAGCATCGCTCTCATGTTGACAACGACTTTTTTTTTACTATTGGCAAAACTGTCAATTATCACAGTTCTGTCACAGATCAACTGTTTTTAAAATAAAATCGAATTTACAGTTTCCACGGTTGCGGTAACCATCGTACGCCGGGCTTTCGAATAAAATCAAAAGAGCTGTGTCTGACGCGAACTGTGGTGATCCGTGGAACAAAGCCAAGAAAGAAAGCCAATCTCTCTGTTCTCAAATCCATCTTTGTCCCCATTCTCATCTATGGTCATGAATCTTGGATAATGACCGAAAGAGTGTCGAAATGAAATCCTGGGATGTTCTCAACTTTTCAGAATTTTTCGTGGACCCCTTCAAGTCGAATTCAGTGCTAAAACAGTGAGTGTAAAAAATACCAAGCTAATGACATGTCATATAACAATCGATTTATCAAGAAAGAATACATTTTTACTTTCTGTTCATCTTTTAAGCATTACTGACGTGCGCGCGCCGGCAGGTGTTCCCTACTAGATAGTAAGGCTGCGTGCGAGTCGAATAATTTCAAGAAAACTTTGATTAGAACCATTCAAAAATGCAATAAAATCTACATTAAAACAATTCGAAATGAATTGATCTGTTTCTCGAGTCATTCGAGCCTTTATCGAATTCATTTGAACTAGCATTGAAGTTTGGCTGCTGTAACGAATTGTATGATTCATTCAATTAATTTGTATACAACAGCTTTTGAATACCTTATTCGAAACCTATTCGAATGGCCTTTGAATATTCCTTTCGAAAACATTTGAACATATTTTCTTTTAAACATATTATAGTTTTCTTCACTTTTCTCAACATATTTGTTGTACTGTTTCCGTATGAAAGACCTAGATGATGAATTTGGTTCCATTTCTAGCACTATTGTTCTAATGTTAAATCTTTGAATTTCAATTAGGTATTTTAACTAATTGAAACTGCATTTACAATGTCCCCGAAGATTTCTAGTGGATTAGTCCGCCATAAACACCGAAATGAGCTATTATTTGTAAGTAGTTATAAGCTTATTTTCGGATGTATTCGAAGGTTTCGAATGGTATCGTTCGGATAAAACCAATTCGAGCTTACAGGAGTGATCAGCCTCCTTGAATCGAATTAATCGAATGGATTTGATTTCTATTCAAGTGTTTTCGAACTTTTTCCGAATCCATTTAAAATTATATTTGTTTCATTTGAAGCAGAATTAGTGGTCTTCATATGAATTCGTCTGCACCCTTATTCGACTCGAGTTAACACTCGTACGCAGCCTTATTAGATAGAATGTTCAGCATCACTATAAGGCAGTCTTTAGATGTTGAGCCGCTACCTCTCCGCATTGAGAGGGCTCAGTTACTTCGGTATGGCCACATGTACGGATGCCGCAAACTTTCTTCCTTTTAGACAGTTGCTATTTTTCAAGTCGGTGGTCACATAAGAGACCAAGAGGTCAGCATAGAACTAAGTGGCTAGACTACATAGAGCATCTGAGTTAGAGTCGCTTGGGTATTACAATTGAGGACATGCCCCTGATGGCGGGACATCTCGAGTGCTGACCCCGCGACCTTAACGGATAGGCAGGTTTGTAAACTAAGTAAGAAAACATTTTCAGCCTCGCATCACAGTTTAAACTAAGTAAGAAAACATTTTCAGCCTCGCATCACAGTTTTTTTTTTTTTTTTTTTTTTTTAGAATTCATTGTAATCCAATACGTCCATCCAGAGCCTGTATGGCCTGAGGCCGACGATTTGGGTCTCTGGATGGACCTGGATTAACGACTGCTGTATGATGGTCACAGCAACCGGCGGCTGAAGATCCTGAGTCACTGATGGGTCGCCCATCCAGTGACTAGCTGTGCCTGATGTTGCTTAACTTCACTGAAGTTGTGTTTCAGTGAAAGCCCACCAGGCCACGACCTCCCCCTGTTCTTGCATCGTCGTAACGAAATTTTATAATTAAAATAGAATTTACAGATTCACCTGTTCTTGCACCGTCGTATGACAGGCTTTATTACTAGTACAATCATAACAAATGTCCAACATGATCTTCATGAACGGCCATGCATTATTGAGCTGGGAATGTTTCATACGCTTAATTCCTGCTGTTTCCCTATTTTGCCAGGAACCTTCCACTCTCTATTGGAAAACCGGAATATCATGACCGGGAGTGGAATTCACAATAGATATTAGGTATCCACATACATAAAAACCGATAGACTTTAATATAAATTTAATTAAATGATTAAATATAATTATGTTCAGTGAGCGCCCCAACGTTTTTATTTTCATTCGCCAAAAATCTGAAGCAAAGAAAAATTATTTTATACTTTTGAGTGTATTTTTATTAAATATAAAAACGTTGTTTTTAAAAACTTTTTTTTACTCTATTTTATTTTATTCTTTTTAGTCTTTATCTTAATTTAGGCAATATTTTCAATGACATTTACAATGTAAGTGTTCTCACACACACACGCACACATTTATTACTGAGGAGTTCTTCATTTTATTAATTTCAGCCAATGCTTGATTATTGGAAAGTGTTTTCCTAGTTATCTTTGTGCAGTCTATTTCTTCGATGCGTAGGCCATCTAGCGAGCTTACACGACTCAAAGCTACGTACGCTTGACCTTCTTCAAAGAGTTTTGGTCCTAAGTATACTACAGCACTGTGAATCCTACCTTGGAGGCAAGTGTGAGCAGTGATTTCATTTCTCCAACTCTTAAAGCATTCAATAGACGATAAATACACTATCACGTCCTTGTCTCATGTTCTGCTTCAGTTCATAGACTGAACAACCTCCATAGATGTGTTGCAGTTTGCATACCCTCAGGCTGTACATATGCAGAGTCATTGCCGTCTCGTTTAATAGGTGGTAGCTATATCAGTTCACCAATGAGCAAGACATTTAAACCTCCGAAGAAACGCTCTTACTTATTTTTTAGTTGTCGAAATCACATATGAATCACACAAAACATCTGAGAGGATACATTGATATTTCATCGATGATTAGAAATTCTATCTTTCCATCCTTGTTGTACGAGGGGAGTTCAATAAGTAATGCAACACATTTTTTTCTGAAAAAGGGGGTTGTTTTATTCAGCATTCAAATATACCATGTTATTCCCTAATCTTTTAGCTACACAACACTATTTTTCAACGTAATCTCCATTCAATGCTACGGCTTTACGCCACCTTGAAGTGAGGGCCTGTACAACTGCACGGTACCATTCCACTGGTTGATGTCGGAGCCAACGTTGTGCTGCATCAATAACTGTTTCATCATCCGCGTAGTGCGTCCCACGGATTGCGTTCTTCATTGGGCCAAACAGATGAAAATCCATCGATCTGCTCGAATGAGAGTGCTCGCGGGAGATCAGACAGTTTTGCTTGACCTTGCGGCGATGATGACACACGGTTGGCCCAACGACTCACCGTGCTCTTGTCCACTGCCAGATCACCGTAGACATTCTGCAAGCGGCTATGAATATCTGAGATGCCCTGGTTTACCGCCAAAAGAAACAATCACTGCCCGTTGTTTGGAATGCACCTCCATTGTAGACGCCACTTTAACAGCTCACTATAGCGCTGTCACATATCGGACGTCAATGAACTTTACGAGACGAAGCGGAAATGTTTGAAAATGTTCCACAAGAAATGTCCAGTTTTTTCAACCAAAATTGGCCGAGAAAAAAAATGTGTTGCATTACTTATTGAACTCCCCTCGTATAATTCTCAAGCTGTTTCCAGTCAATGCTTACACTTTTACAGGTGTCTTTGAACAGCATCGATTTATTTGATTATTCAGTTAGTTCAGTAGAAATGACATTCCTACTCTAGCAACCACCGGTGAATAATATTCTTAATCTTTCAGAGCATCCATTTAATTGCATGTAGATGCTTGGTGTCACGTATTTTAGACTTCTTAATTAACAAATTAATGTTAAAACACCTGAGTTAAAGGAAGTCGTAACAGAGAAGGTAAGAGGGGAAACTATTCGTAAATTGAACTAATTTTAATGATTTCCAACAAACCAAAATTCACTACACATTTTGAATTTTCTTACAAGTTTTGAATTGGAAATTAAATAATTAAAATTAATTATAAAATCTGACAGGGCAGAGTGCGCGCCAGATAATTGAGATAATTTCTTAAAATACTAATGAATTTAATCTAAGTGTAGATTTCCCTTTCCCGACGCAGTGGGGGGCGAGAGGAACCGAAGAGACTCATTGCACGTCAGGAAAATTTCAGTGGCGCCCTCGGACGGCGTGCATGTTGAAACTAGATGTAAACAATGCCGTCGTCTGGTACGCAATACTGCTCGGCATTTAATTGCTCAAATTCCCGGAAAAATAATCCAAACCTATCGTTTTTTCGATTCCCTAAAGATGTACAAAGGTGAATACTATAGTTATTAGGCAGGCATAAGTTTTTCGTTTCGTTTCAAAATCGAAAAAAAAAAAATAATAATTCTGTTCATTTGACAACTCATAAAAGGAGAAGAGAGGATTCAAAACTCGTTTTAAATTAGATGTTCTAAATGGATTCAAAACTCTCGAAGAGAGGATTTACGAGGTCGTGAAGGGGACTTAAACAGTAAAGGCTACGTAATATATGCCAAGCATTTTGAAAGTTCACAAATAGTGATAAAAAGGTAAGCATAAGGCTAAGGCATCATTTGGTGAATGCTGTATATAGTGATCAATAAATTTGTGATAATCTCAAACAAATTTGCATGCCTTGATTTTTTTTAATCTTTCAATCATATCCCAGTTATCAATCAACTCATTTTATTATGTTAATGAAGTAATCAGACGTACTTTGCAAACACTGCAATAACAGAGTAATCTTGATTCATCTTAAGCATCTACATCCTAGTATTTTTGAAAACACTGACCTCCAAATTTTAAAAAAAGTAAATTGTCCACATAAGACAATTAAAATGTCTCAAAATGTCTTAAAATGTTTTCCGTTTCAAAAATATTTCAAATTAAACATGTTATCATTTTAAAATTAGTTTCTATACGGTAATGCTTGTTCTTGAGATGATTACCCTGTATCATTGCATTTTATGTTTGAAAAAAAAATTAATCAGGCGATCGACTCTTATTGACCACATATACATTCCGGAATCATGGTCCATGTCTGATAGAAATTATTTTACAGTCCCGAAGTTAGATCACAAAGTGATTTGTGTTACCCTGAACTTTCCTAGTGATCGTTTAATTGCTAGAAACTCGCGACCCAGAATAATACCGACATATCGAAGATTTAGTAAAGATCTATTCTGTAAGAACTTAGATTCACTTATTTATCAAGATATTAACATTATTGATGATGTCAATGTGCTATTGGATTACATAAATGCCTTTGTTACAAAGGCTGCCATGGCGGCGGGTTTCCAATGCAAGATTGTAAGACAGGGATCTAGGAGGGGCAAATATCAGTAGAATGATGCCCTTTTTAGTAAATGGTCAATGAAACAAACAGCCTATAGTATGTCCGACATAGGGACCATTTGTCACATCTAGCTTATAAGCAAGCCAATCAAAATTTTAAACATGAAATACGTAAGGCAAAGAGGAAGGCAGTTGCTCGGTCTGCCAGTTCGACTCAGATGTGGGAGCTTATCCGTCATACGTGTACGACTCAGGCTCCCAGACTGCCCTATGAGGAACATGAGAAATATTTAGGCTGGGTTAATAATCCAACGGATCTTCCACAGCCTGATAAAATAATTGTGAGGGGGGCCAAAGTCCATTTCGGCTCACCTGATCCTGAAATTCCGACGGGAGGGGAGCTTTTTAAAACTTTTAAAAACTGTTAAAATTACAGGATTCAATTTTCCATTCTCTTTTACGGACAATATCCTTCAATGCTTCAATTTAACTGGTTACAACATGATTTTTTCTTTGTGTCAATTAATAATAAAACTGGGAAATTTCCGTTAGCCCTGAAAATAGCCAAGATAAATCCTACCTATAAAAAGGGGTGTCCCCTCAATATTTCTAATTATCGCCCGATATCTGCGTTATCTCCGTTTTCGAAAATTATTTAAAAACTAGTTTTTCAGCGCATGGTGGAATATTTGTGGACTAGGATTCCTATGCAACGGAAGGGTAGTCGACCTGGATATAAAGTGATTTGGATTCCTCTCCAGATCTATATGAACGCCATGGAAGCCTGCGATCAACATCATAACTTCATTATCGTTCAAACAGACATTTCCAAAGCATATGACACTGTTTCTAGACCCCAGCTTTTTTACGATCTTGAGCGTTTGGGGGTTTCACAAGGTTATATTGCTTTACTGCGTGACTACTATCAGGATCGCCTAAATTACATTGGCTCTGATCCAGTGGTCTATAAAGAATCCAAACGAGGAATTATCCAAAGGTCTGGCTTAGCGCCTCTATTATTCGCGGCAGCTACTGCATCAATTTACGGTCATAAATTCAATTTGAAAATAGAGCTATGTTGACGCTAACGTCTTGTTCGCTAACTATCCACCACACGAGCAGAATGAAATTATAGAATTACTCCAGCACGATTTGAACTATCTGGCAGACTGGTATTCTAGTAGAGGTCTCAGGTTGAATGAGGATAAAACTAATATTTTAGTATTACCAAAAGACGAGAATTATACCTCTACTATTAAGATATTGGGCATTACTTTTGATACCAGTTTGAAATTCAACGTTTACATTGACCAGTTAATAAGTTCTTTACATCGCAAGTCCTACTTGGTCAAAAGACGTCGATCTATTCTCACTATTTGTCAGATTCGTCGGTTCATTTTGGTTGTGATAGTGCCCCAGCTTAAATATGGAGCTCTAGTTTGGTCGTCCACCTCTTCAGTAAATCTCAAAAGATTGGCCGTTGCTTATAACAAGCTTATTCGGGTAGCCTTCAATTTGGGTAGACTGGATTCAGTGACGTCGACCTGCTCGTATTTTAATCTACCCACTGTCACGACAATTATGAAAGTGGCGTTAACTGTTGAGGTGGCCGAAGCTCTTCGGAATGATAAACATCCTGCTATATTCATTAGGCACTGGTTTAAATCTTCTAGTCAAGTTCGACAAACTCGAAGATATTTGTTTGAGATTCCGTTCATTGTGTCAGCTCAAAAATCTAAGAGTTTTCCGTATTCTGCAATATCCTTATGGAATGCATTGCCGATGGACATTCAATTTGCCGTTTACCTCTGTACTCCCACCTCTTGCCTTACCACTTGCATCCTTACCACTTGCACCCAATTTTATCTCAGTAATCAATCTTAGTTTTAGTCCTTTTGTATAATGTTGACTTCGGGCCCGTTAGCCTGTCGAGAGCAGTTTTTCTTTGGTTTTGCTTTGTGACACTTGTCTCTGACGTGTGTAATGTTTAGTTCCCCAGTATCCTTTCCCTTTTACCCCATGGCCCGGGGTGCTTGATTAATAAATAAAAAGTAAATAAATAAATTTATGATTTAGGCTTATGAATAATGGTAAAATCAGGACAAAATGGTTCGGGATGATGAATTAAAAATGGGCAAGCCGCCTTCTGCCAGTGTGCCAATATAGTAAACAAGGATGAAAGACAACATCTCTCACCATTTTGGGCAACTGATTTGGGCAATAACTATCAATCAAATTTACTATTTTTCAATATGACAGTTTAAAATTATCAAGCATTATTTTACAGGAATAAATTAATCTGGAATGCTCTTCCTACGCTTTTTGATGTTCCCAACCCACCTTCACAAGTTACACCAAAACGCAAACCTCCCACAATAAGAAATGGCCCAATCTTGGAAAAAGGAAAAAACCTCAAGCCAGTTTACAGACACAACAGCTCCAACAACATCGAACACTACCATTTCACCAACACCATCCACTTCACAATCTGATTTACCGATATTAACACATTCTTTTCAAGAAATAACTCCACGAAAAAAGAAACTGAAGAGGTTATTGCACAGAGAATATAAAAAAATCAGTCGCATACAAAAATCTAATAAAAGCCATCAAAAAAATTAAAAAACAAGACTTGCTGACGTATGCTAGTGCCCATTTATCTGGATATGCGTTAAAATTTTTTGAAATGCAAATCAAAGCCTCTAAAAAAAAAGGGTTAGAAGATGGACAGTGGAGCAACAAAAACTCTGTCTTAACTTATATTTTCATGGACCAAAAAGTTACCGATTTTTACGAAAACTTTTCGCCCTGCCTACAGTTCAGACTTTGCGCAAATGGCTTAGAGCTATTCATTGCCAGCCAGGTATTCAACCTGATTATCTGGATATACTTCGCGACAAAATTTTGTTGATGTCTGAACAGCAGAAACTGTGCACGCTAGTTTTTGATGAAATGTCAATAAAAGCAGGGTTACGCTATGAGTCAGGAATTGACAGGATTACAGGTTTTGAAGATTTGGGGATATGTGGAAGAACTAAAAAACTTGCAGATCACTTGACTGGCACAACCGATTGCATATTACTTTGTGAAGTCTGCAATGGATGGTGACATGCTTTCTGTTATTTTACCAGAAGTAATTTAAAAATTATTTCAAATCGGCCTCAAAGTCAAGGCAGTTGTGTGTGATCTAGGCAGCAACAACAGAAAGGCAATGAAGAAATTAAATGTCAATATTGATCAATCGTTTTTTGTTGTTAATAATGAAAAAGTTTATGTTATTTTTGATCCATGTCATTTGATTAAGTGCATTCGTAATAATCTGCAGAATCACGATTTTGTATTGCATGGTGAAAAATGTGAGTTAAAACTTGCGCCAAAACTTACTAGGAAACACCTCTCTGCCCAAAAGTTTGCTCTAATGAAGGTAAAACTAGCCACTCAAGTTTTAAGTCACAGTGTGAATCAGGGTTTTGCTTCCATGTTTTGCAGAATCATCTAACACCAGATGCAATGAACACATCAGTGTTTATAGATAAAATGGACCAACTTTTTGACTGTTTCAACAGTAAAAATTTGACTGATGTAAAGAAGTTGCGACGACCCATCCGTCACAATTCAGCGCACTTGCAGTTTTTGGAGGACACACTGTTCTGGCTATCTGATCTAAAAGTCGTTGATGTAAAATCTCAAACACCCACACGGGGTGGCTGGAAAATCACAATCATGTCCTTACTACAGTTCTGGACGGATCTTCATGATAATCACAGCGTGACTTTTTTTTTTGTTTACATTCAGACTGAACCAGGACTGCCTGGAAAATCTGTTTTCAAAAATTCAACAGTGTGGTGGTTCCCGTGATAATCCAACAGCACAAGAATTTCAGCACACAGTTAGAAAGATTTTGGCAGCTGGTATGATGTCAATGCCAAGTCGGTAAAACTGTGAGGATTCCATGGATGAACCACTTTTTCTCTTCTGTGAAAGCATAAAGAACATGCCCGAAACTCCTGCAGCTGAATCTACTGAAGAAGATGAAGAAACAAATTAGCAGTTAAACTCCCAGGCGATTTAACAATCACAGAAAAGAACATTATCATCTACATTAGTGGCTACATTGCATACAAACTGTTGAAAAATCACCCGTCAACTTTGCTCTAAAAGTCTAGTTAAATCGGCAGCGGCAGCAGTGGCTCAACCATTCAGAAAAACGAGGGGAGGCGAAAGTATGAACCACGCACAGACATACGTAGTATTAGAGTTTGGGGCAGCTTGAACCTGCACGTTGGCCGACTCCATTTCAGTCGAGAATAGAATGAATACGGCAAGCGGGCGATTAATGGCGGACAACCAAGGAGTTGTTGTGATTTGTATGACGTCATAATTACAGACCAATCGGATTGCAGCAGCAGATGCAGACGCTTGCTCTGCCGCTTTTTTTTCGTGAAACGAGAAGCGTTTGCGGTTACCACCAACCAATGACGTATATTAAAGATAGACCACAGCCCACTAGATAAAGGCCTGAGTGCTGTTTTCAAAATGGCGGCGCTCGCAGGCGGACTGTCTGTGTGAAATAAGATGGAATGTGAAATTTCACAAATTTGTTTTAATCTTCTAATGAAATCTAAGTTTTTGAACTTGTTATATAAATGGCTTTATGTTTCAATCAAAACAATGGCAACATACGTGCAAATAAATATAGTTTCATTTTTTTCAAAGTAGAGCCAAAGCATCTTTTCTATAAAAAATTTCGAAACCATATATGATGGTTTTAGAAATCTGCAAAAATTAGTTCCTGTAATAGATTAATTATTTTGGTTAGATTTTGTAAGAAAATTAAAGCAAATTTATGAAATAATTCTTTTATTTCAGCTTATTTCACACAGAGTCCGCCTGCGAGCGCCGCCATTTTGAAAACAGCACTCAGGCCTTTATCTAGTGGGCTGTGGATAGACTCCGAATCAATTGTTGTTACGTGAAGCAAATTGGGAAGCTCCATGTCCAGAACTGTCATGACCGAAACTGAGTGAAGATGATGCAAAACACATGGCTAAACATGAGAGTAGCTGATTAATAATTCTTTCACACGCCAATCACGAAATGATAAGTTTATCTTTTCGTTTACTTTGTATTTGAAGTATTTTATTCTATTACTGTATATAAACAATTTTTCGATCATGGTTTCAATTTCAATTTCGTTTCGAACGTCTTTCAGTTATGTATTTTCATTTTAGTTACGTATTTTTGATTTATGCTTGTGGAAAATGAGTCCTGATCCTTTTTCGTGTCTGTTTGTACAGTTGTTCGCAAAACAACTTTGAGGAATGGTTTTGAATTAATTATTCCTCGGGCCTAAAATCTTCAAAAACAAAGCAGCCAGACAGCTAATTACTCCACGGCTCACTCCTGCCAGAACTGTCATGGCTCAATTTGCTTCACTTTGTTGGCGCTGTTAACAATAAGATTCGGAGTCTATCTTTTTTATATGTCATTGCATGACCTCCATTATTACTTCAGACCCAACCTTAAAGCTGATATCTATTGTTTATATCGTATACAAAATTTAGTCCTTGGTTTTCTCACAGGAGCGCTTAAGCGCACCGTTAACACTTTACATTAGTGAATGAAACTAACACGAATTATTTAATCTAGTTTGTAATTTAATCCTTGATTCATTCAAAAAAAGATACAATAAAAATTTGGCCAGCATGGAGGCTTATTAGTCAACTGCCCTTTAAATTAACAATACTTTGTGCGTGGTTTTCTCACTAGGTGCGTCTTTGACGACCGTCTTTTAACAATGAAGAGCATACACGCAATTTTATCCGTTAAGAATAGGTCTGGAGTAATAGAGGAGGTCATGGTCATTGACACCAACTATCTGCCGCTTTTGGAAGCGGATCCGCTAGCTTTTTATTTGTGAAACCCGCTGTACGCTTGCGAAACCCGTTAACAGACTAAGCGTGCATTCTTATAAATAGTTTTTTGCTAAAGCTCCTAATAAAGTCATATAACAATCGATTCGTCATGAAGGAATACACTGTTACTTTCTGTTCATCTTTTATGAAATGTTGACATGGGTACACGCACGTGATAATCGCTTTGTTAAGGCTCAATAATTCCATTATTGTACTGCGTTGAGCATTTGGAAAGCATTATACCACAGATTACTTAATACACAGATGCGACATTCAATTGTTAGTTCAACTGTTAATAGTGGAAACTGGATGGCTCATTGTTTTGATGTCATCGATTGTAGCAATGCCCCTGACTTTCGCTGGATGCGCTGTTTGAGAACATTCGTTCTTACATGTATGTAGATGTCTAATAAAGAATTCTGTATGTAAATTTGTTATACTTTTTATGTTGTTGAAACTGCATGACCCATGGTTTTTATTAAATACGATAATTTAGTATAGTTATCGATTGTAGCGCACCCAGCGAATGTCAGGGGCATCGCTGCAATCGATGGCCTCAAAACAATGACCTGTCCAGTTTCCACTCCTAACAATTGATTGTCGCATCTGTGTAATAAGTAATCTGTGATTATACTCTGTTCGACGAAAGTTTGGCAGGGCGTGTCTAGTTAAATTTCAGCTTTCAATTGTTCAGGCATTGTTGCAAAATAAAATGAACAATGTTTAACAATTGAATTGGAAATTGGAAATTGAATTGGACACGCCCATTCAAACTTACGTTGGATAGAGTATAAATGAATTTCCATTGTTTATTAGTAATTTTAGCTAGACTTTAAATTCTCGAATTTAATATTACTTCTAAGCCACAGTTAAAGTTTCTTCTTGGAATGTCGCAAGATTTTATTATTAAATATTAATATAGACTACGCTAAAATAAATAATACTCTATTTTCATTTCTTTACTCCTTAAACCTGAAAAGTGGAGACCCGTCATGTGAATATTAACCCTTCTCCAAATCGCATAGGTCCCTTTTGGAACCAGGACATGGGTCTCTATTACTGGCTTACCCGGTGTCCTGATATAATGCCATGGAACTTTTTCTTCGGAGAATATGCAAAAGACATAGTTTTCAGATCAAAATTGCCGGCAACTTGGACGAGTTAAGATTCAAATCACAACAGCAATGGAACTGTAACGAATGACATGCTGAAGTTTGAATATGTTATAGACGTTATTCGAATGACCGGACTGAGCTGTCCATCGCTATATCTGCACGTGACGCATCGATGTGAAAATATCGCGTTTCTCAGCCCGAATCGCGCCTAAATTTGGGGAAGTGGGGAGGTCGAATATAAGTAATATTCATGAATTTAAAAATATTTTCTGTTTTTCATTACTTTTCTTAAACGTTTATTAAAAGCCATTTTTTATAATTATCAAAAATATTGCAGTCATTTATTTTTACAAGAAATATTACCATGGCATTTAGAGTTACATTTTACAGTATGTTCTTTGAGCGACATTTGCATTTTTTATCAATACAGTACTTTTTACAGTGACATATTACAAATCCTTGTTGACTTCCAGATGATAACGTAGATGCTGAACGAAGAATAGCAAATTATAGTAGAGACATTCTTTTGTGGATAGTCTGTATTTGTATATTAAATACCTACATTAGTCATTTCAATAAAAATGGCGACGATGGTGTCTTGAGTGCAGTTCCGGAATTATTGATACGATAACCCTAAAGATGATTTTTACATTAATTTACAAAAGGAGAAATAGCCATCGTCACTGGTACCGGTGGTTTTTTTGAAGAGCTTTTCTGCCAATTGGGTGACAGTTCTGTCGTCTTCGCAGATGCGAATCAATTGCGGGGGAATGCCATCGAAGCCGACGTGGGCACCACAAAGGGCCGCCGCAATGCTCCCGATAGCATCGGCTGCGTAGCCGAGGCGGAAGGAGATTGCATAGTGGAGGGTCCTCTCGAACAAACTGTCGGCCTACGGAAAGAAACAAAAAAAAAAAAGCTGAATATTCCTCATTTGCCACAAAATTAAGAGCGTGCATAATAAAACCCATAATACTGTCTAACGACAGCCCTCATTCAGAATTTTATATCGTAATTAATAAATATTTTTTTTCCAAGGCTCTATTCCAAACTCCTCTGGTGGCACTACTTAACTACGAGGGGAGATCAAAAAGTAAGTTGCACTAACTCACCGCAGGAGCGCGCTGTATGTCGCAATCTTGGGCAAAGTGGAGAAAGGGACATTAACTGCGGGCTAAAAGCAATGGCGCGTCAACTGGATGCTCACTCCCAACTTGAGGTGCGAGCAGCAATCCGATTTCTTTGGGCCAAACGGGTGAATTGCACGGACATTCATCGTGAAATCACTGCTGTATATGGAAATTGAGCGCCGGTGTGATTTTGTTGCACGATAACGCAACACCTCACAAGGCCCGCCAAACGTGCGAACTGCTGCAGCGATTCAAGTGGGAGGTTTGGCAACATCCTCCATACAGTCCCGACTTAGCGCCATGCGACTTTCATATTTTCGGTAAGCTCAAAACGGAACTCAGTGGACAACGATTTCGAAACGATGAGGAGGTGAAAGCGGCTGTCACCGTACAAAACGCTGGAGGAGATTTCTATGCATCCGGAATCGAAAAGTTGGTTGATCGTTCGGATAAATGTTTAGGGTCTCTTGGGGACTATGTGGAAAAGTGAACCTACATTGTATGCTGCTATAGCTGTGTTGCTTTTGTATAGGTGGTGGTGGTGGTGGCCATACCGTGGAAGTGCAACTTACTTTTTGATCTCCCTTCGTAGTTGGTTCACTCTTGCCAAAAGACTGACAAGATATGTGGTGAGCGGTCTGATGTGCCACTCTTGGCTTACAACTTGAATGTATTGGTCATACGATGCAACTCCGAGGCCAACGAGATAACAAGGCCTGGAAGCGAAAAAGTCATCTGACCAACTGGATGCTAGCAACAATCCAACCTTCATTGTCTCCATCTTGGATGTTAACAATCAGTGTTTTTATTCATTAATTCGAACATCTGAGGTAGGCGTACCATTTAAACCCTCAGTGATCATCTAATGATTTAGTGTTTTTCCTTTAGTTGAAAACAATGCAGATTTGATTGTTGCTAGCACCCAGTTGGTCAGGTGACTTTTTCGTTTCCAGGCCTTGTTATCTCGTTGGTCTCTATGCAACTCAACGTTGATTCACGGAGTTCTGTTAAGCAAGTCGCACTGCACCATAGGAATTTCATGTTTTTAACTAATTCTTGGGGGATACAAAAGACTAGCAAAGTTACCTGGCGCTACCCGGATTAATTAGAACTGTAGTTTATGACGGTTTTATAACTTCGGTATATTTTGGAATCATTCAGAAAATTTTAGAATGATTTAGATAACTTTGACTATTACCTGAAATTAAAAGGTGAAGCCTGGCAAAAACACTATTAAGGAAATTGGGGTAAGTGGGGTTAGTCACTACTTTGCTTAACAAATTCTTGGGTGTTGGTTTGGACGGAAAATTAAAATGGCAGGAACAAATCGCCCGCACGAAAGACCACCTAAGGAAAAACCTGGCTCGAATCAAACGTATCGCTAATGGGGACCCCCATGGTCGGAAATGTCCACCCTGCTAGCATCCTTGATACAAATCACTGACCAAACCGACCTATTCCTCCTACTAGCACCCAAAACAGTCAGAGAGCAGCTAGCCAGGCTGGAAAGGAAAATAATAAGAATTTGTCTGCACGCCGCACAGTCCTCCCCTAATCAACTGATATACACTACCTTATCAAAAATCAAAGGATACCATCACTTTAATAGAAACACTCAAAAGTACAGTGTATACATATTTTACTATCTTGTTGGTCCACCTTTTGCTGATATCACAGCTTCTACTCTCTGGGGCATACTGTCCACAAGTTTTTGATACGTTTCGACAGGTAATTTTCGTCATTCTGCTATAAGTGTCTTGGACAGTTCGGTCACGGATTTCGGGCGTTCCGCACAAGTGCGCAATCGACGTTCCAACACGTCCCCGATGTTCGATGGGGTTCAGATCGGGGCTCTGGACAGGCCAGTCAAGTTCTCCAACCCTCTTGCTTTATGGCAAGGTGCGTTATCGTGCTGAAACAGAAAAAGGCCATTGCCAAAGTGCTGCCAGAAAGATGGGAGTGCTACGTTGTCTACAATGTCTTGGTAACGCTCTGCGTTTAGATGTCCGTCCACAGAAACTATTGCACCCAACCCATACCATGAAAAGCACCCCCACACAATCACCGTCCCTCCGCCGAACTTCACCGTGGGCACAACACTCCGCCGAACTTCACAGCTTGGCAGATAACGTTCGTCGGGCGTTCGCCATACCCAAACCCGTCCATCCGATTGCCAGATGGTGTAGCGGGACTCATCACTCCATTCAACCGTTCGCCATTGATCCAGAGTCCAATGTCGTCGCTCTTTGAACCATTGCAATCTCCAGGTTTGTGGGCTGCCGCTCTGCCATAAAAACCCACTGAATGCAGGTCCCTGCGAACAGTCAGGGTGCTCACAGTTGTTCCCGTCGACTCTATGAACGATCTTGCGACTCCATCAAGCGATGTGTGACGGTTTGCAGAGACCACTTTACGAAGAGCCCTTTGCTCTCTGGCCGACATGATCTTGGGTCTTCCAGTTCTAGGCGGAACACTTGTGGTGCCTTTCTCTTTCCATGCCCGGATGACGTTGTGAACGGTCGATTTCGGGATGTTTAGGAGGGTTGACATCTCTCTAACAGTTTTGCCTGCGAGATGGCACCCAACAATTGCACCTCATTGGAAGTCTGAAAGTTCTTTTCTTTGAGACATTCTTACAGCATTCACGCAAGCATCATCTCATAATAGCATACTCTGTTATGTAGTGCTGGGAAAAATGCCAACAGTAAAAATTGCAAAGGAATGTCTCATTTTCATTCAAATCAGGGCTGTCCCATGACTTTGGATAGGGTAGTGTACGCTGATTCCTCTCATTTGAGATGGGAGGCCAAAGTTATCACAACAATATACTCCTACCTCCAAACATCCAAATCCTTAATGCATGCAATTTAGATCGGATAAAGTTCAAAGCCTCCTCCTGGGAATCCTTAAGTTTAAATGAGCGGACGCCCTCTTGTTTGGTAGGGGAACCACCGAATCCCCACGAAATCCAGGTCTCAACCCTGAAATTATCGTACTATCGCCAGAACTAAGAGCAAGTGATCCACCAGAATTGTTAGGCCTATTATATCCGAAATCTTGCATAAACACTTTTACGACCACAAAAAAGTATTTACGGATGGATCCCTAATCCCAGGAAAAATTCGCGGAGGAATAGGCATTTACGAAAAAAATAAGTACATAATCTTCTATGTTTGGATCTGCTGTGCTACCAAATAAGCTGGGTGATAACCCCGGCGTGACTCGGACTTTTTTTTTTGATTAGATTTTCCATCTTAAAAATAAACACATGAAAACGCTTAGAATTAATACAGTAAAAATTCTTAATGAAAATTCGAAAAAATATTTTTAAAGGCTCACAATGGATGAACCTCTCTAAGGATGCCACTGCTAGTCTAAATAATTTCTTACTCACGTAATCTTACTTTAGATGTATACTTGATGTTGTTGCAATTCCCACTCTTCTCTCGATGTCTTGAAGCAAAACTTGGCCATTCATCACTTTGTGTAGTCTAGCTGTTACAGCGAAACAAACCTCGCTGTAACAAAAATAAGCCTTCTTGTCAACAGAGGGCGCCACCGGTGAAGGAGGAGAAGGAGAAGGCGGGATGTTCAAATAAGAAAAATAGAGGAGCGCCGTTGAAAAGGAAGAGAGCGGAAGGCGACGGGACACGTGGTCTGGAGAGGAAAAAGACGGGGAGTTGGCGAGCGTGAGGAGACGAGGTTGCAGATTGGAATCAAGGAGGCTTCTTATGGAGAAGGGCTGCATATCGTGATAGCCGAAGTAATGGGACTTCGAAAACGACAAGCGCCGAGAGGGCTAAGGCAGCACGGAATGTGGACGCATTCGTTCACGGGGAAAGGAAGCCGATAACGGAGAACGCCCGACCACGCCGGCATAACCTAACAGAGCGGTGGCTAAATGAGCGGCAGGAGATTCCGCATCAGCCTACAGTGAGTCTTCCTTTGAATTGCTTAACCAGACTGGAGCTAAAATTTTGGAAGGAACATGGTGCCATATCCGGAGATTCACAAGTGGTCGTATTACAGCACGAACGTTGGGTAGGAGCCTTCCCACGAGGACTAAACGCCTTCGCAGAAGAGAGGGTCGGCGTCCTACGAATAAGCAACTAAGGAGGCTTCAATTGAATTTGTGAGTACTGTATTTTTTTTACTGACCTGCAGCAGGAGTGCTAAGCCACGCACGATAAGTTTGTTCCGTACGAACGGAATTATGTATTTGTCGCTACTAGTCGCCATGTTGTATGTCTCAAGGCAGACTTTTATTTAAGACTTATTTAAGGCGTATTTCGGAAGCTATTAATCTTTACCCTATTTCTTAAAAGCTGAATTAAATTTAAGAGTGAGAGATAATGCTTTAGTGCAAACTTGTGTTGTGCGTTGTGTGTGCTTAAACATAAGAAGGGTTAAAGTCGTTCCGACCCCCGTTCAGGGATTGTTGTTTCAATTTAACATTACGCCAAAATTATCATAGTTTGTGCTCGGAAACGGGTGTAGAGTGGCTTAATCTAATTGTGCCTGACGATAAAAATTAATTAAGTGCAACAGTGTCAGTTATAACTCTTTTCCGTTATTGCTGTTTGTTTTATGTTTTATGAACTGCTGAACTCTTGAAATGGATTACGGACTTTGAGTGTGTTTGTGTTATTATGCAGTTTATTTTATAAGACGTACTTGTGTTATTGTAAAAGCAAATTACATCAGGGTTGTAGTTAAAATCCGAAGCAGGTTATCTTTTATTTATTTATGGACTGTGGACATTATAAATTAATTCTAGCTAATTCAAGCGCAGGAATGTAGCCTGATTTCATTAGTGCTATCTAGCATGATTTATGCAAATGAGTTTTTATGCCAATTTATCACCTAATCATATTATTCAATGTAATATGACTATGTTATGAGCTATGATTTGTCTTTGTTTGTATTGATTTAAACAAAATTCCCACTTTGAGATTAAGTGATTTTATGGAATCTTTTTACGTTAAGATTTTGTTTTAATAATTTAGACAAGCTAGTCCGAGAGCTCATTAATATTGTATTTATTCAATTTTTACTATTATTTACTATTTTGGTTGATATTTATTAAAATTTGCAATTTTGATTGGTTCCCTGACTAAATTGTAGGTCTGTCTTTGTTTTACTCTGCTCACGTTTGCTATTTCCACTGCGTTCGTAATTGGAACGTGACACTAGCGGTCGCCGATTCTTCTATTTACTTGCTTACCATTTGCTCAATACAGCACGGAGCTAAAAGAGTGCTTCCTCTGTCGTCTTTCCACTCTTTCTCAATAGTTTGCTAACTCTGCATTATCTCCGTGTACTGATCATTTTTAAAAATTTTCAAGAAATTGTTAAGTACTAAGAACTCTCTTTTCTAAGAAAAACCTGAATAGCAGGAATTCTGTGCATTGTTACAAATTGAAACTTATCTACACTGGTGGACAAAAGTTTGGGGTAGGTGTGTTTTCTAAGAAAACAATTATTTAGAGATTTTATTGTTATGCCACCTTTAAGTTACTATTGAATATATCAAAATTGACAATTGAAAAATTGATCTTTTAATTTGTTTTTAAGTTACATGCAAAGTATGCAAACTGAACTGGTCAAAAGTTTGGGGTAATAGGTAAATAACTGATATTTTTTACAGTAAAGTGCATGAATATTTTTCCATTGATTTTTTGGAATGTGAAGAAGTGTCTTAAGATGATTTCTGATGAGAAACGAAGGAAATTCATGCATTGTATGCTCAACACAAGAACTTCAAGCGAGAAGCAGAAATTGCTGATGTTGGCTACAATACAGTAATTAGGGCAATTAAAAATGAAAACAGGAAGATAGGAAAGAAGATGGGAAACCCATCTGCACTTACAAGACGGACAAAATCTAGCATAAAACGCCATGAGAGAAGAGAAATTGCAGCTGGCCACATTGTAAACAGTATGCGCTTCGAAGTAAATCTTGATTTGAAGGCTTCAATCAGAACCATAAGGCGTGAATTGCAGCGTGAGAACTTTCACTATGAAGCTATTGAAAAATCATTGCCATTAATACCAAAAAATAAAATAGCAAGACTTCAATTTGCTCAGAAACACATCATGAGAAGACTGATTTTGGGTTGGTGGTATTTTCTGATGAAAAACGATTTTTCCATGGATGGACCTGATAACATGTGCAGTTATGTTAAAAAACAAGGCCAAAAACCAATTGCTCTGGTCAGAAATAAGCACCAAATGGGAGGAGGAGATGTGATGCTATTAGGTGCCATTTCAAACACGGGTCAACTGAAGATAAAAGTAATTGAGGGCAAATATACGGCAACCAATACTTAGAAGACCTTCAAAGCACATCCATTCTTTTCTGCAAGAGACACTGCAGACAAAAACAATGGGTATGGCAGCAAGACAATGCATCTATCCACACAGCACGAATTTTTACTGAATGATTTTCCACTAACAAAGTTCGTACACTAGACTGGCCGGCAAGGAGTCCCGACCTCAACATTATAGAAAATGTTTGGCATCTTATGAGCCAGGATATTTATGCTGACAAGCAGTATTCAACTCTTATGCAGCTAATCAATGCAATTGAGGCCTCCGCTGTTAAAATAGCACGAAACACCATCAAGAAGTTATTTCATCAATGACAAATCGTCTTCTTCAAGTTATAAAGTCAAATAGCGGTCAGATTTCATATTAATTTCCTTAACTTTTGATATCTTGATTATTTACCTGTTACCCCAAATTTTTGACCAGTGTAATTTGCATTATTTGGATGTAACTTAAAAACAAATTAAAAGATCAATTATTCAATTGTCAATTTTGATATATTCAATAGTAAGTAAAAAGGTGTCATAACAATAAAATCTCTAAATAATTGTTTTCTTAGAAAACACACTTAGCCCAAACTTTTGTCCACCAGTGTATATTGCACAAACTTTGCCTTGCATTATTGGTCATGAGATATATATTGCTGATCCTGGCATTGTGTTGGTGCATTGCGTGTTGACACCATTGTTGATACCTATTAATGCACAAATTTTTCCTTGCATTGTTGGTCATGAGATATTTCTCAGTAATATGCCCTGCCATAACCATGAATATCGATTTTTTATCATTAATTATTGTTTTTCCGAAATCTGAGGTAGACAGAAGATAGAAGAAGGATGTTTGTTTGTTTGTGGGTTTGTTTGTTTCTTATGCAAATCTACAGTTTTATTCCGATCTTTATGAAATTTTGCATACTTGACCTTCAAACCATGAGGAAGGTCACTGTCTACCTCAGATTTCGGAAAAATAATAATTATCGATAAAAAATCGTTATTCATGGTTATGGAAGGGCATATTAATGAGAAATATCTCATGACCAACAATGCAAGGCAAAGTTTGTGCAACAGTAGGTATCAACAATGGTATCAACACGCAATTCACAAACACTCTGCACGGACCAACCAATGGGCGAGGTCAAAAATGCACCAACCGACTTGGGTTGTTGAAGCAATGATTATTGCTCGATTGTTAACATATTGTTGACTATCGTTGCAACAATGATTTTCTTCACTAACTCAACTCGGTGTTAGCATTTTTGACCTCGCCCAATATATATCTCATGACCAACAATGAAAGGAAAAGTTTGTGCAACAATAGGTATCAACAAAGGTGTCAACACGCAATTCACACTACGCTCGGACCAGAAAAAGGATATCTCATGACCAACATTGCATAGCAAAGTTTGTGCAACTATAGGCCCGCCGTGTTCGCATCAACAATGGTCTCAATGCGCAATTCACCACTAATATAGAGCACAAAATTATTCAAAGAATTATAACAATGAACATAAATTGATGATGCAATGACAGAACATTCGTTTCCAAGAATTATAACAATGAACATAAAATGATGAAGCAATGATAGAAAGTTATTTTCAAAGAATTATAACAATGAACATAAAATGATGATGCAATGACAGAACATTCGTTTCCAAGAATTATTAACAATGAACAGGAAATGGATATAATAGACGATATATATAGGGCAGTCTCTCTCGATGAGGCAAAGGAGGTACACGTGTCTTCCTTCAGCTCCCTAACAAGCGTAATTATCCCGGGCAACGCTAGGTCCTCTGCTAGATATATATATATATAGGGTTAATACAAAAGTCTGAACTCTCCTTTTATTTTTTGAACCGAAGCAGATATGTCAATTTTGATGAATCCAATGAATAGAAAATTGTGGGTGGCCTATCCCATGATGCACTTTTCATCATCCCAAATATGCAAATTAGGACACATTCAAAATTTATCTCAAAAACCGTAAGGGATAGCGAAAAAAACCCAATTGCAAACTTGTTCAGCATAAAAAAAGAAACAAATCCAAAAAAAATCATTCAAATCGGACCAACCAAACACCCACAATCACGTGGTGAACTGTTTGTAGCTTACAAACTGTTTGTAAAGCATGCAAATCAAAAAATTAACATAAATTGCCATACTCACATTCACTTTCATGCGGAAAAGCAAATAAAAGGCATGTTTTGGCGTCAGTTAGGTTCCGTGCCCAATTGTGTTATGGTGATTGTGGCGTCAGTTCACCACGTGATTGTAGGTGATTGGTTGGTCCGATTTGGATGATTATTTTTTTGTTTTGTTTGTTTTTTTATGCTGAACAAGTTTGCAATTGGGTTTTTTTCTCTATCCCTTACGGTTTTTGAGATAAATTTTGAATGTGTCCTAATTTGCATATTTGGATTGATGAAAAGTGCATCATGGGATAGGCCACCCACAACTTCCTATTCATTGGATTCATCAAAATTGACATGTCTACTTCGGTTCAAAAAATAAAAGGGGGGTTCAGACTTTTGTATTCACCCTGTATAGAAGAAGATATTTTGTTTAAATGAAAGCACTTCTAATTTATTTCAGTATTATAAACTTTTTGGACAGACTGTAATTGAACCTTGTAAGATTGGATTTATCATATCTCGATATAAAAACTCTTAAATCCTCAAAATAGCTATTCATTTTTATGTAAATAAAATTTGGCGTATTATTGAATTCCTCTTATTATCACCGCTCTAAAGTTCTTTACTAAGTAAACGATCCAATTGTCTTAACTCGTATAAAATATGTGTTGCTGCCCGTAACTGGAATTTGCGCAAGAGAGCAGCACAAGAGTGACTTGGCGGCTGGGCCACAGTGGATTTATGTCACAGGTAAATCTGGATGGCCTTGTTAGTATTGAAGTGGTACACCGGTACCTTTATTGGGTAATTATCATGTTAACATAGAGTTGTGGCTATTATTCAGAGGCGCTTATTAGGTCGCATTAGTTGACTATTACTAATATTTTGAGGTTCATAATGGGTTGCCAATTAACAAATTTCTGAATCGTACTAGATTAAATGTTCTCATCTTACAATGAAAGGTGTAATTTTCAATCTGAAATAAATAGTATTTAAACCTAGAGACACTTAAATGGTTCAATGAGTCAACAGGAAGTCAATACTGATCTAGATGGATTTATCTTATTCATTTTCTTTGTAAACTTTATGAATTAATTTTAACTGAATTAAATGTTCTCAATTTGCTATTGTTTCTTGTTGCCTGATTCCTTCTCTTTACATACGAAAACCGAAGCTGGCGACATTCACTGGACCCTTTCGGACAAGGTGGAAGCGTCGCCACAACTGCATGCTGCATTATTACTGTTGCTTAGAAACTGTATTGTTGTTGTTCTGCCTGAAGAAAATGTAGAAGTGTTTAAGTGGCTTAACTAATAAAACTACGTTAAATTACATGCCTTATGTTTTTCTTCTTTGGGGTGAACTTTAATGACCTCAAATAAATACACTACGTGACATTGAAAATGCAACGCCATGAACGAATGGGCAGAGAAATATGTAAACTGTAGGTTTGACCCAGCTCACAGAGATATGTAAATGATGCGAATTGCGGAGCATTCCCGCGGATTTTGAATGCGATATAAGGGAAGGAATAATTGGCAATACTGTCGGCACCCCACGAGAAGACCGCTGAGTTGCTTAATGTGCTCATATGGCGCCGCTGCAGTTGCAGATGAATCTATTCAGTGTTGGGAGGACAAACAGCCAAATTTGAATCCTTCCATGCTTCAACGATGTAAACAATAGGACGATTTTCTTCTCTTATTTTTTTCATATTTCTCAGATATCTACCTCTCCATGCAAACGTTTTCATTTGTTTGGAAACTCGGTCAAAACTCATTTTTGCGCTACTTGATTTTAGCGCTTTTCCTTCTTTCATAACTGGTCTGCAACTACAGCGACACCATACGAGCACATTAAGCAACCCAGCGGTCTTCTCGTGGCGCGCGGACAGTACTTCTGCTACTCTGTCTTGTACAGAAATCGTCTTCCAATTTTTTTTTCTTTTGCTGAGGAAACGTTTAATTGTAGAGAATGCCAGGACATCGTCAACCAAGGTAGTTCCAGCAGACAAACGATTTCACGAGGGGTATGGTGATCGGCCTCAGAAAGGCAGGTTGGTCCTTTCGTCGAATCGCAGCAACTGCAACCTACACGCGTCCACGATGCATCAGCTGTGGCGAAGATGGATGGAACAAAGAAATATGGCACGTTTGAGAGGTTCCGGTGCGGCCCCAACAAAGTCAGCACGTGCGAACAGACGCATCCGCCGGCAGCTTTGGCGAACACCCAGGCCACTTCTGTCGACCTCTTGCAGCATGTTCAGGACACCCTAGATGCTTCCACATCGTCCAGGACTATTATTCGTCGATTGATCGCCGGCGGCCTGCGCTCATCTCGTCCATTAAGAAGACTGCCATTGATCCCACGTCATAGACTCCTTCGTTTACAATGTTGTCGAGAAAGAGCCACGTGGACAATGAATGGCGTAGGGTGGTGTTCTCAGATGAGTCACACTTCTCTTTCAGCAATAACATCGTCGCTTAAGTGTCTGGCCCCTACATGATAACAGGTCCAATCCGGCCACAACTGTGGAACGGCACATAGCGCGACAACGCGACATCATGGTTTGGGGCGCAATCTCTTGCAATAGCAGATCACCTCGTGTCCGTATTGATGGCACCTTGACGTTCCAATTATACGTGGAAGAGGTGCTGCGTCCGGTAACACTATCCTATCCAATGCCATTTACCAGCAGGATAACGCCCGACCGCACACGGCACGCATCAGCCAACATGCCGTGCAAGGTACCCAGGTGCTTCTCTGGCCAGCAGTCTCCCCTGATCTCACATCAATCGAACTCGTCTGAGACACGATTGGACGTCGCTTGCATGCATTGCCATCGGCGCGTTCAGAATACGAATGGCTGACAGGGAATGGACATCCATTCCTCAGGACACAATTCGCACACTCATGGAATCTGCACCTAGACGTATCGTTGCCTGTATCGCCGCCCGCAATGGTCCTAGAACCTATTGATCACACGGTGTTGTTGCTCAGTATATAGGTGTATCATGTTGTAATAAACATAACTTATTCTTAATTGCTGTCTGTCTTTGTTTGCTGATTTTTAGCCCGTTCTATGCAGGCATTCATGGTGTTGGATTTTCAATGTCACATAACGTATAACATGGTAACAGAACATGGTTCACTTTGAAGAAAGAAAATTTCTTAATTTAAGAAAAAATATCCGGTTGAAGTCAAGAAGAATTCCAGAGCTTGGAGCATTTAAGAAGAGTATTTCAAGAGCTAATAAGAAGATATTGAGAGTGAAAAATCCAGGATTGTCGGACAGGAGAAGAATCTATATAGGTTCGAGTCCAGCTCCGACTAGCGTAAGCTGTGAGGATAAGATTTTCGGACATTGTCCGGGTTTATCTCATTTGAGGTGGTTTTGGATGCAGAAGTCCATCAGCTGCACCTGTTTTTGAAGATCTTTTTAAGATCTTGGGAGTCTGTTACGGCAGTCTCGTACCATCAGCCTTAGCTTATACAACTTCCTTAGCCAGCGCACTGCTGCAACTGAGCAAGAGGTGAGTGACCCAGTGGTCATCGAAGTTCCCAGGTGGCCGTCGACGATGCAAGCGTGTCAACAGAAGAAACGGCGACTGCTAGACTACACCAAGTGATGAATGCCCAATTTTTGCTTCAAGACTTCGAGAGCAGAATAAGAATTGCAACAACAGATTACCAAGTAAAAAATAACCCCACTCAGATTGTTGGAATTGCACAGCACACAGACAGAAACGATCATTTACATCGACCGCCACCGAAGAAGAGAAAAAGTAAGCTCCATGGAAAAAAATTGAGGCCGCCTATCGAACAACTGATGAAGAGGAGCCGGCTACGAAGCGAAAGACAAGACTTCCGCGACATTTTAGAAATCGTGCGGTTTTTGACCAAGTAGCCAACACCCAGGTTGATGTAGTTGGGGGGGGGGGGGGGCTGGAGCACGTGTATTAAATAGAAACCATTGGTCAAGTGACCAAGAAATATTTTATGCTAGCTGTACCCGCGATTTCATTCGCGTGGAATTATGGAATTGTTAAATTTTTAGATGAACAAATGATTGATTTTTTAAAGCTCAACTTTGATTTCTTATTCTGTATCGGTTATTATCAAGTTTAGAGTAAGTCCATCTGTGGTAATGAAAGTACACTGTTTTTTAAATAAGGGCGCTTTCCATTAATATTGCAAATTATCATTTCTTTTATTTACATAGACCGAAGGTGGTGAAACAAACTTTCCCAAAAGCCAGTATGTCCGAGCGAAATAGAAGAACTATTTCTCCGTAGCTAGGCTAAAGAAACGTCATTTCAAACTAATATTACATTTTCATTCTATTTTCTCCGACTTTCGAAACCACATAAATTATTCTACACATTTTTCTCGAGTATTACGTAAAACTCATTCAGCTATACACAAATTTACAACACGAGCGAAGCCGGCTAAAGGGTCATAGCTGGAGAGGGTCATGCATTGGGAGCATTTTAAAAGAATTCTTTTTGGTGTTTCTCGTAATATGAATTTTTACTTTATTAATTCTAAGCTTTTTTTGGTTCATTTTTACTGTACGAGATGCGTTCAAGTTATAAGGTCTACTAATTTTTTTCTCTGCAGTGAGAGTAAGTAGAAAGATCCGGATGCTTTTAAAATTTTGCGAGAAGTATTTCGTCTTTACTAACATAGATGGCAGCACTATACCGTGAACGGCGTGAATACCGTGCGCGTTGCCGCGAACGATGTTTCATATGGCGAAGTTTAGTTTACAAGATCAACGTGTAATAATTCGTTTTCTGCACTTTGAAACACATATCGAAATTCAAGACCAATTGAGTGAGATATGCGATGAAGGCGTTATGAATGTTAAAAATGTGCGTTCATGGGTGCGAAAGTTTAAAGAAGGTCGAGAATCATGTGAGAATGAACCGAAGCAGCCTCGACCACGAACAAGCCGGACGGAAGCCATGATTGTTCGAGTGGAACAAGTTGTTATGGAAGACTGCCGCTTAGGTGTGCGTGATATTGCCTCTAAACATGGCATTTCCGTGGGGTCTGTGGAGTCCATTTTGCATGATGAGCTGATAATGCGGAAAGTTTTTTCAAGGTCGGTCCCACGAATGCTGACGGACGAACACAAGTCTGCGCGGGTTGCACGAATATCTCAGCAGATGTTGACACGTGATGCAGCAATGAATGGTGCTTTCTTTTCATCAGTTCTGACGATGGATGAGACGTGGATTCCGTTTTTAACCCCGAAACGAAACGCCAGTCTTCACAATGGAAACACGCTGATTCACCGCCACCGCTGAGAAAGTTATGGTGGCCATGTTTTGGGACAGAGAAGGCGTAATCCTCACTCATTGTGTTCCAAAGGGTACAACTGTTACAGCTAGTTCATACGAAAATGTTTTGAGAACAAAATTCCTTCCAGTATTGAATGAGAAACGACCAAACAAGACTGGACGGGTGCTTTTTCATCAAGACAACGCCCCCGCTCATCGGGCACTCCTAACACAGCAGTTTCTTCAAAATAACAACTTTGAGGTGGTTTCCCATGCTCCATACTCACCAGACCTCGCTCCTAGCGATTTCTGGCTTTTTCCAATCATGAAGGACACTCTCCGTGGCCGCTGGTTTCCCAACCGAGCTGCCGTTGCTTCAGCGATTTACCAGTGGGCAAAACATACCCCTAAAGAAGAGTTCTCAGAAGCCATGGAATCATGGCGCCGCCGTTGTGAAAAATCTGTTCGACTTCACGGTGATTACGTCGAGAAGTAACAGTAGTTACAACTTTCTGGGTTAAGTGTTTTGTCAGAAAAAAATTTGGAGACCTTAGAACTTGAACGCACCTCGTATATTTACATTCAGATATTGCAAAATTTCATCATAAAAGAGCCCGAGCAACGCCGGGGATATCAGCTAGTCTTTAATAAATGTATACGGGTCATTCCATGTCAAATCACCGGTACCCGGTCATTTGGCCGACGGACATTTGGCCGAACGGACATTTGACCGAACGGACATTTGGCCGAACGGACATTCGACCGAACGGACATTCGACCGAACGGACAAACACCGAACGGACATTTCACCGACGGACATTTAACCGACGGACATATGACCGAACGGAAATTTAACCGACGGAGACATGCCTGCATTTCATCGACATTCGGACATTCGGCGTAAAGAGATGTTTTCGGCAATATAATTCATTTAATGGGGAAAAATGTTTTCAAGAGGTTATTTCGTATAACAAATCTTATGAGACAAATCTGTTTAATTCTTTCTACTAAGCAAGCATATTGTATGGACCCATAAAATTATTCTTTTTTGTATGTCTTTTTAAATAAATGTTTGTCGATGAAATGATATGGACACTCTACCCAAATATCTGACACTTATAGTGCATGGTGTAATTATGTAATTTAAAACATTAATGGGATTTCGCTGCCGAAAACGTGGACCGTATAGAAAGCCATCTCTTTACCAACTTAACCTAATGAAAATCATGATGGGCGATTAGGAATGTACATATCATTGAAAACTCTGAAAAAGAACTCTACAGTGAAAAATGTCAGAAATACTCAACCCATTACCAGTTGATTTTCATATTTGATACTATCCGATTAAGAATTTTTATGTCCCCTCATAAAGCAGAACAGAATTTTTTGATGTGTATGAATAAATTTTTAATACACGTCGTGGTATCAAATATCGCCCATCACTAATGAATATCTCATTTTATTGATATTATTGAATAATACAAGACCCTGAGTTGCATTTTGTCCGGTTCCTATTTTAACCTACCTAACGATATGAAAACAAACATTTATTTAATAAGACATACAAAAAAGAATAATTTTATAGGTCCATACAATATGCTTGCTGAGTAGAAAGAATTAAACAGATTTGTCTCATAAGATTTGTTATACGAAATAACCTCCTGAAAACACTTTTTCCCCATTAAATGAATTATATTGCCGAAAACATCTCTTTACGCCGAATGTCCAAATGTCGATGAAATGCAGGCATGTCTCCGTCGGTTAAATTTCCGTTCGGTCATATGTCCGTCGGTTAAATGTCCGTTCGGTCGAATGTCCGTTCGGCTAAATGTCCGTTCGGTCGAATGTCCGTTCGGCCAAATGTCCGTTCGGTCGAATGTCCGTTCGGCCAAATGTCCGTCGGCCAAGTGTCCGTCGGTCAAATGTCCGTCGGCCAAATGACCGGGTACCAAATCACCATAGGCCTCCCACTCGACCCTCTCCAAATTTCGTGAAATTTTGTAATAAAGTAGCCTTAGGCCCTAAATATAGTTGTGAAAATTTTTAGGGTCCAGTGTTCTTTGGTTCAAAAGTTAAAGACCCATGATTTTTGGACTGTCATCTGCTTAATGCGCGGTGCCGCAAAAAGAGCCAATTTTGAACCTCTATCAAATCAGTTCTAGTCACCAAATAAGAGTGAAATTTGGCGCACTATGACAACATTTAGCGTAGAATTCAGTTGTATGATTAAAAGAGTACTTTGTTTGGCCTTTCAGCTGTTAATCCATGCCAAAATCACTGCCAAACCTTATCGCAACAAATTTGAACTCGGACTTTGAGGACCAATCACTCACCAACAAACGATCTGCATGCTGTGATATTTTGCAACTATATATAGGGAGCACCATACATGCTGTGCTCTAGTGACAATGCTGTTTTCTTAATATATCGAGAGATATACCAAATGAAAGATGTTCAGAAAAATTATGCGCGTGAAAAAAGCCAACTTTCAGGGCAAAATATCTCAATATACGTCACTCCCAAATTAATTTTCATTGGTACCATTAGAAAGAGCGTCTTTTTTGTACAAGAATAATGTTTTCTCACATTGGGATCTGAATTACTAGGACAATCATATGACTATGAAAATGATAGTTTTTATCCACGCAGTTCGTATCAAAAGCTACTGCATGTTTTTGATTCCAGAGGCTGGCATTTTGCAGAAAGATAGTTTGTCCACTGGTAGTGTAATCTTCGCTTTGGTCCATGGTGGCTGAGCTACTACCAATCTATAGAATGGCAACCCCATCGCCTAGGGGCCACGCCCGATAGCCAGGCATGGCTAGCCACGGGTGGGCCACTTTATCGCAGGTTCCCAAGCCTGTTAATTGGGTATCTGGCAGGTTCCCAAGCCTGAATAATGCTACATTGCTAACCATAAATCTGGCATAAAGTTCCAATAATAAATGTTACAGCATCACTGTTTTAACATCTGAAACCTTTCAGTAATCCTGGACACAATTGGCTCTGGCAAACTGTACTGTCGCCCTAAACTAGATGCAGTTCGTGCTGGAATTGTGACAATAATGTGCTGCTCAGGAACCCAGCAGGTATCTTGCCTTATAGGCCAAAGAAATGACTTGGCTAATCCATGAGGATGCATGAAATTTACGAGAGCATCATGTTCATCAATTGAGACATCGCAAATGTTTCCAATCCATAAATTATCGTCGTAGATGCAGGCAAGATATTGGCCAGGCTGGAGAGCATCAATTGAAGCATGCAGGCATGCACTTACAGTTGGTGAGTAAACCGACGTGAGGAAAGACGATGTGTCATTTGACACTCTACTAACACGTATTTGCCTTTCATCAACAGGCACAAAGTAATGATTTTCCCTAGTTCCGAGAATGGTGCGTGCATTCGAAAAGCGCGCTTCTTGAGTAGCCCTAATTGCTTCAATTTTTTTCAGTGGCATATAATGTAGCAGAAGGAGCCTGAAACAATAATGACTACTCATAATGGCAACATGAATTCTGAATTTCTCTCAAAAAATGCTCTCACTAACGGAGTTTCAAACTTTACAACTAGTTTGGATTACATTTTCCATGCATTACTAGTCAGTTGAGATTGAATCAGGTGGGGCGGGCCCCCCGGGGAAGGGGGGATATCATAATTTGATTTCTTGATACCGCAGAAATCTATCTCATCTTTGGAGTCCTGTAGCTATCCTAGAAACTCAGATCCTAGTGTAAGTAGACATTGTTCTCATACAAAAGAACTTGCTCTTTCTAATGGTATCAATGAAAATTAATTTGGGAGTGATGCATATTGCGATATTTTTCCCTGAAAGTTGGATTTTTTCACGCACATAATTTTTATGAACATCTTTCATTTGGCATATCTCTCGATATATTAAGACAACAGCATTGTCACTATAGCACAGCATGGTATGGTGCTCCCTATATTCAGTTGCAAAATATCACAGCAAACAGATCTTTTGGTTGTGATTGACTAGCCCTGAAAGTTGAGTCCAAATTTGTCGCGACAAAATTTGGCGGTAATCTTGGCATGAATTAGCAGCTAAACAGCCAAGCACGCTACTTTGTTGATCATACCACTACATTCTACGCTAAAAGTTGTCATAGTACGCCAAATTTCACTTTTATCTGGCAAACAGAAATTATTTGACAGACAATCAAAATTGGCTCTTTTTGCGGCACCACACATTAAATATATGGCAGCCCAAAAACATGGGCCTTTAACTTTTGAACCAAAGAACACTGAACCCTAAAATTTTTTCACAGCTATATTTGGGGTCTAGGGTACTTTATTACAAAATTTCATGAAATTTGGAGAGGGCCGAGTGGGAGCCTTCTGTGAGTTTCGATGATTTGACATGAAATGACCCATACTCTACAAGAAAAAAAGAGCTTTTCATCCTTCAGCCCGTCTATTTTGATTCTAATGATTCATAAGCTAGGGATTAAGCAAAACTCGGTTATGACAGATTTCTTCTCGGTCCCATCAATTTCTTTATAACCGAGTTTGACTGTATAAAACAAAGTGACCTAAATAACTGATATTTTCATTCTCAATGCACATAATTTGCAAAAAGCATAGGCAGAATCAGTAATTACAGAGACCTTGCGTTTAGCAGTATTTTGGGAACAAGGTATATTTTAAAGATATTGATGGTAAAAACGGAAGGAAAAATTCCGCGACTTGGATTCAAACCAGGGACCAAGAGTATCACGATCCCAAGTGAAAAGTCGCGGACACGGGTGAGCAAAGCTGCCTCCAAGTGTTCTAAAGACTACAAGATATTAATGGTGGAAGTTCCTTGATAGGAAACTACTTATTGTTCATATTATTCTCTCTGCCACAGGGGCAATTCCAAACTCAGCCTAGCAAAATTGAATATAAACCCAAACGTACAGAAAACCCCCAGAAAGCAATAATCCTTTCTTACAAACACAACATACTTTAAGAAAATTCCCATACACAACATTAATACTTTCTATAACTCTTCACTTAAGCCCCTTGGGCTTGGACTTGTTTTGAGTCCTCTGCTGGGACTTGGTTTCGGGACCTATTCCGAGTTTGTTCCTTAAAATCAATAACATTAATTAAAGTTTACGAATTGGTAACATGAATGAATTGGTTCGTTTCAGCTTTGTATAGAATGGAGTTTCATTTTACAAGAGATTAACAATCTCATTAACAACTTGGTTTATAAGGTCGTACAGCCCAGCGTGGTTGTTAAGCGCTACCGTCAATTTATCTTAACAAATAGGTATTATTCTCATTAATTAGGACGAATCACTTAATCATTCACCTTTATGTTCTCTATGGGTTTCTGCGCAGCACAATACGAATAAATCGCCGTGGACACCGATCCTAAAGCTGATGCATCAGGTTCTATGAGAAGTTAGTTGAACAGATTAATTTTACGCATTCTACAAAGATGAATTATGGATTTTAATACTTAAAGAAAGAATTACATTTGTAATGTTCGTTAACGTACCTAATTCCAAGATCACAGTTGTGTTGTCAGGTGGTGGTGACTGTTGCAGAAACTTTTCCATTTGATCTAGTCTATCACAATAATCTTTGGTTCTGAAAACAATATTACAGGAAAATGATATTATACGTAGCAAGTTAAGCTTACCAGTAAATGATATCAGACCAAGTACTTTTCTGTAGCTTCTATTTTCTCCATCTTTGAGCGGAGATCTTGAACGAAGGCAACCGAGTCCATGGTAGTGGCAGGGTTCTGGGTTAGGGCTTTCTGCATGGCAAGACACAGAAGAATGGCGCCGTTATAAGCGTTCTTGTCTGTATGCGTCACCAGAGAACTCATTCGAGCTGCCTGTCAGGACATTAAAATTTAACAGAAAATTAATCTAATGAGTTATGAACAGAATAATGCTTGATTAAACATACTAACTCTTTGATTAATTGCCTGAAAGTCTCAGTACCTACCTCAATCATTTTCAGCGTCTCATTATAGTAAAAGAGGGCGACCGGTGACACGCGCACTGCAGCACCGTTCCCGTCTTCTAACTGTTTCTGAGGTAATTTCAACATGTCCAAAGAAGGGTAATCGTACATAGGAAAACCTCTCGGCGTAGACGAATATTCTTTGGGGAACCTAGATGTAATAAAAAACAGTTTTCAGTTACGTTTATTTGATGAATGCTACTTCTCTGTTTTAAAGTGGATTTACATTTGTCTTAATTCATCTGTGTTTATGGATCCCGTCTGGATAAGATGCTTGGTCAGCACTTTCGTCTGTGCCGTGTAATCTGTATAAGGAAATTTCCCCGATCGATGCCAACGCAGCGCTGTAAAGAAACATACTGAATATTATTCAAAACGTAACGATTTTCATTTATTATAAGTTACAAACAACTTAACACGAATGGAATTGCAGCATTTTAACATAAAAATAGTTTTTACTAATTCTGCTTTTACTCCTAGAACGATTGGAAATGCAGTCAGAACTCCATGGTAGAATTCCTCTAATTTTGTTGCACAATATTCGAGAATTATACAGTGCATACAGTGAGTCAGAAGTTTTCCAATAATAACATTAACGCATTTGCTACGGAGGGTATATTATGTGCCCTAACATAATTTAATATGCCCACGACAGTGAGTGAAAAGGCTTACTTGCTGTTATTTTTCTCCGAATACGTAATTCATTTCATTTTTCCGTTTGTGCTTTGGTCGCCTAAGAGATTAATAGACAAAAACGGCTAACAGAGAACCTTAGTTATACAGGTCTGAACTTTTCCATAATATTGCTGAAGCAACACGAACCATTTGTCATGCGAGAAAGGAAAGTTTCGTGGAATACAGCACTGCAACCACATGGTTCAAGAAATTTCGCTTTGGTGACCTTATCCTCGACGATCACCCACGGTTCCGAGCCGTGGCAATATCGTATGCGAAGCCGTAGATCAAATCCGATAAGCAGCACTCGAAAGTTATTAGCCAAGCTGGGCTTATTACAGCCCATTCTAGTTTGCAGCTTCATGACTTTGGCAAGATTTTGAATGATGATCCTCAAATCGCAGTTCCTCTCGAAATGGTACCAGCAAAAGCAAAAAGAAGTAAGTCTCTTTCTGTACACCTAATATACCCACACCGGCCAATGAATTAGAAACCTTCGTTCAATATGGTATTGACCCTCCTTTGGCTGTAATTACAGAACACACGCGGTTTGGCATGGACTCTACAAGGTGTTGCAATGCAGGTAAGGTAACCGCAGACCATGCATTCGTCCGAGATACCTTCAGGTCCTGCAGAGTAGACGGAAGCGGATGCCTTCGAAGAATCTCTCTTTCCAATATGTCCCAAACATTCTCGATAGGATTCAAATTCGGACTTTGCGCTGGCCACAGCAGATGTTGCAACTCTGTGTCATGTTCAGATAACCAGTCCTGAACAATTCTTGCTCGATGGACAGTAGCATTTTCGTCCATGAAGAACCCGTCACCATTCACAACACATGAGGGGTCCATCGGTTCATGGGGCTGCCGCCAAATTCTCTGCCGGCCCTCGGTGCAAAACAATGTGTAACGTGAATCGTCCGACCACATCACCTTTTTCCAGTCGTCTACTGTCCAGTCACACCGTTCTTTACACCACTGCAGGCGAACTTTCCGGTTTGTTGCTGACACCAGTGGCTTCTTCACTGGTATGCGACTTCCCATCCCTATTCGCTTTAACTCTGGGCACATTGTTCTGGAGGAGATGGGTTGCGATGATCCTTCTTTGAAGTCTGCCGTCAGTTGCTCCACAGTAGACCTTCGGGTTTGCCGCACAATCCGTCTCAGACAACGTCGGTCCCTGTCTGTGTTGATTGTTTTTGATCCACAATTCTGCCGTTTCGACAACTCTTGTGGATTCCGTTTCCACGCATTGAACACCTTGGAGACCTAACCTTTTGAGATACCGGTCAGTTGTACTGTCCTGGAAATCTTAGCTCCAGCTAGACGGGCTCCCACAATAACTTCTTTTTGGAACTCAGACAGGTCTGCTGTTTTCACCATTTTGCTCAACTTGAGCAGCTGCAGCTTGTTCATACCCTATACCTGGAGCTTGGAATGAGCATGTACCTTACATGATTGCATTCATTTGCATATCACAATCGTTTCTGACCTGTGACCCCGCTTTACATATCACTACAGTAATTCATCACGTGTTTCTAATTCATTGGCCAGTGTGTGTAGAATAGCAGTTATTGAGGCTGGGCCAGATTCCTCATCATATTGCCGAATGAGGGCTTTCGAAAGCAAGGTGATGCCTAGCGTCTGATAGAACTTTGCGAGGATACTCTATTATGAGTGGAGCAGCGTTATTCTCAACAGCTGTCGGGAGCATACTGCGTTGAAGCAAAGTATCCGGCTAACAGAAGGCGTACTCGCCTCTTGCAAAAACTGCGGGGTCATATTCGAACGGCTCGGGAGAAACTCATGAACCTGAAGTAATCAAACTGATGGCAATTCATGGACGTAGCAAGGATTTATGCAAAAGGGAGGGGGAGTAGGCAAGCTAAATACGTATGTAGGAGAAATGGCGTGCAAAGGCTACCAAATACCGGCTCCATCTCTGCAGAATAAAGCCAATACCACTATAATCCAAAATCTTCTCGTATACATCTTATTTCTACCATTAATCCAACATTGGTACATACTATTTGGCCATTCGTCACCGGACACCACATACCAGTAGGTAAAACTAGACCCTGCACGATATCGGTAACATGAAGGGCCGCCTATCGTCGCAATGACATCCGCAACCCTTCGGGGAAGACTTTCCATCAATTTGCAATACATTCAAATTGGCTAAGAGCTTAGTGGTGTTCTATGAGCACACTGCCCGGCTCTCAACCGGCGTTCCAATTCGTCCCGAAGGTGTTCAGTGCGGTTGAGGTCTAGACTGTGGGCTACCCAATCAAGATTTCCGACACACATTTCCTCAAACCAGGTGTTAATAACGGCTGCTGTATCAGAGGAAGCATTGCCAAAGGGTTGAAACAGGTATGGGCCATTACCTAAGTGTTCCCACAGTGTCGGTAGTGCAGAATTGTCCAGAACTGAAAAGAAATGTACCTGAGTATCTGCCAATCTTTTATGATAATCAGCCTATCAGTACTGTAAGATCGTTTAAATATCTCGGACTGGTTATTACTCATGATCTCACCTGGGACCTGCACATAAACACCCTTTTAACAAAATTGAATAAGAAGCAAGGCCTAATTTCTAGATTGTATTATCTTCCCTCTAACATTCTACTACTCCTCTATTATTCTTGGATTCATTCTTCCCTTTGCTACGGTGTCATTTTCTGGGATCCTCTACTTCTTTTAACCTCAAGTGGATCTTTAGACTTCAAAAATGGTTCCTCCGGACTCTTCTTGGTATTCTTAAAACTCTTTTCGTATCTTCTTATTTTTCTTCAATGCGTATTCTAACCATATATCAAATCTATATTAAGCAATGTGTACGTTTATCTACAAGCTTTTAAATTTTTTATTACTGGTGTCAACTCCTTTAACTATTGTTCGAAATGACGAAAGGCATGCACATTTTACTAGAACTGCAAACGAAATACGCCTACCTTATACAAGATCAAACTATCGGCGTCGTTGTATTACATACAATGGGGTCAAAAGCTGGACACAATTGCCACTGGAAATTAGTTCTGCGCCCACATATTCTATATTTTGTAAGCTATTGAAGACTTATTGCTATACTCATAATGACTGTAACCCCTGGGTATAAGACCCACAAATTTGTTATATATTTTTTGATGTTTTTTGCTTACTATTTACATTATATTAGATTTAAGGGTCAGTTATCTATTGCCCATTGTCAGGGCTTTATATAAACCTTGATATTAGTTTAGTTATTATTGTTTGAAGCAATAGATTTACTCAGTAATTTAAGAAAGTTCATTTTTCTATTTTATGAGGCATGCTCTTTTCTTTCGGGCCCTTTTAGATGGTGCAGTTACTCCTTGTTTATTTGTTTATTACTTTTGTTTATCATTTTTGTTTGATTATGAAGTATATTAACATGTATTTATAAATTTACTTAGATGTGTCGTATACATGTTGTTTAGTATTTATTGTAGGCTAGTATTACAGTTGTATAAACTATAAATGTTTGGGCAATGTCTTGCCCCTGCTGATCCATCTTAACTTTATTTTAAACTAACCCTATTTTAGATATTTGCAATCTTTATTAACTCAATTTGATTCTTGTTTTGTATCTTGTTTTTGAGCCCGCATTGATCTAAATTGTCGGTTCTTTGGACTATACTGATCATTGTTGGGCCCTGTTGTAACGATTATTAACCTCCTTTAAAAATAAAAATAAAATAAAATAAAATAAAAAATAAAAAAAATAAAAAGTGGCAAAGGTTTGCTAAAACGGTTACTCCAGTTAAGAACAGGATATAATCATGGACAGACATCCCTACAAAACAATATATCAAGGTAAGCTACGTTGCACTATTTAGAATGCATGGGGATTTCCTCGCAAGCGTTTCGAATTTTACGACTTCTTACAAGCTGGAATATTGTTGTTGTCTTCTTGTAGGAAACTCATCTTAAGCAGAGTAAGGCTTTTAAGCTACCAGGTTACCATGTTTACCTAAAAAAGCTATTGAAACCGGCCTCTGGTGGGGCTGCTATTGTTATCAGAAGGGGTATTGAACATACTAAGATCGTCACTCCCAACCTTGTAAATATGGAAGCAGTTTCCATTATCATCAAAGATGTTGACATTGGTGAGATAAAGTTTACTTCCCTGTACAACCCGCCCGAACACAAGCTTGACCCTCGCGATCTGGATGAACTGTTGTCTGGGCCCACTCCAATTGTTATGGCGGGTAATTTAAATGCCAAACACCCATACTGGAATTCCAGACGTACTAACCAAAGTGGCTCGGTGCTTTACAGGTACATGTTAGATCCCCTTGAAGACACATACTATTGTGATCACTCACCCGTAAGTGATGTGCTTGATATTGCTATCCTCAAGGGGTTTTTCAACCTTATATCTTTATAGTAAATGCTTTATCTTCTGATCACCTTCCTGTTACTCTTAATTTTGAGGGGATTAATGTCGATCTGAGGATAAGTCTTCGTTACAGGCAGGACTGGAAGTTTTTTTTAGAAAACTTCTCAATGACTATAGCATTCCTTACCGGGACCCTGCCAGCAGCAGTGACATTGACGAGAAGGTATGAAGGCTAGCTGCTGTTCAAAGCGGTCCTCTTAATCTTTCCATGTTTGGTGGTCTCGTATTCCTCGATGTTCAAAAGGCATTTGATCAAGTCTGGCATGATGGTCTCATTTTCAAGATGATTTCTTGTGGGAACCATGATGACCTAATTGCTTTGATTCGCTCCTTCCTGAAAAATAGGACCGTTCGTGTCAAAGTGGTGACTCCTTGTCTGATTCCTGTGATATAAAAGCTTGTGTGCCCCAAGGCTCTATCTTGGGCCCAGCCTTGTTCAACTTCTTTATTCATGACTTTCCCAAGTTTGAAAAATGCAATCTCTACTTGTTTGCGGACAACGGAGCTATCACAACTTGGGCACGTAACCCTGTCCACGTCATCAGTCGACTGCAAAAAGCTCTACATCAGTGTGAGAGCTGGTTCACTATAAGTGGCGATTACAGCTGAATATAAAAGTGTAAAGTCATGTTTATCACTCGCAAACGCAAAAATCCTCCAAGGTCACTCTTCCTATACGGTAGGAAGCTTGAGCGGGTAAAAAATTATAAGTATCTCGGTGATTCCAAGCTCAAATGGAACGACCAAGTTTAATATGCGCTCAACAAGGCCAAGAAAGTGAAGTTCAGCTTGATCGCGCTCCTGGGGCGAAATAGCGCTCTTGGAGTGGATAACAAACTATTGTTGTACAAGGTAGTGATACGTTCCATTTTGCTTCACGGTATGCCTGCTTGGGCTACTATTTGCAAAACAAGGTGGAAGAATCTTTAGACCTTCCAAAATGTTGCTCTCCGGTCCATTGCCCAACTTGACAGAAGAGTTTCTAACAACCACTCTATCTACGATGATCTAGGGATGTTCTATATAGGTACCTAAGTCCAGACACTTCTGATGAACATGCTGCCCAAGATGGAAAAATCATGAAAATACTCTGGTATTCTGGATCACTCACTCGTTGTTAAGGGTCCCCTCAGGTTTCGAACACCCCGTCTTATCCTAGATGTCTGTTTCGATGACATAAGCAAGGCCATCTTCCCCAACTACTGGATCTTTTAGATCCTGTTGATTGGGCTCTCCATTCGTCAATCTACGATCCGACTCTCGTCCCTGCCTTGTAGGGACTTCCTTTCTGGATGACTTAAAAGAGGTTCATCAGGCTTCTTTTCTAACTCAGTGTACATCATCTGAGAAGCTTTATCGATCCCCATCTTCCCCAAGAGCAACATGGTTTTCGAAGGGGTAGATCGACGCAAACTAACTTATCTATCCTTATGCAAGAGCTTGTACACAATTTTGATAGAAGAAAGCAAACTGATGTGATTTACTTAGATTTTACTAAGGCTTTTGACAGAGTTAATGTTCTGCTTCTTTTACAAAAAATAAATGTCATGAGATACTCTGCCAATATACTTAATTGGTTTGCCTCGCTTTTGCTAAGAAGATCATTTTTTATAGATAATATTGTCTGCAAGTCCAGAGTCGGGTATATTCGGAGTGGTGTTCCTCAAGGTTCTCCCTTGGGTCCGGTCCTTTTTAATTTATTTATTGCGGATCTAATTCCATTTGAATCCCTTAGCCCCCCCATCGAAAATCTCTGTTCTAATGTATGCAGACGACATAAAGATCTTTTCTACTGTTGATTGTTGGTCCGATGCAAAACTGCTGCAACATGCGCTAGGTATCATTTTTCAGTGGTCACTTCAAAATGGGTTAGACTTAAATCCTAAAAAATTATTCTTTGTCTTGTTCTCAAGAAAAACTGTAAATTTGGTTGGTAGCTACGTTTTGGGTAATGTTCCGCTAGAGAGAAAATATTGTGCGAATGATCTTGGGATCACCTTTCAATATAATCTGTCTTTTAAGGAGTATTTAGGAGAATTAATCTCACAGACCTGTGCAAGGATAGGAATAATTAAGAGATGCAGTAAATTCTTTAAAGAATTAGATACTTTTATTAAGTTATACGAGTATAAGTCCATCATTGTTCCAAAAATAACCTACTGCGCTCTTATTTGGTTCTCCGGAGCTTCCCAAGACTTTTTGTTTTTACATTCCAAAATTTTTAGATTTTATAGGTTTCTTCTACTTAATTTTAATTGCAGTCGGTTTTCCAAAGTAAGTTTGGAAAATTGTTTTAATTTATCACTGATATTGGAAACATGCCTAATGAATATGTTTAAAAAGATTCAGCATGGCCAGGTGTTTGCACCTAGAATTCTTGAAAGGATCTTTATCCGGGTATCCTGTTCAAATAGAAATAATAAAACTATTTTTACAACCGATAGATGGTATACTCAGATTGCAAAGCACGATCCTGCTTGCAAACTAATAAATTGTTATACCCAATATATAAGTAGTGCTGATTCAGACATGTTTAATGATAGGTGTAAACCTCTGTTTTGATTTTAATTTTCCTTTTAATGAATAAATTGAGCTGAGCTCTTCTCTTTTTTTTCTTTTTTCACCCGTTTATTTTCCTTTATATGTATTGTCATTAACCCCGTTTTGGGCTAGTGCCTGTTGGGGGACAACATGGGATTTGGCCTTCAGTTATCTGATGGTTTCTTTTCCCCCCTTGTTGTTACATTATTATTATTATTATTATTATTATTATTATCATCTCGTTTACTTTTTGGGCGAGTGTGCGAAGTGAGCTAGGCTCTTGGACCACTCGCGTCTTTTCTTTCCACTTCACTGATCGATTGTCGATTGACCGTAGTCACTTGACACTTCAGTGTCTACACTAGTCGATTGTCGAAGGGAATTCAATACATTCCATCCAACATCGTTTCATTAGTCTGCCCAAAAAAATTACCACAAAGTTAAGATATTTACTTAATATTTTTTTTATTGAAATTATTAAATGCATTTATGTTATTTAATTATTAATTAAACAATTAGACAGCAGTGTTTCTGTTCCATTGAAATTATTACAAGAGGTTATAACCAGACGGAATTCTGTGATGACATGCTAGAACGCTTTAATTATTTATACAAAAACCTCGTGAGAGTTTGCGTAGAACTTCCAGATGCTCCTATTTTACCGTCAAGAGACCAATGTTAATCATTCAAGATGCTTTTCAAATTTTAAGGCCATTATATGACTTAAATATTGAAGTATCTGCTGAAAAATATGTTACTGTTAGTAAAGTAATTCCCCTGATAAAATTTTTTCTAGAATGAATTAACTCAAATTGAAGCTCGCACATCTGAAGAAGAACAATTATTAACATTACTGAAAAGAAATTTTGAGGCAAGATTTAATCAACTTGGAGAAAGCAAATTACATGCTGTACCAACTTTACTTGATCCAAGATTCAAAAGACAATATTTTGAATCTAATGCAGAAGAGTCTGCAGCTGTAATGTAGACTGCTTTGCAATGAAATTGCCCCACCCACAAGGAGTTATCCGAATGAGCCAAACGTAGGTATACAGCAAGAGATCATCTGAACACACCTTTATTACGTTATGGAGCCAAGACGTGCACTCGTTTGTACAGGGTGTCCCAACGGAAAGAAAAAAAACAAGCAAAAAACCGGCTCTCAACGTCAAGCGTGTGGTCGTCACAGGCTCCTCAATGCTCGAGCTGAAAGGAGATTGGCCAGAGTTGTCCAGGGCGACAGAAGAGCAACAGTGCGTCAAATACCGGCAAATCTTAATCAAGGACAAACTGTGACTGCCTCTGAACGAACTGTTCGCCGCTCATTACACCGTTTAGGCTATGGAAGCCGACGACCAGTTCGAAAGCCTCTACTGTCAGCCTTGAACAAGAGCAGACGTCTCCAGTGCGCCAAGGAGCACAAGGATTGGACAGTAGATGACTGGAAAAGGGTCATGTGGTCCGATGAGTCACGATTTCAAATGCATCATGCAGATGGCAGGGTTAGAATAAGGAGAAAACAACACGAAAGCATGGACCCCACCTGCATCGCCACAACACTTCAAGCTGGTGGCGGCAGTATTATGGTTTGGGGGATGTTTTCTTGGCATTGCTTGGGTCCTTTGATTCCTCTGCACGGACGTGTGCGTGCCCAAGATTATTTAAGTATTGTCGCAGATCAAGTACATCCCGTTATGTTAATGGTGTACTCTGACGGGGATGGATACTTCCAGCAGGACAATGCTCCTTGTCATAAGGCTGGCATCGTCCTCAGATGGTTCGAAGAACATGCCGGAGAGTTTACCTTGCTTCGTTGGCCTGCACAATCGCCAGATCTCAATCCCATTGAGAATTTGTGGGATGAGATCGAACGGGCCATCAGGCAGCGGGATCCAGCACCATAAAACCTGCAGGAATTGGAAGGTGCAGTTCTTCCGAGTTGGTCTCAAATTCCTCCTACAACCTACCAACATCTCATAGAATCCATGGCCCGAAGAATGCAAGCAGTAATAAGAGCGAAAGGTAGCCCAACACTGTATTAAGGGGGTGGTCATAATAATTTGGCCACTCAGTGTATACCACAGGAGTCGTTAATTTTTTGGAAACTCTTGAAATATCCAAAAAAAAAAAAAGAAACCGGATAAGTTAATGAATCTAGACAGAAGACCAATGGGTTTAACCAAGTGGAAGAAGATAATTGATTATATTAAGTTACTTTGTACACCAATCCTGTTTATGTTAAGTGTATATATACCCCTGTAAATGTCTGGGAATTATTACCAAGTATTACAGTCTGCAAGAGTCGGTATAGATGTTTATAATTTATGTTTCCACAAGAGAATAAATAAGAATATAGAGAAAAACTGTCGTTCTGCTTTATTTTGGCTTTTCATTTTTTTTAGTTCCTGAATAGCGACTACAGGGTGACTAGCGACCGGGAAAATTCAGAGAATTTTGTTAAAAAATCAGAGAAGTTTACAAAATCAACAAAAAAAATGCGAAATAGGAACAAAAAATTTGAAAAATGTCAAAAATATTCTATCAAGATAAATTTTTTTGCTGCTGATGGTCAGAGAAAATAACGTAATCAACCGGGAAAAGTCAAGGAATTTAACGAAATCGTTTTGCTAAACACCCTGTGACTACTTTAAATTCTACTTTGAATTATAGGGGGAATCTGGGGTTTTTTTTAGGTAGATAATGGGGATTTTCGATATTTAGATCTGGCAACACTGCGTTAGATATTGTATTACATTGAAGAAGATCACTTTGTGACGAAATGTATACATATATGAAGAATACATTTTTCTGTGGACAAGTGGACTGACCTCCTCTCTTATATTGCGCAGTAAGTACCCACAGCTTAATAAGGTGCTTTATTTTTTTATTTTTCTTCAATAGGCCTGATATCATCTATACAGACCTCACCACTAATAAAATAAATTTAATAGATGTAGCTGTTCCGTCTGACTATATAATCGCCCCAAAAGAACTGGTAAGTTGGCCATAATTCTCAGGTAAGGCTTCTGGTGAAGTTTGCCGGAACGGAGCTTTCGTAATTTTTCTTGCCGGAATTATTTTTCATAAATAATTTCTAAATATAAGGTAAATCATTTGCTTATTAATAGAGATGATATAGTGATAAATTCAAACCTTGAACGCGACCGGATAGGGAAAGTTAGGGAACGCTATTCTGAACTTCTATGTGCATACATAAACTACAGTTCGCTGTATCTCCGAGATAGTTGAGCGCAGTATCACTATTACTATATTCGTGAAGGGTAGTTTAAAATGAGGTAAATATCGTTCAGTTTCGTCGATTTCTGAATGAAATCTTCACTGAACGTTGGATAAATCGTCGTGGGAACCAGGACATGCTCTTGATCACAGTCCTACCGGTCCCCTATGGGGATATGCGAAGAAAAACCGAAATTTGTCATTTATACAAATATTTGTGTTAATAATAACCTGCCATGCCGAAATGTAGCATCAGTTAGTGAACGATTAGCTCACCGACGCCAGAAAGGGGAGGAACACATTAACTACGAAAGTAATCTTCCGTACTTTATTCGTGTACGTATTTCGTACGTTATCTTTATATAGAAAAAATGGTTTATGTGAGGAGCTTCGTTTGCATCAGCCAGTTGTGTAAATTGTTGAAATTTGTGATACTCACATCTCAACGGGATGCTACGTAAAAAAAACAACGTTCTTCCTTGTCCACTTTCAGTAATAAAGAGGAAAACATAAAACCGCATTAAAATTCCAATATCTTTATAACCGTTACACTTCCCATAAACACATATGGGGTACAGCGTTGGTAGTCGTGCGAGAATTCTCGTACATGTACGAGGATTTTAACTCGTCTACGATGTACGAGGCAAAATGTATTCTCGTACGCGAAAGTACGAGAATTTCAATGATTCAACAGCAGGGCGAATTGTGAGTACAATGTTGGACTTAATTGATGTGTTTCCCAAAGGAGATGTAGCTGCTGCAGAGGAAGGTGCCACAGGTGCGAGACTTTGTGATTTAATAATAAACTCTTTAAGAGTTAAAAACATTCCACTGGAAAACTTACTGGGATTTGGTTGTGACTCTGCAAGCAACAATGTTGGTGAACACAACTCCATTATTAGTCTTCTTCGTGAAGAATGCCCGGGCGTAATTTTGATGAAATGCATATGCCACTCTTTGCATCGAGCTTCAAGTGAGGCATGCAAATTTCTTCCAAGAAGACGCGAAGATTTAGCCAGAAACATCTCTTATTTTAAGCATAGTGCTAAAAGGAAAGCTCGATTACTACAGTTTCAAGAGTTTGTCCACGTGAAGGAACATCAAATGCTATCACTTGGCTATCACTCGAGGGCTCTCCTTTGTACCTGCAATAGAAAGAATTCTGGAGCAATGGGAAGCTCTCAGGCTTTATTTCACTGACATTTGGAGAAATGAGCATACGAGCTCTCGTACACTTGCCGCTGAACAAATATTTAACGCTCTTCAAGATCCTTTCATGAAATTGTACTACGCTTTCCTAGCTTGGGTACTTCCTAAAGTAACCTATATGAATGTATTCTTTCAGTCCACAACAGTCGTAGTTACAACATTCCATGATAAAATGGCAACTGCATACCGTGAACTTCTCTCCATTTATATGTACCATGATTATGTTGCAAAGACAAAGCGCTTGAGTGAAATTCGACCTGATGATGCTAGTAAGTTCATACGTTTAGAGAACATGTACATGGGAGTTAGTGTCATGGAAGGTCTACATAATCCCCAAGTGCTGCAAAGACCTGACCTCATCATTTACTTCAGGCAAAATGCCGAGAATATCTCCAACAGCTCTGTTTGGGAATAAAAACACGTTTTCCCTTTGATGATAAATTATTGATGGCATTGCCAGTTTTGAATCCCGACAAAGCTTTATCAGCTAAATTTCGAAACGACACTCCAACTATCATGTTTTTATGTGATCTGTGTCCTAGAGCAAAGCCATCAGACCCTAAACAACAGCAACAGCTTGATGACGAATGGAGACGTCTTCCATTGGACAATCTTCCTCCAGAGCTCATCAAACTAAAGGAGGTGGACGTCTTTTGGCACAGGCTTTCTCAAACCCTCACTGATGAAGATGAACGCAAATACATGTATGAACTTTTACCTCAACTTGTATTGTCTGTGTTAACTCTTCCACATTCTAATGCCAATACTGAGAGGCTTTTCGGCTTTTAAACCAACCACACAAATGATAAGTCGCATGACGTCGGCTGTGCTCTACCCAAATAAACCAGCTACTGTAGTGCAATCTTCAGTAGATTGTGATTCAGGTGCAGATACACCTAGCTTGATGTAGATTGTATTGTAAATTATATTTTTTAAGTCACTTATGTTATTAAAATCTGTCTCGTCATTTTTAGACCAATCTTTCTCATTTGTAAGTTTATTAGAAATTTTTTTTTTGCATTTAAAAATTTATATGAAAAAATACAAAACTAAACATTTAGTTCTTAAGTAAATTTTAGTAGATTTCACTTATCGTAACTTGTAGTTCTGTGAAATGACACAAACGGCAGTGTATGAGAATTTTTCAGATGGTACGCGAATTTTACAAGTTTCGTCCGAGAATTTAATTCTATTGGTCTACCAAGAGTGACATTGATGTTTCTAATATCCTGTATATTAGGAATTTTTAAGTAAGATGTAAAAGACGTGATAAAGAAAATAAAAGTAAAATTATTTTAAGAAATAATAAAACATTAAAATAATATACAAAAATTCATCTGAACAATGAAAAAAATCAACAGAATTAATAAATATGGCTTTAGTATTTGACCTGAAGGAGTCTACGAAAACGCATACGAAATTGAAACAGCCGAGCTACGATATATGTTACTGAAAAGAGAACCGGAAAAAATTATTCCGTTTTCAGTTACCTTGAAAACGGCGGACAGATGGACAGTTAAATTACAGAGCAGGCGTACATTCTTGGAAGTAGCTACGGCTCCTAAAACAGGATGGCAAATCAAACGAGAAAGGAAAGAAAAAGAGGCAACTGTATTGGTCAAAGCATCAATAAAATTAATATGGTTATGTGATTGCCATCTATCGTTAATTCCCCTCGTGAATTTTACATTAATTAAAATATTATAACGCAATAACACGGCGAAAGTGTATTTTATTAAATGTTTCTTTTTATCATTTCCCGGCACATGAAAAGGAGGCTCTCTTTAAACAGACTCTTTATACTTACGTTTGAAATCGGGCGCCATCACTTCAGCGAAGAACTTGTCGATGGGGGCGTTCCTTGTCCCTATGTGCGTAAAAGGATAGCCGAGGCAGTCTCCGACTAGCGCACCCACCAGACATCCTCGAAATTTGCAGAGCAAAAGCTCCGAACACCATGGTTCCAAACACGAATCGTCATTTTGCATGGTCTCCTCCATATCAATAGTGGACAAGTGGCGACACCTCTTGACGCTGAATACGCTCGTTGGTCTCTAACGTGTCTCTGTCGAGTCACAGCCTACTATATAGTAGGCTGTGGTCGAGTGAAACGAAACGCCACCAGGTTTCGGGTCACGAGTTCAATGACTAGAAGAACTGTGTCACGGTCAACAACGGAACTGCGCTCTGCCGATTGATGGAACGCCACGTGCATTAAAGCCAAATCGACGAGAGCCACGCTTTGGGGGCTACGTCATCATGCGAGACCGCGTGGCTGACGAGAAAGACCGGAAATATTTCATGAACGCTTTATGAAATTATTTTTTTAACTTTAAGCATTTTTTTCAGGTTTGTTTATGAATTTGCATTTGTGAAATTAGGGAAATAAAAACAAGAACGACTTTTCTATATAAAGCGTTTTTTATTTTTTTAAACTATTTGAAATTAAATATAGTACAAAACTCATCTGTAATCATACAATAGAGATGTTTTCTCACGACAATTTCTTAATGAGTTAAAAAAGATCAAATTAAATTAAATTAAAAAATAAAATAAATAATAATAATAGTAGATGTCAGAGGTGCGACCAAAACTCCTCACTTAAGGTGGTCAAATAAAAACATGACAACACCCCAAATTTTTATACAATATTTGAGTAATAATATTTAGATCATAATTTTATTGGGTAATCCGGAAATTTAATGAATTATTTTTCTTTTTATAAATATTTTTCCAAAACAAATTTACTTCATATTGAACTACTAGCCGTACTTCACAGAGTTCTTTATTTTTCTTCCTTGTAATTTTCCATGTCTTTTAATTGCTAATTCTCTGAAATTATTTTTCCAGTTTTTGTTGAATTTTTTTTATTTTATGTTGCTCTCGCGTACTGAAATCCCGCCAACATTCTTACTCATTATTTTTTATTGATTTCCAAATCATTTACAATTGCTCCTTGAGATTTAAATAGCCTATTTAACTAAAACTATTGGTAATTAATTAAACTTATCTTGTTTTTACGCGAACCGTTTTTAAACAGCTTTAAACCCCGAATTACTTATAAAATATTCTTTTAACGCGATCTAGTTCTAAAGTGACAGCAGACAAATCCTATGCTGCCACTGTGTCTAAACAGGAAGATAAAGGCCTCAACATCAACAACCTACCAGGTATGTATAAAGCAATTAGGACGTATCTTTCATCTGTTTTCTAATCTAGGCAAAAGTTACTGGGCTCCTTACGACCAAATAATTTTTAGTATGGCTGCACAACGTTATACTGTAATCAACAAAGGTGAACTTCGGTGCGTGATATGGAACGCTCGGGGGATCCCCCGAAAGCGTATCGAGTTTCACAATTTTCTGATAAAGCAAGAAATCGACGTTGCTTTCCTCTGTGAAACGCACCTCAAACCAAGCCAAGACTTCAAGCTATCTGGCTATTGTGTGTACCGTAAAGATCGACTGGCTTCAAATGCTGCAAGATGTGCTTCTGGGGGCGCTGCGATCATCATTAAGGGAATTTAATACCAAGAGTTAGTCTCCAAATCTTTGGCACATATGGAATCAGCCTCCATCATTATCAATGATGTCTCCTGTGGTGAGGTGAAGTTCGTGACGCTCTACAATTCACCTAAACGTTATCTTGACGTTAGCGAGCTTGATGACACTCCAGTGGTGACACTCCAGTCGTCTTGGCTGGTGACCTAAATGCCAAATACCCAAGCTGGAACTCCAGAACGCAGAATTACAACGGCATGATTCTCTATAGGTACATACAAGGAAAAGATGATATCATTGCTGCTGGACCTGTGGAAGACACCTACTACTGCGAGCACGCCCCTACTAGGGACGTTTTGGACATCTCGCTCTTGAAGGGATTCTTCAAACCGTACAATATCTTCACGATTGATGACCTTTCTTCTGACCACAAGCCTGTGGCGTTGAAATTTGCCAATGTTGACATAAATTTCCGAGAGGAACTCCTACATCATCAAGACAGGAAGCTCTACAAAGACATTCTTAAGGACTATGGCTGCCATCCCGACGTTGCGTACTATACGGAGGACATCGTTCAACGTGTTGAAGACATCACCAGATGTATTAACAGTGCCATAGTAACTATCCATCAGAGAATAAACCTCCTCATCGAATCCAACTCACTCCTGGAATTCAGCGCCTAATTGCTGAAAGAAACAGGACACATAGACTATGGCAACGCTATCGTGAACCTTGGCTCAAAACCAAGTACAACAGGCTAGTGCGAAGAGTTCAAAAGGAGATAAAAGAGCTTCGCGACGCTAGATGGAACGACAAACTCAAAAGCTTGTCGGCTCGCGACAATTCCATTTGGAATGCGGTCAGAGCATTACAGAAGAAGAAGAATGATACGCTTCCTCCACTCCGTACACCACAAGGTGACTATGTGCAAACTGACCAGACAAGGCCCAAGTCATTGCAGATTCACTTGAAATGCAATTTGTTACTCCTATCAACAACAATCCCGAGAGTCAAATCATGTCTCAGCGTGTGGAAGATGGTCTTGTCAACTTTGATGAAATCCCGCAGCATTTAACGGAGAACAACGTCGAGGCCGGAGAGATCGCCACCATCATAAGTACACTGAAAAAGATGAAGGCTCCAGGAAGAGACAAGGTGAGCAATAACGCCCTTATGAATCTCCCAAAGAACTTTAAGTTATGCCAGATTGATCTCTAAATTAAGATGGTATGGGATTGGCGGTTCCTTGCTTGCTTGGTTTTCCTCTTATTTATCTGATCGCTCAGCATGCATTAAGATGGGAAATTTTATTTCTCGTTCTTGTTTTCGCATTTTAAAAGGGGTTCCTCAGGGTAACTGCCTGGGCCCAATACTGTTCGACATCTATGTTAATGATGTCCTGGCGATGCTGGGGCCAGGAGCCTCCATGTTTGCAGATGATTTAAAGCTATTCCAGCAGGTTATCACTCGGTCTGATTGTGATATTTTACAGGTCAAGGTTGATACTTTTTCTAAGTGGTGCCTAGATAATGGGCTGATTATTAATAATGGTAAGACTAAGGTTATTACCTTTACTAAGAAAATTAAACCTATTTTATTTTCTTATACTGTCAATGAGACTTTGATTGAAAGGGTTGAAAGTATTTGAGATTTGGGGGTATTTTACCAAAGGGATGTAAGTTAATCTTTGGTGACCATGTGGACAGATTGTGCAAGAACGCACTATTTAAATTAGGCGTGATTCGTAACCTGACCTCACGCTTTAAGTGTGGCAATTTTTTTATTAAATTATTTATTACCCTTATTATACCGGTCATTCGGTGTGGAATAGTAATTTTGGGGTTTGCATCAAACCATGTCAAGAATAGACTTCATAGAGTGTATAGTCTATTCGCAAAACTTTATTGTTACCGCTATATTAGAATTGGTATTTACTCCTTTTCTCAGATCATGCAAAATGTGAACATTTGTGATTGTGTTGACATCTTTCATGCGGAGATTTTAAAATTTGTTGTTAATATCATTAATGGAAAAATTGATAGTCCTTTTTGTTTGGCTTACTTAAACTTTAATTGTAATACACGGTTTAGAAATCGAGAATTGTTTTATATTCCTTGCTTTAATTTTAATTTATTATTCAAAATTTTATCTTGTTTTAATCAACTGCATAATGCTAAGAGTAATTTGGATTGTTTTTTATAATATTGTCTTTTATATAATTATATAATTTTATCAATAACTTCCTTAATATATACTTAATGGTTTTTTTTTGTTTTTTTTGATTTGTCTTTTTGTCTTTGTTCTCGGTGCCTTGGTGGGGATTCCTGTGTGGCACCGAGCTACCTTTATGCTTATCTTTGGTAGCAATAAATCAATCAATCAATCAATCAATCAATCAATCAATCAATCAATCAATCATTAGCGACTGCTGGAAATTTTTCTACTTCCCTGCATCTTGGAAACAATCTATTGTTTTGAGTATCCCCAAGCAGGGACAAAATCCAGCAATTACCTCCAGCTACCGACCTATTAGTCTGCTCCCCTCAATGTCTAAAGTTTTGGAGAAAACGATCCTCGTCAGATTCCAAGACCACTGTCTCGCCAATGATCTTCTTCGGTTTGGCTTTTGTGCCGCCCACTCTTGTCAGATGCAGATATGGAGGCTCGTAGAAGACCTGAGCATCCCCTTAAACCTTTCCAGGTACTGCGGAGTGGTATTCATCGATGTCAGTAAAGCTTTTGACCAAGTGTGGCATGGGGGCCTTGTCTACAAGATAATTAGAGACGGGTTTCCTCCTGATTTGTTTTTGATGATGAAATCCTTTCTCACTGACAGGTCATACCAAGCTAAATTTGGTGAAAATCTATCCACGCCCCGTGTTGTAAAGGCCGGTGTCCCTCAAGGTTCTGTCCTCGGGCCCGTGCTATTTAATTATTTTGTGCATGATTTCCCGAACCCTAAAAATTGTAATCTATATTTCTATGCTGACGATACTGCCATTATGACATGGCCACACAAGCCGGCTCACGTTATCACTCGTCTGCAACACGCCTTGAAGATGTTCGAAGACTGGTTTAACTGCTGGAAGCTGAACCTTAATGTCGGAAAGTGCAAGGCTATGTACTTCAACAGAAAGTTCAAGCGCCCCCCAGATTCTCTTGTTCTATTCAATAAGAAACTGGACTGGATAGACAACTACAAATACCTTGGCGTTATCATCGACTCAAGACTCTCTTGGAATCGTCACGTGACCTACGCTCTGAACAAAGCGAAGAGGGCTAAGTACAGTCTCATAGCTCTCCTGGGCCGCAACAGCACCCTCAGCATCGACAATAAGTTACTTCTGTACAAGTCGATTATTCGGACTATACTCCTCTATGGCATGCCTGCGTGGGCGACTATCTGTAGAAGCAGATGGAGTGAGCTGTCATTCCAGAATGTTACCCTGAGGACCGTTGCCCAGCTTGACAGAAGGACTGTGAAAAACCAATCCATCCACTCGGATTTAGACATGGTCCACATCGGAAAGTTTATACAGGATCTCGTTTTGATTATGGTGCAGAAGATGAAGATTCATTACAATGACCTAGTGACTGGAATACTGAAAAACTCAATGGATATGAAGTGGCATATGAAGTATCGAAAACCAAGGCACATTCTTGACATCAACTTTGATGACATCAGCAACGTCTCTTTCCCGGACTAAGCTTATTGGAAGATGTGATAATCTTCTTTCTCCTTGTTTTTTTTTATTTCGTTTGTATTTTGTTTCTGACAATCGTCAATCTTATTTTCTTTTTTGTATAATATGGAAGACCGCTTGGGTTGGTTAGGCTTCTTGACTACCTCAGTGTATTTCGTGTGGAATTTATTCTGGTTCGATGAGCTTTTTGAAAGCGCTGCTTTCGTTCCATCTGAAAAAATGTACACTTCACTGTTCGATTGTCGATTATTGTCGGGCTATCTTTTTTTTTCTTTTTTTTTCATAATCTGGAAGATCTCTTTGGGTTAGTCAGGCTTCTTGCCTATTTCAGTGTATTTCATGTGGAATTTGTTCTGGTAGGGTGAGCTTCGTGAAAGCACTGCTTTCGTCCCACCCGAAGAAATGTTCACTTCACTGTTTGATTGTCGATTAGGGTCGGGCTATCGGATAGTTACTGCTGTATCCAAGAGTCAGGGATTTGAAGATCTACACAAGTCCGGATTAGGAGAACCTCAACAACTTGGAGGAATGTCATTGAGTCTTCGCCAATATTTGGACATTGCTCCAATACGAGATAGAAAAATTGAACCAATAAATCAATGGCTGACTTATAAGGAAGTTTTTCCAGAATTATTTCAATTGGCAGAGAAATATTTTTGTTGGTACCTCAGTTCCGTGTGAGCGTCTGTTCTCCAAAACTAGCCAAATTATAAGTGAGAAGAGAAATAGAATTAAACCAGAAAATATGTCTATGGCTGTATTTTTGTCATGCATTCTAGATAGTATGTGCTCGCCGTTCATACGGGCAGAGCTGAAACCATCAAGGTTAAATGTGAAGATGAAGAAACACACAACAGGTTAGTCTCTGGCATTAAATCTGATAATATTTTAAAAATTCAGCATCATCAACTGAAGTCGGAGAAGGTCTTGAAATACGTAATTCGTAATGTGGATGTTACGTATGACCTCGATGACTTCCAAGAAGACCTAAAAAGAACCAACTACTTCCCGGAAAAAGTTATTCGATTGAGGAAAGCCAAAGGATCCATTGATATGCCAATGGTTTTGGTTCTACTCCCGAACACCGAACACAACCAATCATTGAAAAACGTAACACGTATTGGGCCGCTGGCAGTTTCAGTGGAGGCCTTTCGAGGGAACAAGAAGCCACTACAGTGTTACAACTGCCTGCGCTTCGGACACGTATCCATGGGCTGCACGGAAGATCCTCGTTGTAATAAATGTGCTGAGGGGCACCAGTCAAGAGATTGCCCCAAGATCAAAGGACAAGACCCCCCAAAGTGCATCAGATGTGGTGGACAGCACACATCAAGCTACCCGAAATGTCCAAAGTACCCCCAGGTTCAAAGGATGTCTAGTTCTAAAGTGACAGCAGGCAAATCCTATGCTACCGCTGTGTCTACGCCAGAAGATAAAGGCCTCAACATCAACGACCTACCAGGTATGTATAAGCAATTAGGACGTATCTTTAATCTGTTTTCTAATCTAGGCAAAAGTTACCCACAGTTGAGTGGGCTCCTTACGACCAACTAATTTTAGTATGGCTGCACAACATTATACTGTAATCAACAAAGGTGAACTTCGGTGCGTGATATGGAACGCTAGGGGCATTCCCCGAAAGCGTATCGAGTTTCACAACTTTCTGATAAATCACGAAATTGACGTGGCTTTCCTCTGTGAAACTCACCTCAAACCAAGCCAAGACTTCAAGCTATCTGGCTATTGTGTGTACCGTAAGGATCGAATGGCTTCAAATACTGCAAGATGTGCGTCTGGGGGCGCTGCGATCATCATTAAGAGGGGAATTCAACACCAAGAATTAGTATCCAAGTCTTATGCAGGTATGGAATCAGCCTCCATCATTATCAATGACGTCTCCTGTGGTGAAGTGAAGTTCGTAGCGCTCTACAATTCACCTAAACATTATCTTGACATTTGCGAGCTTGATGAACTCTTCAGTGGTGACACTGCAGTCGTCCTGGCTGGTGACCTAAATGCCAAGCATCCAAGCTGGAACTCCAGAACGCAGAATTACAACGGCATGATTCTCTATAGGTACATACAAGGTAGAGATGATATCATCGCTGCTGGACCTGTGGAGGACACCTATTACTGCGACCACTCCCCTAGTAGTGACGTTTTGGACATCTCGCTCTTGAAGGGTTTCTTCAAACCGTACAATATCTTCACGATTGATGAACTTTCTTCTGACCACAAGCCTGTGGCGTTGAACTTTGACAATGTTGACATAAATTTCCGAGAGGAACTCGAACATCATCAAGACTGGAAGCTCTACAAAGATATTCTTAAGGACTATGGCTACCATCCCGACGTTGCTTACTGTACAGAGGACATCGATCAAGTTGTTGATGACATCACCAGATGTATTAACAGTGCCATAGAAGTCAGTAAGTATCCATCAGAGAATAAACCTTCTCATCGAATCCAACTCTCTCCTGGAATCCAACGCCTAATTGCTGAAAGAAACAGGACCCGTAGACTTTGGCAACGCTATCGTGAACCTTGGCTCAAAACCAAGTACAACAGGTTAGTGCGAAGAGTTCAAGAGGAGATAAAAGAGCTTCGCGACGCTAGATGGAATGAAAAACTCAAAAGCTTGTCGGCTCACGACAATTCCATTTGGAGTATGGTCAGAGCTTTACAGAAGAAGAAGAATGTTATGCTTCCTCCGCTCCGTACACCACAAGGTAACCATGTGCAAACTGATCAGGACAAGGCCCAAGTCATTGCAGATTCACTGGAAATGCAGTTTGTTACTCCTACCAACGATAAGCCCGAGAGCCAAATCATGTCTCAGCGTGTGGAAGAAGGTATTTTCAACTTTGATGAAGTCCCGAAGCATTTTACGAAGTACAACATCGAGGCTGGTGAGATCGCCAACATCATAAATAAACTGAAAAAGAAGAAGGCTCCAGGAAAAAACAAGGTGAGTAATAACGCCCTTATGAATTTCCCAAAGAACTTTATTGAATTTCTCACCAATATCATTAGCGACTGCTGGAAATTTTCTTACTTCCCTGTGGCTTGGAAGAAATCTATTGTGTTGAGTATCCCAAAGCAGGGGCAAAATCCTGCAATTCCCGCGAGCTACCGACCTATTAGCTTGCTACCCTCGATGTCCAAGGTGTTGGAGAAAACGATCCTTGTCAGATTCCAAGATCACTGTCTAGCAAATGACCTTTTACGGGAAGAGCAGTTTGGCTTTCGTGCTGCCCACTCTTGTCCGATGCAGATATGGAGGCTCGTTGAAGACCTGAGCACCCCTGACATCGAGGGTGGTATTTCTCGATGTCAGTAAAGCATTTGACCAAGTGTGGCATGAGGGCCTTGTCTACAAAATGATCAGAGACGGGTTCCCTGCCGATTTGATCTTGATGGTGAAATCCTTTCTTGACGGCAGATCCTATCAAGCCAAGGTTGGAGAAAATCTTTCCACACCCCGTGTTGTAAAGGCCGGTGTCCCTCAGGGTTCTGTCCTCGGGCCTATGCTATTTAATTACTTTGTACATGATTTCCCAAAACCCGATAATTGTAATCTGTATTTTTATGCGGATGACACTGCCATTATGACATGGGCACACCAGCCGGCTCACGTTATCACTCGGCTGCAGTGCGCCTTGAAGCAGTTCGAAGACTGGTTTAACTGCTGGAAGTTGAACCTTAACGTCGGAAAGTGCAAGGCTTTGTACCTCAATAGGAAGCTCAAGCCTCCCCCAGATTCTCTTGTTCTGTTTAATAAGAAACTGGACTGGGTGGACAACTACAAGTACCTGGTAGTTATCATTGACTCAAGACTCTCATGGAACCAGCATATGTCCTATGCTCTGAACAAAGCGAAGAGGGCTAAGTACAGTATCATAGCTCTTATGGGTCGCAACAGCGCCCTCAGCATTGACAACAAGCTACTTCTGTACAAATCGATTATCCGGACCATACTCCTCTATGGCATGCCTGCATGGGCGACTATCTGTAAAAGCAGATGGAGGGAACTACAGTCATTCCAGAATGTTACCCTGAGGACCATTGCCCAGCTGGACAGAAGGACGGTAAAAAACCAATCCATCCACCTCGATTTAAACATGGCCCATATCGGTAAGTTTATACAGGATCTCCTTTTGATTATGATACAGAAGATGAAGACTCACGACAATAAGCTTGTGAAAGGGATACTGGAGAACTCAATGAATATGAACTGGCATACGAAGTATCGTAAACCGAGGCACGTTCTTGACATCAATTTTGAAGATATTAGCAACGTTTCTTTCCCAGACTACTGGAAGATGTGATAATCTTATTTCTCCTTGTATTTTTTATTTCGTTTGTTTTTTGTTTCTGACAATCGTCAATCTTATTTTCTTTTTTGTATAATATGGAAGACCGCTTGGGTTGGTTAGGCTTCTTGACTACCTCAGTGTATTTCCTTTGGAGTTTATTCTGGTTAGATGAGCTTTGTGAAAGCGCTGCTTTCGTCCCATCCTAACGAATGTACACTTCACTGTTCGATTGTCGATTGTCGATAGTATGTGGCTATGATTTGTTGATATTAAATAACCTATGCAATTAATAGAGGTAGTGAAATTATTTTGTTTTGAATGCATAAATTATTTTACCAATTTTTTTTTCATATCAAACTACAATAACTCATTTTTATATTACATTTTCTAATCTTAATTACTATGTAAAAGATCAAATTAAAAGCAATTTTTCACATTGAAAGGTTCGCAAAATATTGATCCTAAAAATCGATTCTATCGAAATCGGTAATAGAACACATCGAAAAATCGATTTTTTTCAAAGAACTGCCCAACACTAGAGGGAATTCGCCGAAGTATAGAACTGGAATTCCCCAAATTGAATAACTTAAAGACGGAATTTGTTTTCTCTATATAGTGTTAATGGGACAATGTGTTGAGAAATTATCGTTGGGCTTTTTGCGTTTTTAAACACTAATTTATATTTATTCTTATAAGCAGTGTAAAGTGTCCGTCTGTCTATCATATAACATAGATACGCGCTTTTCATTGGCTAATTCTTGTACGATCCTCACCACCCGGCCCACTTTATTTCTCAATGGATAATTAATAACTCTAACACCCGAGTTACCCGTAAATCGAAATTGGAACCACCCTATATCGAATGTAGTATATCCTCCAGTCAACACTACTGAAGGCTTTTCTTTATAGAGTCCGCTTATAAGAATCGCCTCGCTAACAGAGGAAATTGCTCTTTTATCCGAACTGCTCTTACAACCGGACCATACATTGAAAATAGAATAAGACACTTGAATTTTTAAGATCGTTTATTAAGGTATTTCATCTGATAATTTCGTATACTTTAATACATACTGAAATCAAGAATTGAAGAAATCTGTTATTTTAGTCTGTGAAAAATTTAAATGCATATGGGACGCCTTCATTATATCAATCGATTTCGCAAATGCAGTCGTTGATGTGCCATTTAATGCGTGAAACATTTAACGCATAATCTGCGTTCGAAAGTGCGCCTTTATTGCTCGGATGATACCTTGGTCCAGTGGTTGTAGTGTGCTTTAAAACGCTCTAGGACCAACAAGGATGCTAGTGTAAAGAAAGAACTACAAATTCACAGCCGAAGAGATGAAAAAACTGGACTAATTTTGGAATAGAGCTGTGAAAAAACGTGAAGCTAAAAATTTGCAGTTTGTTCTAAAACTTGTTTTCACGCTCTCGCATGGAAATGCTAATGTGGAGAGAGGATTTTCCGCCGATTCAGAGTGCAAATTAGAAAACATGCATGAGGAACTATTGACACATAATAACACAGAATGGACAGCTTCGCCGTTTCCCATGCTAAGCGATGGTAGTCAAGGTCGCTCTAATAAAGGTCATGACAAGTCCGCCATTTTGCTTCGATCTCAAGAAATCTAACTTAAGAAATTTGCTTCGAATTCAAGAAATTTGCTATTTAAAAATATAAATTCGTTTAAAATGACGATTGCTCAGCACGGATATTAGTTTTCGATTGTTTAGTTTGATAAATCGATCCGCCATTTTGCTTCAATCTAATGCATGATGGGATACCTTGTCATGACCTTTATAGAGCGGCCTTGATGGTAGTGAGCAGACGGTGGCGCCCTCCGACGCATCGGTGGAATTCGCCGGCTGTTTAACCTGCGTTTCTATGGAGCATGCTACGACTTTTTCTAGATTTTTAATTATTTCTCGGTCTGTAATTAACGGAAACCACCAAGATCACAGGGAAGCTTAATATATGTGACATGTAATCTATCGGCGTCAAGAAAAAAATTTTTTTTACGGAGGAAAAATAGATATTCGCCTAATTAAATGCACTTGAGTAACTTGCTTGGTGGAATCGTGGGTTCGCTTAGCATAGGAATAGCATTGGGAAATAGGCGCTTTTCGAATAGAAACATTATTAAATTTATTTTCGTTCTTCATTTTAATTTCAATAAATATAAAAGTTAATTTTAAGTCTGTATATGAATTTGTTTCATGTGTACAATGAAAATAAAAACATTTAAGACATGTTTGCTTATCTATTACAACTTTCAAACTGACCCGTTTGTTAGATATTATTAAATAAAAAGGTAATTTTTGATTTAACATACCTTTTATGAAAGCGTATTCAGAATTTTTGCATGCTTATAAAGAAAATGAAAGCTTTTACTCGTGATGTTTGTTTAATTGTATAACTAAAAAAAATTGTCAGTTTCTTACGATCATTACATTAAATGGAAAATGAAGAGTTATCTTTTAACCTCTCACATCTTTCTTTCTCTAAAGTCTGAAGTGGTACACGAGACGGAACTGACAACAATTGTTCACTCTGCTTTGTTAACATGCCTTGCCAACAATGCATTAAGTTTCCGTTATCAGGCCTTCTGTCTAGGAGCTGACACCAATCGTTCACTCCTCGCGTGCCACTGCGGAAGCGAAGCTGACAACAATTGTTCACTCTGCTTTGTTTACATACCTCGGATAAACAAAGCAGACTTTTTGATTTCAGTGTAGATCATGTTCCAAGCAAGAAAAAGTATTCTCCAATGATCCTAATAGTTATATTTATAACTCTGTATTCTGTGAAATTTTGTAAGATAATTAGCATGTACCTATTTGTAAATTAACACTGATGTACATTTCTAAGGTAAATGGAATGGTGCTCAAATGTAAAAATACACTACACAACATTTTTGCTCTGAGTAAGAATAAAGTAAGCGTAATCTAAAGGTCATATCATCAATGCCTTTGTAGTTATACCAATTCATTTTTGTTATCATTCGACAGAAGTGGATATACCGGTGCATGAATTTGTGTTGCTTTCGTACTTTCAACGTATACGGTTCTGATCCTCAAAACAGAAATTTCACAGGAACATCAAAAATATCAACCCTTTCGCACGTGCGTACAAGATGATGAAGGATGTCAGGAAACGTTTAAATGTCGATAATACTGCGCAATCACAGAAGATATAATTTGCCAACTGCCAATGCGGTAGCAGCAGTGTTTTTAGCCAGCATAAAAGAACTAACCACCATTTAAGCGAGATCTATGTACGGGGAACAACTTACAACACACGTCGATTTGGAGTCGAACTGTGATCTAATGACCTGCCCGTTGCTGTGTCTTCTGGAGAAGAAGGCTGGAAGATAAAATTCAGGAGCATTGAAGGGACGAAACTCAGCATGTCAGCCTTCTATTCCTACAAACTGTACGAAAGGCCAGGACTGTTTAATCCGGTGTTGCAGGTGGGAAAACTCACTCAGCAGTACAAGGTGTTTCATAATTGGTGTCCCGTCTTTAGGTCCAAATAACGACTCAAGGGGAACAGATTGGGGGG